>JAEIFQ010000026.1:0-600000 GCA_018904025.1 Zaprionus vittiger | reverse complement strand
AGGTAACTTATGTATTTGGAAGAGAAAACACTCGAAATTGCAACAAAATTCCTGCAGTTATCCTAAAAATGCACTTATATTGAATGCAACTAAATTAATATTTTTCAAACAAAATAGCTTTTCGTTGTACAAAAAAAGTATGATTGGGCAGTTATCTGTAATGTGCAGTTAAGTGTTGAGGCAGTTAATCACATTATACTGTATTTAAGAAATCGTTTTGGTCTGGTGGGTAGAGGGCTTATTACAGTCGAGCACACTCGACTGTAGCTTTCCTATTTGTTCGAAACTAGTTCTGGTTTTTCAAATTAGTGAAGGGTATTGAAACATCGTGCTCACCCAACTCTAGCGTTCGTCTGCTTTAAAATATCATCTTTTAAGTCAATAAACTTCTTGCCTCAGGACTCCTCAAAATGGATGTTATCAAGATGTAGACTCTACATATTCTTTTCTTTATTCGGCGTAGATAGCGCCATTTTCTTTTTTTCTTTTTTTTTCCGTCCAGTGATATGTTATTGTACGATAACTACAGCCATGGTTAACTAATCGTCAAAAGAAATACATGAGATAAAATCGAATATTTTTATTGTTAAATGGAAAGAAATTAAAATGCATTTTTAACAGATATTTCCAAACACATTCAAACCATGAGCAACAGCACTCAACTCAACATTAGAATACTCTTCGACCTATGTCCTTTAATTTGTTAAGTTCATACATATTCATACCTTCTTAAATAACTTCTGTGTTTTTTGTTTGATCGGATTGAATTTTGGAGAAATAGTTATATCTAAAAGTCAAAAAAATGTATCTTTTAAATGTCTGTTACAAATCTACTTGATAATTATACCCTTCGACCATTGAAAATGGTCAAAAAAGGGTATACCAACTTTGTGCAAATGTATGTAACAGGCAGAAGGAGGCGTGGCAGACCCCATAAAGTATATATATTCTTGCTCAGGATCACTAGCCGAGTCGATTGAGCCATGTCTGTCTGTCTGTCCGGATGTCCGGATGTCCGGATGTATGGATGACCAGATGAACACACAGATCTCAGCTATTATAAGAGCTAGAGACACCAAATTTGGCATGAAGGTTTCTGTGTACCAGGCGCAGATGAAGTTTATTTCAAATATTGGGTGCCACGCCCACCGCCCCCGCAAATCAATAATTTAATTTTTGAACTCAATTTGTAAGCGTTGTATTAAAGATACAACTTTCTGACTTTAACATATACTAAGCTGATAGTTATATCTACTTATTCTCTAAATTGCAATCCGATCGGATAATAAACACAAAAGTTATTCAAGAAAGTATGAGCATAAAACCAAGTGCTTGTGTCTACTAACAAGGGAGGCAGGCGAGCGCGAAGCGCGAGCGCCATCTATCGAGAATAATTTCAAATCATGTGCATATGTATATGTGTACATACATAGGAACGTAGGTCGAAGGGTATCCCACTGTCGCGTGCCGCGCGACTGTTGCTTTTCTTACTGGTTTTATTTATTGATTTGCGGGGGCGTCGGTCCTGGCACCCAACATTTGAAATAAATTAGATCTGCGCATAGTATACAGAAATTTGGTGTCTCAAGCTTTAATAATAGCTGTGTGTTTATCTCGTCAGATGGACATCCGGACAGACAGACGGACATGAGCAAGAATATATATACTTTTTGGGGTCTGCCAAACCTCTTTCTGTCTGTTACATGCATTTGCACAAAGTTAGTACACCCTTTTTGTACCATTTTCAATGGTCTAGGGGTATAAATATCTAATGTTGGCTGGTCATATAATTGGTACACATTATAATAGCTATATTTTTATAATAAAGAAAAAATTAATATTTTGTTATTTTAGTTGTTAAACACACATATAAATTTATGGATGTATACATGTACATTAACACATTTTAATTATATTTTAGGACGAAATGGTAAACAGTTTAATTTAATTAAGAGAATTATTAAATACATTGAAAATGGCCACACAACATCATTATACCGTTGAAGTCGGCGATACAAATTTCACTATTCTTAGCCGGTATATTAAACTAAGGCCTATAGGATCGGGTGCTCAAGGAATAGTTTGGTAAGTATATATAAGCTCTGATAATCGGTTTAAACAAACTATACTACATTAATTACTATACTACGTTATAAATAAACCAAAAAAAATCCTTAAATATACTGTTACATTATAAAATATAAAACAAACGCAAAACATTCAATTCCACAAAATCAGAAAAATCTAAAAAAAAAACAGTTTTTTATTATTATGAGATTTTAAATGTAACATTGGATCCAGAATCTTTCGTCGTTTTCTTTGGTCGCCTGTCGGTCTCGCGGCTGTGGATCCAGAGTTCCGTCCACGTCAAGCTCTTCTTCAGTTGTGTCCGATTCCTCATAATCGTTCCCGTCGACGTCAGACCTTTCTTCATATGTACACCATTCACATAATCATTGCCGTTCACAACAGGTCCTTCTACATAATTATCACATTCACATTCCGCATTATCATTCCCCTTACTCCTTTTATCTACCAACGGCTTAGACATCATAATTTAGGACTGGGTCTTTGCCTAGTATAGGAATAATATAGACTTTAGGTACACCCAATATTTATAATACTGTTGGGGCAATTATTACCCTGACGGGTGACAATATTATATATTATCCGGCCTCTCACTCTCACTCTACTCTCTCTCGTTACTTGTGTAATTTTAATTGTTTGTAAAACTTTTTTCCTTTCAGTGCCGCCTTGGATACTGTTACTGAACAACATGTTGCTATTAAAAAGCTTTCTCGACCATTCCAAAATGTGACTCATGCTAAGCGAGCTTACAGAGAATTTAAACTCATGAAGCTTGTTAATCATAAAAATGTAAGTAAAAGAAAACCAGACGAAAACTTTAGTCAGGCACGCCCGACTGTAAGATACCCTCTGCCACCAATTGCTTTTAATACATACGCAATTACCAAATTAAACTAAAACGGCGCATCGCTATAGAACATATTAACTTAAATGTCTTTTGTGTTTATTAATCGATCGGATTTAAATTCAAGGGATAGGAGGATATAATATTCATTCATATATATATGAATGTTTCAACAGAATGGGCGGTGGGCGTGGCATTAAAAATAAACTTATTCTGCATATGGTATACAGGAATCACCTCTATGCCAAATTTGAAGTTTCAAGCTCTTATAAGATCGGCGAGTTGACCCACTTTTACTTTACTTTACTTTTGCAAAAAATGTTATATCGATTATATCGACTAGATTGTCAAGTTCTAATCTTGACAAATTGTTATTTTTATATAAAAATATGTAATTTTTTAATTTAAAGTTAATGTTAAGTTCTTTAATTTTCAGTTATTTTCAAAGAAATATCATGAATTAATAAATAAAATTCAAAAAAAAAATACGTATAAAATTTCGTGTTGGGTCGTGTTGGGAAAATTTTTGAGCGTACGTGTTGAAAAACTTAATTGTCGTGTCGTGCTGGGTCGTGCCGAAAAATTACAGTCCATGCCCATCTCTAATCCAGACAAATGGACATGACTTTATCAACTCGTTTACGGATCCTTGTCAAGAATATAAATATATATTTTATGGGGTCTGTCACGCCTGTAATAAATTGAAACTAAGCCACAGAAATTTTAACATAAATATTATTGTTGATTTTTCAGATAATTGGATTGCTTAATGCGTTTACACCTCAACGTAATTTAGACGAATTTCAGGATGTTTATCTTGTAATGGAACTAATGGATGCAAATTTGTGTCAAGTCATTCAAATGGACTTAGATCATGATAGAATGTCTTATTTACTTTACCAAATGCTTTGTGGAATAAAACATTTGCATTCCGCTGGAATTATACATAGAGTAAGTTTCAAATTAATAAACATAAATGGCGGGCAGGCTTGATTTAGCTAGGCCTTTCCAGACATTTAGTATATGCGTAAAAAATGTTAGGAAAAATGTACAGTGCCGCTTAACTGAATAGGTTTGCAAGGTTGTATCTCTGTAAAAAGTTATTGTTATTGTGTAAAGAAATTAGTCGTTATTTGAATAGTAAAGATTCTGTTCTTTTGGTTTTCTTTTATAACAATTTTAATATTTTTTCAAAAACAACAAAAAATCCAAATTTGTTTGGCTCAATTGAATAGGTTTGACCATTAAAACTATTAAATAATGTATACATTTATGCGGCTGCGGTTAAAATAAAAGCACTACTGTTATTGGGGCAATTACCTGACGGGTGACAATATTATATATTATCCGGCTCGAACGACCGCTCTGATGATGTCTTCACGGTGGAACACAGCATTAGCTCCTACCGTCATTAAATAGTTATCAAAACACTTTAATTTTTGTTACGTTTTTTCAAAAGGCCATGATCAGAGATGGACAAACAATAAAATCGAATTCTTATCAATAACTTAATCAAAAAAAAAAAATTATTTGAAAAATTTAATTATTCGCCGCCAGAGAAGTCACTGCAATGGTGAATCCTGAAAGAGTTGGTTTAACTTCTCATTGTTATGGATTGCCAATTGCAGATGTCGTGGGATAACCCCAGCTTTGTTATTCTCACGCGCAGCATTTCTTGACAGAGGGAATTGAAAAGCCTTGAAATTTTAGTTCCCTTTAGCCCAAACTTTAATATAGTTCGTATACAAGTACGTATGTTCCACTGGACAGGAGAGAGGTCTACTCTACAGTTAGAGTCTACCATGTTGAATGTTATTTGTCTGTGGTTTTGAGGAAAACACGTATAAAATGATTGAGACTAATGTAAATGTCGGAGGCGAAATGTGCTCATGTCTTCGAAAGCACAAAATACTATCTCTTTATTCTATAAACAACTTTGCTGCTGTTTAACACAAAATAAAATTAATGAGACCACTTTAAAAATATCGATTTTGTTTGTTTTCACAGGATTTAAAACCTTCCAATATAGTTGTTAAGGCTGATTGTACTTTAAAAATTTTGGATTTCGGACTTGCTCGCACTGCTGGAACAACATTTATGATGACACCATATGTGGTTACAAGATATTACAGGGCTCCGGAAGTGATTTTGGGTATGGGATATACCGAAAATGTCGACATCTGGTCAGTTGGTTGCATTATGGGAGAAATGATAAGAGGCGGCGTACTATTTCCTGGAACTGATCACATTGATCAATGGAACAAAATAATAGGTAAAGACTAACATACAAAATGTATTTAGAAACATATTTAATTGTTTATTTATTATAGAACAACTGGGTACTCCGTCTCCATCATTTATGCAGCGCTTGCAGCCAACTGTCCGTAATTATGTTGAAAATCGTCCAAGATATACTGGTTATTCATTCGATAGACTTTTCCCTGATGGTCTGTTCCCGAATGATAACAATCAGAATAGCCGGCGAAAAGCTTCTGAGGCTAGGGACCTGCTCAGCAAGATGCTTGTAATTGACCCAGAACAAAGAATTTCTGTTGACAGAGCTTTAAGGCATGAGTACATTAATGTCTGGTATGATGCTGAAGAAGTTGATGCTGTAAGTATATACAAACTATTGATCATTTTTCTTATAGCTGAATCAGTCGTTTGCCCTCTCAGCTCTTATTTCGGAATATTTACACTGATTGTCAGGTATCCGGTGCAGCTAATTAAGGATCAAAATATTAAAATATTCCTTAATACCAGGGACCGAAAAAATCACTCATACAAATTAAAAATAAAAAATAATGATTATTTGTTGAGTGAAAAAAATGTCGATTACAAAAAAGAGTTTATTGGTTTAGCGTTAATTTTTTCGATCAAAAATATCGCTCAAACTAAGATTATACCTCTTATAACAAAGATATTATACAAATTTGATGCAGGCTTATAAAGTGCTCCAATTGGTATCCATTTCAATAAATTTTTGGCCCTTTGACCATTGGTTTTTCCTTAATAAAACAAGAGCCATAATCAGGCTAGAGAGGCATGGTAACGACCGAAGCAATAAGATTTTCGGTTGTGAATTTAAAAGGCATACAAAACGTAGGCAATTTAAATATTTTCTGCCGGCAATCTTCGAGAAATGTATTGGATTAGTATTTTACGCCACGCAAAAACTACAGATACCATATCATATCTGATATTTCATATAGACGACTTTTAAAACTCTGATTATATCTCAAACTCAGGGCTCAAAATTATGTTGTCGGAAAAAAATGACTAAATATTATAGAATAAAATGCAATAAAATGGGGTTTCTAAGTTAAAATCAAAGGTCAAAGGATATGAAAATAAGTGAAATGGATACCCCTTGGTTCACTTTATAGTTCAGCATTAAAATGTTACTAAAAACTTCTTTGGAAGAGGCATAATCCCAGATCGAGCAATTCTATTAATCGAAAAAAATAACGCTCAACAAATAATCGTTATTTTGTAATCCAAATTTTTTCACTCAACAAATAATCATTATTTTTTGAGCGAAAAAGTAAAAATCATAAAATTTGGGATTTGCCAAAAGTAGGCCATAAAAACCTTCTGGTGCAATTTTATACCCTTCGACCATTGAAAATGGTCAAAAAGGGTATACTAACTTTGTGCAAATGTATGTAACAGGCAGAAGGAAGCGTGGTTACTTACTGGTTTTCTTATTCGACTTTTCTAAGTGCATGATTTTTTCATTTTAAAAAAAACAATCATTATATTTGGTCCCTGCTTAATACATATGGAAATGTTCCATTTAGTCTGATTTAAAATATAGATACAATATATAGAATAAAATACAGTATATAGAAAATTACCTTTGTAAAAGGTTTTTTGTCTGATGATGTGTGTAAGTGATAAAAGTGTAAAAATAAAAGCTTTGGTTTACCAACTGCTTTTTAGCGTTACACCTACCCATTCATCCAATCCTAATTATGTTATCGTTAAGGGCCTAAGAATAAGGGAAGGAACAAGCCAATTTAGTATAGAACCTAACTCTAATAAACGCAGGGTGCACGGATGCAAAGTTCTGCTCTGATAAGCATTATTATTATTATTAGCAGTATAAACATCACTGAATGATTTAATTCGAATTTAAAAAGTGTGTTATTTCGAAAAAAATACAGGTTTGCAAACAAAAACTTTTATCTATGCCGACCGATTCTATGTTAGCTTATCATTTAGGTATATGTTATGGCTTTCCGATTCTGATAACTTTTCAACATTTTTTATATTTAGAAACAGTCAGATTTGTTAGTTTGGTTAAAGTATTTTCAAATTTAACAAATATCGTCCGATAAGCTATGCGAAATATCAGTCTGGTCCGACTCATTCCGATCTTTTTACAGCGTGCTGCAATGAAAATCACGTGTGCCATCAAGACAGTATTTATGGTATTTATGTATCTGTTTTTAATCAGTAGATGAAGTTTGTTTCAAATGTTTTATTCTACTAAAAGTCCTAACTTTCTTTCTACAAACTGATCGAAAAATAATACGAAGAATTTTTACAGAATCATTTAAAAGGCATTTAAACTATGGTAAAAGTATTGCTAGATAAGCGCAAGGTACTGCACGCTCAGCTGTTGCTTTTGTTACTGGTTTTCACTAGTAATATTATACAATAATATGATTTATGGCTCAACAGCAAAATTGCAAAGGTATAATGTTTTATTAGTGTTAATTTCTATAACATTTTCGGGAATCCGAATAAGATAATTAATCTATTTGTCAACAAAAAATATATATGTTTTAAAACAATTCAACTTCTTTAATAGCCTGCCCCAGAACCATATGATCATAGCGTTGATGAAAGGGAACATACTGTGGAGCAGTGGAAAGAACTAATATATGAAGAAGTTATGGACTACGAAGCACACAATACTAGTAATATTACTCGGTAGAACAAAAAGTATTCCTTAAAAGACAGTTACTTAGCCAATAGATTATCAATAATACATTTTATTAAAATCCAAATTAATCACAACTACAAATAAAAGAAAACAGTACTGTTTAATGAACAAGATGCTTTTTTTATTCAGCCATTGTAATAGCTGTTATTTTTAAAATTCTTATAATTTGCTTTAAAGAGGTGTTCTGAAAATTATACTATATAAATTTATTAATAAACCATAATCACTCTCGAAAATATTGAAAAACTGGCCCATTCACCAAAAAGTCAAGCATTTGATCAATATTTGTTGTTTCTTATCGATAACACAGGTCCACAGAAAATGTCATGGCCTTGGTATGCGTCATACGCTGTTATTTTTTGTATATGAATGTAATATTTATTGGTATAATAGTAGTCCATATTAGATTGTACAAAAAATAAGTTTCTTCACTTTACTTTAGTTCTACTTTAACAAACTTAACCGATCGACGTCTGTATTTTAAAAAGCAAACCGACTTGTCTGCCTTTTACAACTTATATTCTTCTGCAACTCTACGACAACTGTTTTTTAAAAAGCAAACCGACTTGCCTGGCTTTTACAACTTAATCTTCCACTGCGACTCAACGACAATTTTATTTGATGATTTACACATTCGAGCTCGCCCGACTGTATCTTGCGTTCTTGTCATATTACTACAGGGTGCGCCATTTTTTATGTCGGTATTGTAGCATTAAATAACTTGAACATTTGTCAACCGATTGGGTTGATTTCATATGTTTTTGGAAATGTCGATTATAGACAATTTTAACCATGTATAGCTTTACATAAAAAAACAACGTGCCAAAATAGTTACTTTGTCAATTAAAAAGAGTCCTTCAGTTGTCATAGCTCAACGTGTATATCGTCGAATACTATATATCATTGTAAATAGGCACCGTGTGACAACATTATTCGTAGCTTAGCGTCGATTTCGATTGATTTTTGACTACGTGACAGTGGGAGATCATGAACAATCCGTTAATCAACTAATCCAGTATCTCCAACGAAAATTCCATGGAAATCTTATGTCAAAATTAGACAATATTAAATGGCCGCCAAGATTTTCGGATTCAACCCCTCTGGACTTGAAAAAGCAATGTGTACGTCAGCAAGCTGCAGAATAATGAAGACTTAAGGAAAATATTCGTGCCGAAATTACTGCTATACCACCCGATATGTTCAAAAAAGTAATGGAAAAATCACAAAAAGAGCAATAGAGGTGGCTTTATAGAAAAAACCTATTCTCAATAAGCTATAAAGGACCGAATTAAATGAAAATACTTCATATACAGAAATTGGTTGTTTTATTTTTAAGCCATTCAACTTTTACATACCGAAATAGCGCACCCGCTAGTCGTTTAGTCTCCACGAATAATAAATCTCTGGTACTAAAGGTGAAGTGTCTGCCTGTATGCGCCAATCTTAAAATGGTTGACGTTTGTTGAGGTTCCAAAAAACGATGCAGAAGAGTAAGTTCTAGGTGAAGTTCTAAGGATTTAGGTGGAATTAATTAAAATTTCAACTTAAAAGTATCAATTTTATTTTTTTTATCGATAGTCAATACATCTCTGATTATTTGAACATTAACCCAATTATTGTACGTGTGATATGCCATCAGCTGTGTCCATTTAAACACAGACCATTTGCGCCCGCGATTAAAAAATATTGTTGGCACGAGACAAACAAGGTGGTGAAAATTGCATTGGAACATTAACAACTACTGTTTATTAAAGTTTGGTTTATTTTTACATGGAAAGGTATGTATGTTGTTTATCATTTGGTAAAGTAAGTATATGTTTAAAAGGTGTGTTGTGTGTCGTTCGGAAGAAAACGTAAGAAGGAAAGTACAAGAAAACAAGAAAGAACTGATTCAGATCAGTGTGGCCAAATTACAGAATATGATTGTTGCCAAATTAACATATAACTTTTAGTATTTAAACATAGATCATTAATAAATTTTGTTCAGCGGAATAAAGACTGGTTGGATTAGAGATGGGCGCGGGCCTTCCGGGCCGGGCCTCGACAATTTTAGGCCTGGGGCCTAAAACCAGCTACCGGGCATTTTACCCTCGGGCCCCGGGCGTAGGGGTAAAAGCCCGGAAGGCCCGGCGCGCTTGAAAGCAAAAAATATAATGATGTTTTAATCGATATCGGCCTCAAAAATTCGAGTCTGGTTCGGACCAGGCCGTGGACGGCCCCTTTTAAAAAATTTCCGGGCTGGGCCTCAAAAATTCGAGACTGGTTCGGGCCGGGCCCCCTTTAAAAAAGTTCCGGTCCGGGCCGGGCCGGGCCGGGCCTCAAAAAACAGGCCCGTGGATGGACCAGATAGTAAATGAATTTTAAGAGCATTTTTCTAATTTATAATTATTTATATTAAACTTAAACACAAATATTATAAAAATTTTTGCGTGGTTATTGTCGATTTGAGAAAAACCAGCCACATCTCTAGAAAAAAACATAATTATTTAAAAAATAGTAACAATTTTCAAACAAATTTTTTTATTTCAAATGATAAGATATATATAAATCTATCGAAATAAATTATCCTCATAAAAAAAAACAACGTTATTTCAAAAGCTATGTATTCATTCCAGTGCGCCTAGTGTACCTTGGGTATTCCCGGGCAGCACGGCCACCTTTACTCTTCTTATAGGGGAGGACTGCTTTATGGACACATTCGTCGCCATCCCAAGAGCTAGTCTTGGCTTCGACCCTTTTTCATTGTGGCACTCGCAAGCAACCTGTGCTGCTTGGCTTTCTGCTGCGCTGCTTCGTGTGTAAGGCCCTCTACCAGCTATTGTAAATAACGCCACTCATTCTGCGTCTTTTTCCTGGACTGATTGACTTTATTTATTTAATTGAAAAAGACCAGATGGGCTAAAACAAAATGATAGAAAAATACGTTAATTTAATATTTTTTCGGTGCTCTACTGTCAACAAATTATAGAAATAGCTCAAACATAAAAAAGGGCACAAATAAAACAAGACACACTTTAAATTTTAAGCAAATTTCATATATTGTTATTTGGCGACAAAACGGTTGACGCACAATTCGTTCAGGCGCCCAGCTGAATTTGTAGCAGCGTCCTGCGAACATTGCCTGTGCATCTTCCTCACTACATACTGATTTTGCTAATGTTGGCTTGAAGATTAGTTTATTTGTTTTATCAAAAGGCACCATATTCTGCACATGTTTATTAGTAGCCATATGCGCACGGATGTGATCAATTTCTCGATTAATACTGCATTTGCAATATGCCTTATCTGAATTGTGCACATCGCGACAAGTCCACTGCTGAAGATCCGGCCATGCATCTCGAAACTTTTGTTTGTACATTTCTTTTGGCATTTTTACTTCACAAAATGTTTACGAAAAGTAACGCTTCTATATATCGATTATACACCATTACAACAGGGTTGAATTTTTAATAAATCCTCATATCGGTCATAAATCTATACCAATTTAGATGATTTTGTATTGTAATTTAAACAGAATAAAAAAGGATAGAAAAAGGACAAATCAAAAAATAAAAAGCACAGTTTACCGGATAGGAGCTGTTTTCAATTTTTTCCGGCTGACGCTGTTTAAATTCGGACGGATCTATCCGGAAAAAGGCTAAGTTGGCAACACTGGCTTAGGTGGACCCTATGCCAACAATGACCTGTGAGAATTCTCACAGGGTTCTCACTTAGCTGTATCAAGTCTTACTAACGTTTTGGGTTTTGGCACTATTTTTAATGGTCAAAGGGTATACAAACTTGAACTCTTATGTACCAAGTTAAACTTGCGTTGTGCAAATACAACGAGAGTAACAGTCGAGGGCACTCGGCAGCAGGATACCCTTCGCCTATGTTTAAACGATCTACTCTTTAATA
This sequence comes from Zaprionus vittiger, assembly GCA_018904025.1. Taxonomy (NCBI): domain Eukaryota; kingdom Metazoa; phylum Arthropoda; class Insecta; order Diptera; family Drosophilidae; genus Zaprionus; species Zaprionus vittiger. The sequence continues at coordinate 588,220 of JAEIFQ010000026.1, read as the reverse complement.
GATATTACGAAGCGTAAACCTTCACATGCATACGTACATGTCTGTATATGCATGTACAATTTCATTCGTAAAGCACGTACGTATTGTATGTGTGTGCGTTAAAATGCAAGAAATGCATGTGCATAGAAAAGAAAAGTAGAGATACGGATCACGCTACGTGGTCGCATTCTCTTTCTCTTTTTTCCCTACACAAGCATTGTAATGCTTGCTCGTTTGTATATAAAATCAAAGTGATCACGTCTGTTTTTATAGCCCGATTATATTGTAATTTGGAAGATAATTGCATATAGTATAGTTTCCTTAATAATGGCAAAAATTACTGCAAGTCACCAACATGCGTGGGCGGTGGGTGTGGCATCCGAAATTCGAAATAATCTTGATCAGCTGCCAGTATACAGGAACCTCCATCCCAAATTTGATATCTCCAGCTTTTATGATAGCTGATATGTCGATGTTCAAACGGACGGACAGATGGACATGGCTTAATCGATTGGGCAAGTGATCCTGACATCGAGTATGTGGTGTGCTGCCGGCTGGTTTTTCGATCCTGCTGCCCCAGAGAAGAAGAAGAACAGAACATTGAGAATAAAGACTTCGGCTGAACGGCCGACCGGGGCAGCTCGCTGTTCGGCTGGGGCAGCGGGCTGTTCGGCTCTCAGTACAAACAGTGCATAGCATCAAAACTGCTTCAGTCGCACAACGACAGCGGAACGATAAGCACGCGCGTACTTCTTTGCGCTGTGCGATCGTTTCCATGTGTGCGTGTATGTATGCACAAGCTCGCATATGAATGTATGCGTTGCTTGTGAAGTTTGTCAACAGCAAAATGCTTCGGCCAGCGCACTGGCAGCCTGAAGTCAATTTTGTGCTTCGGCGTCGAGAGCCTAGAGACTGAAGCACAGTGGGCAAAAAAGGTTATCTTCGGGCGAAAATTGTATAACATTCGAAAACATGTGGCTTGTTTAATGAGGATAATTTTATTTTGTAGATATATTATGTATATATATTTATTTATTATTCAGAATTTATTTATTTAGAATTTTTTAGTTTTGATTCATAAATTTGTCAAAATAAGTAAAAATATAAGCAAAAAAATAAAAAAAAAGTTGTTGCACAACTATTTTTCATATTATAAATTTGATATAAAAATATAATATATTTGTGAATATTTAATCTATCTATTCAATAAATTATGAATACACATGTTTTCAGATGTTAAAAGTTATTGCCGCCAAATAGCCATTATGGCTCACTGTAATTCGGTTTCTTAGCTCTCGATGATAAAGACAAAAACAAACACACAGTTGATTTCACGCTGGCCAGGCCCGTAGCTAAAAGTGCGCAGGGTGTGTGGTACAAAAGGGCTCTCAACAGTCAGGGGCTCACGGTTACCAAACATAAAAATGTTATTAATGGGGATATATTTGTACAATTTAATTCCTTTGGTAAACACATATATATTTATTAATTAATGTAATTCAAGTAGGAGTCCCTGATAAGTATTGCTCAGGGGCCCGTAAAACCCTCACTACGGCCCTGTGCCTCAGTCTCTAGGCTCTTGACGCCGAAGCACAAAATTGACTTCAGGCTGCCAGTGCGCTGGCCGAAGCATTTCGCTCTTGACAAACTTCACAAGCAACGCATACATTCATATGCGAGCTTGTGCATACATACACGCACACATGGAAACGATCGCACAGCGCAAAGAAGTACGCGCGTGCTTATCGTTCCGCTGTCGTAGTGCGACTGAAGCAGTTTTGATGCTATGCACTGTTTGTACTGAGAGCCGAACAGCCCGCTGCCCCAGCCGAACAGCGAGCTGCCCCGGTCGGCCGTTCAGCCGAAGTCTTTATTCTCAATGTTCTGTTCTTCTTCTTCTCTGGGGCAGCAGGATCGAAAAACCAGCCGGCAGCAACTTTAACTGCTGTTTGAGGTCTCTATGTGTTCATTGCTTAGTGGTGGTACGTAGTTACGATAGTTATCGTAAATGTAAATGTAACGCGATATATTATAAGTTGCAGCACAAAGTACTAGAAGAATGAATGAATGTGTGTACAATTTCTCCATCTATAATTTGATATTACAATAAACGTAAACAGGTTTATATACAATAGAATATATATACTTTATACGATCCGCCGTGCCATCTTCTACCTGTGACATTTGCACAAAGTTTAGTAAATTTTTTGATCATTTTCAATTTGTCAAAAATTGTTACATACATGGTATTTTGAGTAATTACTATATATTCACCTTTACATCATTCAAATAATATACACAGTTTACGATTTTATTGGATAAGACCCTGTGCTGTTTTCCTATCGGTTTTAGGACGATTTTACCTGCAACCTTCGAATATTGAACAAAGTCTTCTGTCGCCTATTTCTTTCTCACTCACACAGAAATATTTAAGCACACGCGAAAAGTATAAAGCAAACCATGTTTATTCTCTTGTAAATGTAAGAAGAGGTTTATAATTTAATTAGCTAGTTATACTCCAAAACAGAAAGTTGTATCTTTAACACAATGTTAATTATTCACATTAAAACATTACTTTTCTCATGCGGAGGCAAATTTGCCAGGAAGACTCCTGTTTACTTTACACTGATCAAATTTATTTAAGAAAGTATGAACATAAAACCAGGTGCTTGTGTCAGGTAACAAAGGAGGCGGCCGAGCACGAGCGCCATCTGTCGAGAATAATTTCAAAGCATGTACATAGATGTGTACATACATAGGAACATAGGTCGAAGGGTATCCCAATGTCGCGTGCCGCGCGACTGTTTCTTTTCTTACTGGTTCAAAATTGGTCGCAGAGTATTTTACTGTTAGACGCACTCGACTTTAGCTTTCATTATTTGTTAAAATTTAAAATTTGTGAATGCCTAAAAATACATATACAGTTAGTCAAGAAACACTTTACACAGATGTACATAACATTAACAAGTACATCTGTGTAAAGTGTTTCTTGACGAACTGAATGTATATAAGTTCACAAAACGCGTATTCCATTTTCGACCCGGAGAAGATAACCCTTCTATACGTTGAAATCTACGACATAAGTATATAGATACCTTGTATATACATATATGGACATGTACAAAGGTACATATATATATAATTTTGGGAGAGCTTTATACATTCAATCATCTTAATGCATGTGTATGCGAGTCAATCTATAATTGTTTGGTATTTACATACGTTGTTGTATGTTTATTTCATAATTAAATGACCCTACACATCGGTAATCTCGAACTAAGCTTACTCAAATACTCGGCTGCTCATATTTGGAGCTGATAACAGTTTAGCTACTGTACAATAAAGCAATATAGGCAAATATATTCAATTTTAAGTTTGTATACATGTTCATAAATGAATAACACATCCAATCCGAACTAAGAAGGAACAAGTGTAAGTAACGGAACATTTTAAAATTCAACTTTGAGCAAAGAGTACACACATTTGTACATACATACGTGTGTGTGCATATGTGCATATAATAAAAACGTAAGTGTGTCATATATACATACATATCCATATATGTACACACATATGTATGTATGTAAGTTAGCTTCAACTGGCATTCCCCTTTACTTACCTAATTTGCCCATTTTTGTTTACTGTGCTTAGTTGAATAACATCGAAACGCAAACTTTGCGAATTACAAATATATATTATAAAAAATATAAGGGTAAAGGTTAAATAGCTGCATGCGTCACCGATTTTGTTTAAATTAAATGAATTTTGAAAATAATTAAATTTACAACAAAATACATGTAAATAAATGTAAAGCGACCGCCAAACAATTCTTTCACCTTAAATCATGATAAATAAAGCCCTATCAGTAAAAAAATTTTAACAAAATCGGTGACGCATGCAGCTATTTAACCTTTACCAAAATAAGAATTAAAAAAGGAAAGGTTAGAAGTTTACCATATAAATATGTACTATGTACTATATGTACTACTATGTATGTATGTACATATGTACATAAACCATTCAGAGACCTGCAGCAACTACAACAACAGTTCATGATTACAACATTTGTAGTAAGGGTGCCCAAATAAATACTGCTAGCTGGTTTTTATTGTATATCCTTTGGCCATTGTTTTATTTGTTCCTTTCACTTTTCTAGCCATGGCTAAGCTGTTACTGATCACCAGCATAGTCGCACAAAGGAGTAACACCAAACTTTAACATTAACATGTACATACATACATACAGTCAGTTAAGTAACGCTTTGCACAAATGTACATTACATTAACATGTGCATTTGAGTAAACTGTTACTTGACTGTCTGTATGTGTAAAGAGTTACTTGACTCACTGTATGCAAAAGCAAGCCCAAAAAAATTACCTTGTATATTTAGAGTGCATCACTACACAGTTTTTCTGAATCTGTTTTTCTAGTCTCTTCTTTTATTGCTCATTTAATGTGAAAAGAAAGACGGTTGCATTAGTGGCCAAAGAAAAGCTTGATAAGAAAAAAAGCAGAGTATATGAATTTGTATATGAATTCAATTTAATATCAGTCGGGTACACCTGTAAAATACCCTTTGCCCAGTTAAAAATACACTACAAATTCCAAAGACATAGTCTTCTACCATCTAGTGCTTTCTCACTCGAACACACATATTCAGGCATGCAACACTAGCATGCGCACTGTTCGGGCATTAAGGTGACTTGAACAACTTCTGATAATATAGTCAGCAAGGTTCATTTAATTATTGTTTTGCGGGGGCGGTGGGAGTGACATCAAACATTTAAAATAAGTTTTATCTGCTCACAGATTACAGAAACCTTCATTTCAAATTTGGTGTCTCTAGCTTTTATAATATCTGAGATCTTAAGGTTCAAACAGACGAACGGACAGACAGACATGGCTCAGAAGTGTCACGGCTAATGATCCTGAGCGAGAATATACGTACTTATATGTAAATATAAGAAATATATTTCACATACATATATCGCCATCCCTCTTTTCCTATTCAGTCGGCGCCTTAGAATCAGACCTTACTCACCAGCTGCGTGTCTCACTTTCGCTCAACTGCTATGCATTGCAAAACTAATGAACTGTACTTGCATGTACAATGGTCAACATTGACCCATTCTACGACATATACTTTATGGGGTCTGACGCGCCTTCTTTTTCCAGTTAATATACCCTTTTTTCTCAATTTTTAATGGTCGAAGAAATAATATAATGTGAAATATATAAATATCTCCTTGAAACACAGAAGACTTTTAAGAAAGTTGAATATAACAATAGAAATTAGAAATACAAGATGGCGGCTTCCGATTTAAAAATATTTTTCATACCTGAAAGGTAATAAAATTGCTTGCTGTATACCATTCCTAAATGTATAGCATTTCGTTGAAAAACTATATTAGACAGGCTCGTTAGAATATCATCAGCTTGCATTTGGAGCTGTTCAGATTAAGGAGATTTGCATGACACCAAGAATAGAAACAATCTAGGGCAGATTGAAGGCGAGAATGACAAGAGTCGTCTCTAAATTGAAAACAGAGCTTGACATCGTCCGCATACATGAGAGTACGGGTTTTAAGTATGACCGATGGAAGGTTTTTGATGAAAAGCGTAAAAAGAAAGGCAGCTAAAAAGAACCCCTGAGGAACTCTAGATGTGGCATGAATGTGGTAAGAAAGATTATTTTTAAAGAGGACTTGTTGGGTTCTGTCACCCAAACAAATTCAAATAAGAAGTTTTAATGAGAAATAGAGAAGGTTCAGTTTATGTGCAAGAAGTGAATGATTGAGTCAAATGCCTTACTGAAATCAGTATAAATGACATCAGTTTAAATATTTTTCTGAAAACCTTTAATAACAAAGGATGTCAGCTCAAGCAAATTTATCGTGGTATAACGACGTTTCACGATACATATTGCCTTATTGTTTCTATTGTAACATAAACTCAATATTCCGATTGACATGTCTTTTTATTAAAAGAACTCTTCTTGTTTTTTTTTGAAAAAGCAATCCTGGAAAATATTGCCATAATTAAATAAAAAATACACTGGAATTGAAATTTCAAAACTTGTGAACAATATTATTCTTTTAGTTTTTTGTAACTCCAGTTTTCTGTAACTACACTAGAAGGATTATTTCGATGTGTTCTGAAGAAAAAGGTATGCTTGTTCTATTATTATTTTGATATAACATAAGGGGAGCTTTCCTTTCAAAAATTAATAAACATTTTTATATAATTGTTTTGCAATATATCTAAGCTTTATTTTTGTAGAGTATGTGTTGCACAATGATATTTCCATCCGATGCATAGTTTGCACATGGGAGAATCACATGCTCCAATGCAAATTCATACATTCTTAACAATTTAAACGCGTTTATTTCGCAACCATGTTTTCGGGCACAATAATGTGATTAGGTCATTAAAGTCGGGCAGCTTTATTCCATAGCTTTTATAGGAACAATCAGTTTTCTTGCCACTATTTATACCCTTCGACCATTGAAAATGGTCAAAAAAGGGTATACTAACTTTGTGCAAATGTATGTAACAGGCAGAAGGAGGCGTCGGAGACCCCATAAAGTATATATATTCTTGCTCAGGATCACAAGCCGAGTCGATTGAGCCATGTCTGTCTGTCTGTCCGTCTGTCCGTCTGTCTGTGTGAACGCACAGATCTCAGCTAATATAAAAGCTAGAGTTACCAAATTTGGCAGAAAGACTCCTGTGTACTATAAGCTGATCAAGTTTATTTCAAATGTTAGGTGCCACGCCCACCGCCCCCGCAAATCAATAATTTAATTTTTGAACTTAATTTGTAAGCGCTGTATAAAAGATACAACTTTCTGACTTTAACATATACTAAGCTGAATGAAATATCTACGTACACTCCAAATTGCAATCCGATCGGACAATAAACACAGAAGTTATTCAAGAAAGTATGTGCATAAAACCAAGTGCTTGTATCAGCTAACAAGGGAGGCGGGCGAGCGCAAAGCGCGAGCGCCATCTGTCGGCAATAATATAAAAGCATATGCATATGTATATGTGTACATACATAGGAACGTAGGTCGAAGGGTATCCCACTGTCGCGTGCAGCGCGACTGTGGCTTTTTCTATTTTTTTGGACTTTTGTTTTTTTAAATAAATAGCTATAGCTTCTATGATCCTTTCCGATTTGTCTGTGCTGACTTCAATAGACTGTTTAGAGTTTTTAACTCAGAGTCCTCTTTTTATTTGTTTTGAACAATAGTTTTGGTAGACGCTTTATGGAATCAAATGCAATGTTTGGATGAAATGTATACGGTTTAAGAAGTTGCGTGCTTGACAGTTAGCGAAAGAGAAGGATTTAACGATGATTAAAAGGATATCGATAAATTAAACAGATTAATATCTATTGAAAGTGAATATTTAATTGTGTGATTGGAAAATTGTGAGGGTTGCCAGATCTCCATATGTTCTTTAGAACTGTCTACCCTTACTTTACTTACTTAACACTTAATCACTAAGCAATGAATATATATGTGATTACTATAGGAATTGAATTGTCCAAATATATCCCCATTAAAACCCTATCTATGTTTGGTAGCCGGGCTCACTGTCAGTTAAGGGCCCTTGTGCACTGCACACCCCGCACACTTTTAGCTACGGGCCTATATGTATATAATATTTATATACTCGAAAATTATACATAAATAGACATGTTTTCAGATGCTAAAAGTTATTGCCGCCAAATAACCATTTTGGTTCACTGTAATTCGGTCTCTTAGCTCTCGATGACAAAGGCAAAAACAAACACACAGTTGATTTCACGCTGTCCAGGCCCGTAGCTGTTTGCAAAAAAAAATGAAAATCAGTACCACTTTATTTTTTTTTTTTTAGAAGGAAAGCTAATTTTTAATAAAACAATATTATTATTAAAATATAATAGTGTCATTTTTTTTTATTTAAATACTATATAACAGTGTCATTTTTTCGCTCGTTCATTCTTCAAATGACCAATCCAACGTTGCAAGCCGCCGAGGTTTAAGTTTAGCTAAAAGATCCACAACTTCATCACTGGAGACTTTCACATCTTTATGTGTGTATCCCAAAGCCAAACCGTTGAGTCGATTTTCAGTTTTTTGAGCGCTGAAAAAGAACGCTCTGCTGTTGCTGAAGTCACTGGTATTGTTGCAAATAATTGAAGTAGTGTCGAAACATTAGGAAAAAACTACCCGTAATTATTTGCCTCTATGCTTTTCAAAGCATCAATCGCTGTTTGTGCTTGTAGAAATGAAGATGTCTTGCAATGCTGGTGCCAAAGGGTTATTTCTGATTTGAGCTTTGTATTATTGCAGCTTATTAAATCTGCTTTGTATACTCTCGCAGCATTCACTATTTCGTCAACGGTAACTTTTGTGTGAAGCTTTGGAATCAGTCCATCTTAAGTGGATGAACCCGAGAAAATCTTCTCGCACGAGAAAATCCACTACAACAAAGCGAAGACATAGCGTCATTTGAATTATGTGACTTGCGTCCGTTGTTTCATCACAAATGATGGAAAAATATTTCGCTCTCTTAACTCTGATAATATCGATAATTTCATTCTGTACTGTTTTGCTAATCAGAGTACAATTTCTCGGTGCCGTTTCCAAATGATGCTTTAAATTTTGGTCTCCAGAACACAATCGGAATGCTATTAGTGACCGAAAAATACCTTCTTTGCCAGAAGAGGCATCTTCTCTTTTTTCCTTGGCTATGGGGGGGCTAGCCAACTTGGTTTTAATGAATGAGTACAATCGTGTTCCACTCAGTCGCACAACAACCGAACGAACAAAAACGAAATGGTTCAATGAGTATGAGAGCTTCTGAGTTGAAGCTATTCGAATTGTTCTCTTGTTGCACGTAGTAATAAAATAAAGAGGAAAAGCTCAATTATGTAACAAACAAATAATGAAAATGGTGCACAATGAATGTTATTGTTAGTTATTTTTATTGACATATGTAACTTAAACATTATTTAATATTTATATTTATTCATGTATATTGAAATGCAAAAACATTATTTTATTTATGTGCTCTAGATTCGTTGTCAGCAGACAACGTTTATTTGTTCTTCACAAGGTTTGATGTACCTCCCGTTAACGTGAATACTGTGAAGCGCATCCTACAGGCCACTAACTCGGCTAATTCGCCCCATATTCATTATTAATTTTCGAAAAAAAATGCCATACTTCGCTACGGGACTGTTTTTTTATTAAGCTGTACATTTTGTTAAGGACCTTCTCCTTTATACCCTCAACGCTGCTTAAATTTTTGTTTACCTTTAGTATAAACTTAAAACATTAATGGAGGCCACAAATTACATATGTATGTACTCAATATATAAAATAATATAATATAAAAAAATTTTATAGATACAGTTTTGCTGATTTCTAGGTGTGTTTTTTTTTTAATGTTAAAACGTTTTAATATAATTTTTATTTAAGAACAATAATTAGTTGCTTCTAAATTTGGATATCTTATCAAGATATGTAAAGCATTTGACAAATTATTCACCTTTTAAAGCTGCTATTAATATTGTAATCGTGAATTGTGAGTTGTATGTTATAATTTTAGAAATGTTCTCAAAGGTAATAAGCCTAAACCAATTGGAACTCTATAGAAAAATTGGAGTACTCATTCGAAACATTTGAAGCCTGTTGACATTTCTTAATTTTTCACGTTTTGCCCTCAGTTATTCTAACCTTTTACTTTAGCTCAGCCTGCTGTGAGATTCAAGAGTTACGCTCAGTTATAAAACTTCATTTCATTGCCTACTTCGCATTCAGTCAATTCAACTCAATTCGAATTCACTTAATTGCTAGTGGTCTGTGAGTGAACTCATGCAGACCTCTAATGTTATTCATCCGACATGAACAAATTTTTTAGAAATCATTGAAGCGTTGACAGTTATTGTGTTTACCAAAATGTCGTGCATTAAAATTAGGCTTGGAATTCGGGTTATATCGATTTACGGGGGCGGAAGGAGGCGTGGTCAAAAACTAAAATATACGTGATCTGTGCGCAGAATTTAGACATTTTTTTTGTAGTCCTAGCTCTAATAGTCTCTAGATTTTTGGCTATATTGACTCGGCTGTTGATTAAGAATATATATCGTTTGTCGGCTCTGTCATGCCACCTTCTTGATTTCTGAAACGAGCTAGAGTCATTATATTTTGTGATAATGGAAGTTTTTCAAAAATTGTTTAGGTAGGATAGAAATTCAGACGTGATAGGCGGGTTTTGACTTTGGACTCAGATTCGCATGACCCGAACGGGGACCCCCCCCTCCCATTATTTTTAGGGCTTCACAAATTTATTGAGTTTTTTCAGGTTAAGTCGAAACTTAGACGTGCAGGGTAAATTTTGAGTTCGGATTTGGACCTAGAAGGTCAAAATACATGTTAAACCATCAGGATTTTATATCTTTTGGGGGATGTTCAAAAGTTTTTCAGTTTGTTGAGGTTAGGTCGAATCCCAGAGGAAATTCTGAATCCGGCTTCGGATTTTAAAAGAGGAATGCAATTTGCAATCTATTCATATATTTTCTTCGGGGTAGTTGAACTTATTAATCCTTTAATATATATTTTTTTAATATTAATTACAGCTCCCACTTACTCTGGCATCTGAAGAAATAAAATGATTGTGGACTTTATTGCTGGCCTTCTTGGAGGTAAATTATTTTACTATTTTTAAATATTTTATTAATGCTGAAAGAACTTAAAATTAAATAAAACTGCATCAATTAGTTTTTCCCCACAATTTTAGATTATACAATTTAAGTTACCCTCCATCAGGATTTTATTTCTTTTGGGGGATTTTGAAAGGGTTTTCAGTTCTTTGAGGTTTAGTCGAAGATGGGGAAATTCCGAACCTAGATACAGATTCAGTGACCCAAAATACATGTTACAGGTCACGCCCCCCGCCTCCGCAAATCAATATTTTAATGTTTTAAGTCGTAGGTAAGCGCCCAATAAGATTTTTGATTTGGACCAATACCTAGCTAACTATAATACCAACAAATCGTCAAAATTTTAATCCGACCAAACAATAAGCACAGAAGTTGTTCAATAAAGGGAGGCGGGCGAGCGAATAAGAAGAAGGTAGTGTCGCGTGCTCTCGTTAAAGTTGAAATTATCGGGGTTTTCACCTTAATATAAATGACTTAGATCTCGTTTTAAATTTATGGTTTTTATATCTTTCGTTTTAGTTTAAATACAGTTTTAAATTAAAAAATACAAACGCTACAGTCAGGTGCTGACTGTATAAGGCCATGGATTATCTTAGTATACCGTAAAATAAGTTTGTAAATAACAGAATAGAATCAGTAGGCAGGGAACACCAAGGGGAGGCTACTGCACATGTAATGGGGTAGTTGTTCTTAAAAAGTTAAATTTTGGTGGCCTACGAGTCGACTTGAGATGTTCTGCGCAACTTAAATGTTCCCCAAATTTATTAATTTCTGCAATGTGCAGTCATAGATAGATTCTATCTGTCTAACTTATTTATTTTCGGATATTTATAAAAACTTGCAATGAAAATTGAGCTTGATTTGGATTCATATTAAAAATTTGGCGGAGATAAATTTAAAACAGTGTTCGACTACACGCACAATTTGAATTAACGAACAGAAGAAGAAGAACGCATAGACAAAGCAGAAGCGCAGTGTCGCAACCATTAGACTGAGCGAGAGGGCAATAGGTATATCTATGCATTTCTAGCGCGTACCAAAATTTATTTCATGTGCTTCTTGTTGATTTTTTGGCACGAGCTAGAGTTGTTCAGTGGCTGAGTGGATTATGTCCCAGACTGTAAGGCCAATAATGTTGACCGTGTTCGGGGTCCGGGGTTCGATTGCTACAGCGATCGGCATGTGAAATTTTTTTTGTTTTTCATTATTTTTCATTAAAATATTTTAAAAGCTCAATAACATTGAAAAGGGGCTGTAGCGGTAGCCGGTTTTTTTAAGTTTTTGATACGCAATAACTTTTGGCTCGCGTCTTTTTGATGCGTGCTAAATATAATAAAAATAGTAAACTTTATTTAGAAATAATTAATATTATTTGTAACTATTATAATTTTATTGCAGAATATATATAGTTTATGGGGTCGGAGATGCCTCCTTCTGCCTGTTACGCACATTTCCGTTACGACAAACACAATAGACCATGAATTTTTTTAAAATCCATGGCCTAAAAATCATTACTCAAAAAAACAAATGGCTGCTACTTAATACATAAATACATATAAAAAGAAAACAATCCGTTACCAATTTTTCATAATTTATTTACTTGCAACATACCAAAATTAACTAATCTTATTTGACATACGACAAATCGATCAACTTTGAGGGGGTACACCTTTTAAACTATTGAAACCATTTGGATAAGCGGAACATGTTGGGATCCATGAACAATTGTCTATGAAATACATATCAGTACTTTGCTCAATTCGATCATGAACAAAACGATGTTTGACACCTCAACTTGACAAAGGCGATACTGTGAGATGGTCAGACGGCTTTTGATGCTGTTACATACATTGTACCACTAAGCATCGAACACACAGAGTACTCAAACAGCGGAAAGTACTTGCCCAATGGTCTTTGGTTTATTATGACCTCATGGCCAGCAGTGTTTCACGAGTGAGCGATCGGCTCTTTTTGGTGAGCAAACCAGAACCATCGAACAGCGGCATCAACATAGTCGCACAACGACAGCGGAACGATAAGCATGCGCGTACTTCTTTGCGCTGTGCGATCGTCTCAATGTGTGCGTGTATGTATGCACAAGCTCGCATATGAATGCATGCGTTGCTTGTGAAGTTTGACAACAGGCAAATGCTTCGGCCAGCGCGCCGGCAGCCTGAAGTCAATTTTGTGTTTCGGCGTCGAGAGCCTAGAGACTGAGCACAGGGCCGTAGCGAGGGTTTTACGGGCCCCTGTGCACTTATCAGGCACTCCTACTTGAATTACCTTAATTAATATATATATTTGTGTTTACCAAAGGAATTGAATTGTACAAATATATCCCCATTAATAACATTTTTATGTTTGGTAACCGTAAGCCCCTGATTGAGTTGAGACCCCTTCTGCATCGCACACCCTGCGCACTTTTAGCTACGGGCCTTGCCAGCGTGAAATCAACTATGTGTTTGTTTTTGTCTTTGTCATCGAGAGCTAAGAGACCGAATTACAGTGAGCCAAAATGGTTATTTGGCGGCAATAACTTTTAACATCTGAAAACATGTGTATTTATAATTTATTGAGTAGATAGATTAAATATTCATAATTATATTATATTTTGTATATCAAATTTATAATATGAAAAATAGTTGTGCAACAACTTTATTTTTTTTTATTGTTTATATTTTTACTAATTTTGACAAATTTATGAATCAAAACTAAAAAATTCGCAATACGTAAATATATATCTACAAAATAAAATTATCCTCATTAAACAAGCCACATGTTTTCGAATGTTATAAAATTTTCGACCCAAGATAACCATTTTTGCCCACTGTGCCTCAGTCTCTAGGCTCTCGACGCCGAAACACAAAATTGACTTCAGGCTGCCAGCGCATTTAGCTGTTGACAAACTTCACAAGCAACGCATACATTCATATGCGAGCTTGTGCATACATACACGCACACATGGAAACGATCGCACAGCGCAAAGAAGTACGCGCATGCTTATCGTTCCGCTGCCGTTGTGCGACTGAAGCAGTTTTGATGCTATGCACTCGAGCTACCCCGGTCGAGCGTTTATTCTCAATGCTTCTTCTTCTCTGGGGTGGCAGGCCCGAAAAATCGGTATCAAGCAGCTCTGACGCTGTTTGAGGCCTCTATGTGTTCATTGCTTAGTGCTATAATATATCGCCTTTCATTTATGAACTTATCGATAACTATCGTAACTACGATACCACAATATACATTTACATTTTCGGTTAGCTCAAAGTTATAGGTTCTTCCCTATTTGTAGCGGGTATAAAAACACTCCAGTGCTGCAGTGGGGCTGTTGCGAATCCTCAGTCAGGGAAAGGCAAAGTAGTCTTTTTAGCTGTATTTATTTATGGCAGTGGCGTGCTACTTTCAGCCAGCACAGAGCAGGGTTTAGGTCTCCAAGTTATGCCAAAGAATCTCGCCCAAATGGAATGAGTCGCTTAGCTAGGGTGTGCTTTAAATGGGAATTCCAATTTAGCCTCTTATCTATACTTACCCCTTGATTTCAGAGCTAATTGCATCAACTATATCACGGTATAGTTCCCGGTCACGGTATAATTCCCGGTCAGTACTTGCTTGGCAAATTATTTCCAATACGTAGTTCATCCAGGAACCAGAGTACTGGGAATAAAATCCTACCCTGACGGGGTGCATGCAGTCTTGGTCGATGAAATTCACTCAATTATCGGACGAGCAATGCTCCTCCGCTTTAATGCACCCCGTAGCCGGTATAACCCAAAAGCACCATTGTTCATGTTATCGAACGGTCTCTCAATTTCCCCAAGTAGCTTGTGGAGAGGGACTTCGGTTAATCTTCCGGTTGTGTATACAAACTTCGAGATAAATTTGTCTTTCCGCAGACTTTAGCGGAAAGAATATATGACTGGTACGTTTGCCAGTTTGACATAGGCTGGTCCAGTGCGCGGTTCCTCTGCTTGGGAATAAATACCACATCTCCAACAGTAAGATAGTAAACTCCAAGTGAAACTAGCTATAAGATGAGCAAGGCCAAAGCCTGACCTATTTTGAAGGAGGGTAGGAAAAACCACCGGGGGTTTTATAGGGTGCAGAGGAATCAACAGCCCATTTGACCTTTTCAGGGAAGAAAACAGTGCATCTAACCTCTCTTCTTTGCACGGGGAGTTCTTCTTTTTCCCCATGGAATTACGAGATTGACGCAAAATGACTTCCGTACTGAGAAAGGATGAAATTAGTAAATTCAAGTTTTGACATCTTTCAAGAAGAATCGGGCGCTGAGATTGTATCTTCAGTGTACATCCGTTTTTCCATGGTTTTGACGGAAGGCTTAGTTGACAGACAGACGGGCATAGCCCAAGCGACTCGGCCAGTGATCCTGAGCAAGAATATATATACTTTCTGTGGGGTCTGTCATACTTTCTTATGTCTGTTCCATACATTTGTATTACATATAAACTTGTTTACATTTATTGTAATATCAAATTATAGATGGAGAAATTGTACACACATTTGATTTATTCTTGTAGTACTTTTCTAACTCAGCTTTTCAGTGCTGTAACTTATAATATATCGCATTACATTTATGAACTTATCGATAACTATCGTAACTACGATACCACAATTTGCATAAAGTGAGTATACCCATTTTGTACCATTTTTAATGGTCGAAGGATATAAAGAAGTTTTCACAGAAACCTAAAACGGGGGTTGAGCAAGGCGACAGCCTCTGGTCTTCCAAATTACAATCTAATCGGACTATAAACACAGAGTTATTACATAAACCTTAATCGCTTTGATTTTGTGTACAAACGAGCATGCCGGGACGTCATTGCAATCCTTGGGTGGGGTAAAAGGGATAGAGAATGCAAACGCGTTTCGCAAGCAGTGTCTTTACTCTTCTTTTTTATGCATATGCATTTTTTATGTTTAAACGCACCTAATCGTGTGTGCTTGGCGAATGAAATGGTACATACGTACATATACACGTATTCATATACAAACATATAGTACGTATGCATGTGAAAGCTTACGTTACATTATATTTATGAAAGAGTAGAGGGTATGGTAAGCTCTCGTTTCTTTGATTGTTTCAATGGAACTTACATTTATTTCAAAAAATAAGCAATTTTTTATATATTTTGTTTTTTTATTTCTAGGAGCTGCAGGAGTTCTTGTGGGGCACCCTTTTGATACAGTTAAAGTGCACTTACAAACGGATGATCCAAAAAATCCAAAATATAAAGGAACATTGCATTGTATGAAAACAATATTTTTATTAGATAGTTTTCGGGGGCTATACCGTGGTATTAGCAGTCCAATGATGGGAATCGGCATAGTTAACGCAATTGTATTTGGTGTTTATGGAAACATCCAACGATTAACGGATAATCCAAATTCGTTATTATCCCACTTTTATGCCGGTTCTATTGCTGGCATAGCACAGAGTTTAGTATGTGCTCCGATGGAATTGGCAAAGACTCAATTACAGCTATCGAGACACATTGAAAACATCCCAAAATTTAAAGGACCCATTGACTGTCTGGTTTACATACATCGAAGAGATGGTTTCAAAGGCTCGTTTAAGGGACTCACAGCAACCGTATTACGCGATATTCCAGGTAATATTTATTTACAATAATTATAGCTATTATAATAACATTTATTAAATTTATAAGGGTTTTCCAGCTACTTTGTATCATATGAGTTACTAATGCAACTCAAGGAAAAACCGAACGTATTCTATACGCTCTGGGCTGGAGGTTGTGCTGGATGTGCTTCTTGGTTAGCTTGCTACCCAATCGATGTTGTTAAAACACATATGCAAGCTGATCCCCATTCAAAATATAATGGGTTCGTCGATTGTGCAATAAAAAATTATAAAACAGAGGGTATCAAATTCTTCTTTCGCGGATTAAACTCAACATTAGTACGAGCATTTCCAATGAATGCTGCGACCTTTTTTGTTGTATCATGGGTACTCGAGTTTTGTAAGAATAATGGAATCGATTGGGTCCAACATTCTAATCAATCTTTAAAAGTTGTTAACTTGGAAAACGTGACAAGAATATTTCCCGAAACCGAGTTTAAAATATGTGATGAATTATTAATTTCTGAAAATTCCCTGGCGCTGTCGCAAACACGCGAACCTTCGAATGATGAAAGCATTGATGATAATTCCGATAACTATTACTACGCCAACCATATTTACGAAAGTAAGTTAGGAGGCACACAAATAATTGTTAAAAACGGTTTAAAATAAATATTGTTCAGTAAAAAAAATGAGTTTTTTATTATTTAATTAAAAAAAAACTGGCGATTTGCTCAGAAATTCTTTATCTTTCTTACGGATAATTTTTTGCCAATGCACTATGGGTAAAAAGTCGAAAAACTTGGCATTTATTACATTTTTATTATTATTTATTTTGAGTGCAGTTTTACGTCATTTTAAACGATTTTTACGGAATACCATTAGTTTCTTACGCGCGTTCAAAGTCAGTTAATTGAGTGATGCTTGCCACGCCTAAATTTAGCACAAAATATTAATAAAAATATTTTCTTTACAATAATGATTAATATTATGAGTTAGCATGGAAAAGACTAGTGAAGGTATGTTGTCGACAATATGGGATGCCTTAAACAATCATTGATCGCCGTTGGCAAATGTACATCGAACAAATGAAGGCCTGAGTGATGAAGTCTTATTCTATAGGGAAATAATACAGTTTGCAAGGCATTACAAGACTTTAACCTTAAATCTACTCACAAGTCTATATTCCGCAGTTTCTCTTCCCTCACTCTTGGATATCGCCAGACGAACTGATCTGACGCTCCAAACATAGCTTAATTCTTAGTTGAATCAGTGTGACCACTTACAACAACGATAAGAACCGATCTCTCATCATCCGAGCGATACGCCGCTGCTTCCTTGTTGTGCATCTCTCAGAAGCCAATCCATCATCTCCAGGAAGAGTCGGCAAGTCGGGCATTCCTTTCAGCAGTTCGTTGGGTGTCAGTGGAGTCTCCTGGTCCACTGTGATCGGCATGTCCGTGAGCGGGCGAGAATTCACTATGTCCTCCTCGTTGCGCTCCTTCATCGTGTGCGCCAAAACCTTCTTCACGCACTGTACCATTCTTTCCCAGACACCACCCTCAGCTGGGTTTGCTGTAAAGTTAAAGATCCATTCGATTCCTTTGGATTGTCATCCGCCTTGTATCTTCGCAGGCTCAAATACATCGCTGAATCTTCTGGCCTCTTTATCAGCTCCCACAAAGTTCTTTCCACTATCGCTCCTTATCCTAACCACCAGTCCACGGCGGCACATGAAGTTTCTCATAGCGATGATGCATGAATCCGTTGACAAACCATGACCCATCTCCACCTCTTCTCGGTTCGGCGCCCAATTGACACAAGCAATGGTCCGAAATAGTCCAGGCCGGTATACTTAAATGGCCATCCATTTGCCTTAAGCCGGTCCTCCGGCAATGGGCCCATCTCTGGTTGCGTTGGTCGTGCTTTCAGCTACTTGCATACGTTGCAATTAGCCACCACCTTTTGTAGCAGCTTCCTCACATTAGTTATATAAAACTTTCGACGAATCTCGCCTATGGTGGCCTCCACATTTTGGTGGCACATCCTCTCGTGGTTGTGATGAGCGATCATCTTCGCCAGTGCGCTTTTATGGGGCAGTATGATCCGGCGGCCAGCGCCATACGGTACGCACGCCAGTCAGTCCTGATAATTTGCTGCTCTTACTAACCTTTTCTCTATGAGCTTCTCTCTGTGCCATCCGGACCAATGTGTGCTCCGCGTCAGCACGTTCGACCGAAGTAAGTCCGGGCTCCTTTCGCTCGTAGCGTTGCCCGCGAAAATGTGGATTAAATTTATGGACCCACGCTGTCGTCCTTCCCAGCCGGTTGAAACTCGAGAACCTCAGATGCAAGCTGCGCTTTTGCCACTACCAATGCAAACTCGCATGACATCTCTTCTTCCCCAGCGGCCTGTGGAGCGCATCCATCGCTTAAAGAAGATTTGGGCCAACTTTCTTCAGGTCCCGTTAGGTATGGTGGTCCGCTTAACCACCGCGAACCTTGACTGAAGTCCACGTGGCGTTGCGACATTGTTGCGTTATCTGCCACCCAGTTTCCAACAAATTGCTTGTATCTCCGGTGAGTGCTGGTGATCCATTAACAGTCGGTGCATAGTGTGATCTGATCGCTATACCGTCTTCCTGCTTTACGGTGTCCATCAGTCTCGTTCCTAATACAGCTGCTTGAAGTTCCAGTCGTGGTAGTAGCTAGGATATCGGATTTCTTCAATGTATTTCATTTCTTGCCACCAGCACTTAAATTCTGCGGCCAATTCATCCAAGTCAATTCCACTTGACTCTCCACCGCCAAATCTCTCTTTTGGTGGATCGAACGTGGACATAACAAGGCTTAAAAATCCCTCTTGATTCGTCACACTGCTGGGTACCCGATGGTATAATGATGCTGAACTTGAAGTCATCCGTAGCCGGCTGACAGTGCATTTTCAATACTTTTTCCTCAGATTCGGTCCATTTAACTTTTGTGTTGGATCCTTTTGGGTTTAGAGCTTTGACCACATCTGCAGAACTGGAGGAAAACCGACACAAATCAAATCTTGCAATCGCTTATCTCTGTCACCCGTGACGAAACGGCGACAGCTTCGTCCTTTCTCATGAAACTGTCCACATGTTCGACCACGTAGTGGTACTCATTTATCGCAAGGACCGCACGCAGATCCGTACTGCTATATTGCGAAGCGTTGACGAGCTTCAGATAGTCCTCTGCACAAGGAGAACAAGCTGCTCCGAATGTCATGACCTGCATCTCGGTGTCTGGGTCCCGACGATCATCTTCATTTCCCCGCAGGAATCTCTGGGCACATCTATCAATACTTCGTGAAACATCTCGTTGATGTCTGCACATACTCCAATTGCTCCTTCCCGGAAGTAGAAGAGCACTGCTAGTAGGAATTTGTAGCGCCGAGTTCAGTGACATATCGTTCACTTTGGCTGCGGCTTGTTTGGGTTCTTGACCCCGAAATGCGACAGGTACCATACCTTGCCGCTGCTGCTTCCTGCGGTTCTAGTCATCGTGCATATCTTTTCTTGATGTAATCGTCCATAATTTCATTTTCCGTTCAATGCTGACGAGTCTTTTGAGTGCCATGTTGTAGCTGTCTGGCAGTCTCACCACGTCGTCTTTCCGTAGCAAACCAGTCTGGTATACATCGTTACCAGCTGCGACTGGCGGTGCAGGCTTTGCTCCGAAATTCTCGGTTTCGAAGTAATCGCTGACCATCTTCTCTAGAAGATTATCTTGTGACACGGCTAAAAGGCACGATCTCGAGACCGATTGACTGACATTCCCTTTACCGGTCCGTACACCACCCATCCAAGTTTGGTGGCGGCTGCATATGGTCGTCCTGCTGCAAAGCTTCAGGTTCTCACTGGAATACCCAAATGTGCGTGATCTAAGCCGATCAAGATCCTTTGCGCTGCATCGAAGTACGGTTTAACGGGTAGGCGCGCATTTGCCTTCCTTGCCTTAACGTCCTCCCGAAGCTTTGCATCGGAAGATTTAAATTCGATGCAGGAAACACATTTCGCAGTCCATTGCGTTTGGATTCCACTTATCAGCAGGCTAACTACCGTTGTGTGGATTTACCACCAAACCACAGCACGTTGAGCTGTCGACTCTGTCCCTTTAGGTTCAGGCTCTGGATGGGATCGTCGTCAATAAGCGTTACGGACGATCCTTCATCGATTATTTAATTTTTATTTTTAGCTCTCTTGAAAGCGTCTTAGAAAATATAAAATTAGCTAGATGAAATATCTACGAATCCTTAAATCCGATCGGACAATAAACACAGAAGCTAGTTAGGTACGAGCATAACACCAAGTGTTAAAGTTAACAAAGTAGGAAGGCGAGCGCGAATTGCGAGCTCCATCTAATTTGAAAGCATGACTAGAGGAATCCCACGCATACGAGAGTGCGCTTTGGCTCCTTAGGCTCAGTGATCGGCAGGACCTTAAGCGACCGAGATCTTAAATAACGGACGGAGTTATCGCACCCCTCTATTTCATATAGCAGACTCTGATTGTAAATTCTCTAAGAGTTTTTAGAGAAATCAACTAAACTAAGAAATTAGAAATAAAAGGACGCGGAGTTCGGCTTCAACGTTTTTAATAAATCTGTAGTTGGCTTCAGTGCACAAACGAAACTAAAACTTGATTTAAGTGAGAGTGGGCCACAGTCCGACCACACTCCCCGAATTCGCCGTCGGCATTTGCCGATCGTCTTAACTTAAGAGATTAAATAACGACACTTCTTGTGTTCTCTTAAATACTAGCTGTTGGAGCTCATCAATAGTTAAATAAGTAGTTAAGATAGTATTTAAGAGAACACAAGAAGTGCCAATTCAATCTCTTAAATTAAGACGATCGGCAAATGCCGACGGCGAATTCCGGGAGTGTGGTCGGACTGTGGCCCACTCTCACTTAAATCATAGTTTTAGTTTCGTTTGTGCACTGAAGCCAACTACACACAATTAAAAACATTGAAGTCGAACTCCGCGTCCTTTTATTTACAATTCGTTCGTTTTCGTTGATTTCTCTAAAAAAGCTTAGAGAATTTTCATTGGCGCCCGAGCAGGGACTCGAGATTCGGCGGTTTTTATTAATATTATTGTAAGCAGTAGTTGGCTTCGCGCGTTCGTGTGTGGGTGAAAAATAAACAAAAAAGACAAAGTTTGTCACTTTGTGGTACGCTGCCAAGCCGGATTTGTTTGTCGTCGCTGGACCAAATGGAAAAATCTCGTTCCATGTCTATTGATTCCCTAGACAGTCTCCAGGTATTTCGTGTCAAAAATTGAGCTGAAAGTTTATTGTGTGCTGTCGCTCTGTTCGACATAATATTAAAAACAAATTTTTGAACAGCTCAATTCTTGGCACTTATTAACACTTGCATGCAAAGTATTATTGTATATAAGTAAGTGTATGTATGTACATTATAAACTGCTTGTAATACATAAATCGCCTAACAAGCCGCCAAAATATTCTGCGAACAGCAGACAACTGTTCAAAGTTACACATATGTACATAGAATAACACAAACATACATACATACATATATACTAACAAGTAACATTAAACTGCATGATTTTTGATATAAAACATAACCAAAGCAAACAAAACGGCAATATTTATTTACATTTTATTTAAACATAGAATTGGTGGAAAAGTGTTTAAATTGTGTGTGTTTTTGTGCAACGCAAATTGTCGCGGTCTTTACATATTTACATACAATCGCGAATTTCGAACATATGTTAATACATAAAGTTAGACGCACATACATATTTGCGTTTGCACATACACACCTACATACATATTCTCTTTGCTTGCTTGCGCTCTCAATTTTTCGTTGTTCGTTTTCGATCTCGCTTGCATTCGGCGTCGCTTGCATTTGCCGCCGCTTGCATTTTGTTACCCCGCACCCCGCATATTTTACAGCTGTCTACAAACGTAGTGTCAGCGAACTTTGATTTCATACTCTTCTCGCTTGTTTCGTTTGTTTGATACATACCACTTAGAGTGCGTGTGTATATATTCTTTCGTTAGATTTGCTTACCCCGCACCCCGCATTTTACATTGCTGCCTACAAACGTAGTTACAGTAAACGTTAGCTTGCCTTACTTTGGATCGCTTGGATCACTTTTGTTGTTTGCTCACACAACGCATAGGTTGCGTGTGTGTGTGTATTAGGCAAGCTAGATTTACATAGTCGGCGTCGTTGCGAGGGTAGCTCACAAAGTTGTGAGATTGTTTTCATTGTTAAGTAATTAATACATTCTTTTAAAGCAACATGAGTGAGTCTGAGAAGACTGGTGAAAAGCCACAAGTCAGCAAAACAGCTGCAAAATTATCGCTATGTTTGCAAAGATTTGATAGGGTTAGCGCTGACATCTCCCGTATGCAAACAGCAATTAAATCAAAGACCATTTCGTCTGATAAAACAGAGTTAGCTTGCCGTCTAGAACTTTTAGACGGTTACATTGAAAAGGCGATGAATTTACAGGCTGAGTTGGATAATTTAAACCCTCAGAATGACTCTAGAGGGCCATTAGAAGATTTGTGCGTCATCACAAAGGCGTTATATATAAATGCATCTAAGGCAACGCCAGAGCCAATAATTGAGCACAATTGCTCCATAGTTTCGAGCCAGCGATCCCAACTGCCGAAAATGCGTTTGCCCAGATTTAGTGGCAAACATTCGGAATACAAAAATTTTATCTGCCTGTTTGAAAGTTTGGTCGACAATGACAATTCCTTGTCAAACGTCGAAAAGTTCAACCATTTAGTTTCGTGTTTGTCCGATGAAGCATTGGGGGTAGTTAAGCCATATCAATTAACGGATTGTAACTACCCTAAGGCCATTGCAAGCCTCAAAGCAGTATATGACAATAAATGTCTTATATTCTTTGACACTGTTTCACAGTTATTCGACATACCTAGCATGACAAAACCATCTGCATCGAGCTTGAGATCGATAATAGATACGGTGTCTGCTATATATGCGTCGTTGTCGTCGTTAGGGAACGATAGAGACATTGCTAACGCAATGATCATTCATATGGTCATGGCGAAAGTTGACCATACTACCAAGTCTCGCTTTGAAGAGCAGCTTGATTATGATACACTGCCGTCTTGGGAAGATTGTGCTAGACAACTGAACAAGAGGTATCAGTATTTGTCAGCAGAAGAGTCAACTCGAGACAAAACAAAGTCACGAATTGAACACAAGAAGCCCCAACAATCCAAATCGTCCTTTGTTTGTGCTGAAGGAGGACGCACTTCCTCGCCTGTATGCATTTTTTGCAAATCGGAAGCGCACAACATTTATTCTTGTCCGTCGTTTGCTGCCATCTCAGTTATGCAGCGTTTTGAATTCGTTAAGGCCCAAAGGTTATGTCTCAATTGCCTGGTCGCAGGGCACATAGTCTCAAAATGCAAAGCAACAAAATGTAGAGTATGCTCAAAGCCTCACCATTCATTGCTTCACAGGTATAATACACCTGTTCAAGGTGAGACACCTTCTAGTCACGCAACTGGTTCAGATGCATATTTGGGACATGTGCTTAATAATGAGCAAGTCGTCCTTGCAACAGCTATCGTGAATGTAAAGGATAGATTCGGTCAGTTGCATCCTGCCAGAGCCTTGCTCGATAGTGGCTCCCAAATAAACTTGATGTCTGAAAGCATGGCTCAACTACTACGACTCAAGCGGGAGCCAAATTCCCTAGCTATTTCAATGGTAGGTGGTGCAACAATCGATAGCAAAAACAAGATATGCGTCTCTATTCAATCGCGTCTCAATTCACATGCCTTTTCCGCTGATTGTTGGGTTCTAAAATCTATATCTACAACTCAACCGGGGCAGTCAATTGCCACATCAAATTGGAAAATACCCAAGAATATTAATATGGCAGATCCAGAGTTTTATAGGCCAGCTAAAGTGGATATTCTATTGGGCGCAGAATTGTTTTACGAGTTGTTATGCGTTGGACAAATAAAATTACGTTCCGAACTTCCCATTATGCAAAAGACGCTGCTGGGTTGGATAGTAGCGGGAAAATATACTGAACAAGTACCTCGTCGTCAGTTCAGTGGGTGTTCAGTAGCTCAAAACAATGATTGTTCTCTCGACTCCTTAGTCACCCGCTTCTGGGAATTGGATCAATGTCCAATTGAGTCGAAGGCTGTTCGCCAAACAGCTGAACAACAGGCGTGTGAACTGTTTTTCAAGAAGACTGTCAAACAGTTATCTTCCGGTCGCTTTGAAGTTAAGCTTCCTTTCAAGACCCATCCAAAGGTTCTCGGTCTGTCCTTTCAAACTGCTGAAAGGCGTTTTCTACAACTTGAGCGCAAATTATCAAAGGATGCAATTCTTCGAAACATGTACCATGACTTCATGAAAGAATATCTCGATTTAGGACACATGTCCATTCTGAAGTCTGCTCCTCTAGAACAGCATTACTTTATTCCCCATCAATGCGTTCTGAGACCTGAAAGTACCTCTACCAAGCTTCGTGTAGTTTTCGACGCTTCTAGCAAGACGTCAACAGCTATGTCACTTAACGAAACACTAATGGTGGGGCCAACAATTCAGAGGGAGCTGTATTCAACTTTAATTAATTTTCGATTGAATAAATATGCCGTGACTGCTGACATTTCCAAAATGTATAGGCAGATAAATGTTTCGGAAGAGGACAGAAAGTTCCAACTGATTTTATGGAGAGAAAACACTTCACAAAATATACAGGCATACAAGTTGAATACCGTTACATATGGTACAGCATCCGCACCATTTTTGGCAATACGCTGCCTGTTTGAGCTTGCCGACAGACATGCACAATCACATCCTATTGGATCAGATGTGATAAAAAAGTGTTTTTATGTAGATGATATGCTGGCAGGAGCAGACAGCGTAAGGGAATTAAACATAATGTGCAAGGAAGTTCGTGAAATCTTGGAATCAGGAGGATTTCCACTGGCCAAGTGGGCATCCAACCACAGCATTCAGGTTTCTAACACTGACTCTAGCGAAGAAGTTACTCTCAAAATTGAGGAACAGAGTGCAGTGAAAACTCTTGGAATGCGTTGGGAACCTCAAGAGGATCTATTTAAATACCATCTTGATGTGGATAGTTTCGCATCGCTAAAACCAACAAAACGTAATATGTTGTCCATAGCTTCTCGGTTGTTTGATCCACTTGGTTTGCTGTGTCCCATTATAACAAAAGCCAAAATGTTATTACAAGAGTTGTGGAGGCTTAAGATAGATTGGGATGAGGCCATTCCTATGAGTCTTCACACAGCATGGCATAAGTTTACCATGACATTGCGAGATTTGCATAAGATCCATATTCCTCGATATGTCTGTCTTCCATTCTATGAGCAAGTTCAAATTCATGGTTTTGCAGACGCCTCCAGTCAAGCATATGGTTGTTGCATATATGTACGAACTGCCAATAATCAAGACGTTGGCATTAAGTTACTTACGGCAAAATCTAGGGTAGCTCCACTTAATGTCAAAACCATACCTCGATTAGAGCTATGTGCAGCACTTTTGCTGGCCAAGCTGTGGCATCAACTCTCTCCAACCATGGCTAAATTCAATATAGAAAGCGTGAATTTCTGGTCAGACTCACAGGTTACCCTGTATTGGTTAAAGCGTGATTCTGGCACGTTGGGTACATTTGTGGCAAACAGAGTTGCTGAAATCCAAGAGTTGTCAAACAGTGTTGTTTGGCGTCACGTTCCAACAGACGACAACCCTGCTGATTTGGTATCGAGAGGAACTGATATAAATGAAATTGGGAGCTCGTTGTGGTTTAAAGGGCCAAGTTTTTTGATAGAAGAAAAGGACCAATGGCCACAACTGCATCAGTTCCAGATAGCGTCGACCCTGAAAACTTCGGAAGATAAAAAAGGTGTGACGGTTGGCACACTAGCGGAAGTTCCGCAAAATTGTTTTGTGGAGTTAACACATCGTCACTCCAACTTTGCTAAACTAGTTCGAATAGTTGCATATATACTTCGTTTCTGTTTCAAACAGCTCAGAACAGATTCTCTTGTGGTATCGGCATTAGAAAGGAAAATTTCGTTCCTTAAATTAATCGGCGCAGGACAAAGCATTACATTTAGGAAAGAATTGAAATTGATGGAAAAATCAGCAGTATTAGCACCCATGTTGCAATCGCTAAATCCATTCATTGACAAATTTGAAAATAATGGCCTGAAATTTGAGCTCATTCGGGTAGGAGGTCGTTTGTTACACGGCCCTCTCTCTTATGAGGCTAAGTTCCCCTTTTTACTGACAAAGGATTCCGCTTTTGCTCAACTCTTTGTCAAACACTTGCACCTTAGGCATTACCATGCTGGTGCAAAGGTACTAGTTGGGTTGTTAAGGCAGCAAGTTTGGGTGGTGAATGCACGTAGTTTATGTTCTGCAGTTGTGAGAAATTGCGTACACTGCTTTAGGTACAAGCCAAAATTGTTGGGGCAAATAATGGGTAATCTGCCAGCCGACCGTCTCCGAGAAGGTCGGCCGTTTAGAGTATCTGGTGTAGACTTTTGTGGCCCATTTTACGTTAGCTATAGGATCCGGGGGAGACCCCCTGTAAAAATGTATGTTGCCGTTTTTGTTTGTTTCGCCTCAAAAGCAGTTCACTTGGAACTTGTCACCGACCTATCCACTGATTCTTTTTTGAATGTATTTAAAAGGTTCATTGGGAGGCGCGGACTACCCGAGACGATGTTCAGCGACAATGCGACGAACTTCGTGGGAGCGAGCAACGTGCTGAAGGAGCTGCAGACGGCATTCCTGGAGAGCAAGGAGCGACTGACGGGGTACGCAGCGGAGCGAGGGGTGCACTGGAAGTTTATTCCCCCTCGAGCACCGCACTTCGGAGGACTGTGGGAAGCAGCGGTGAAGGCTGCCAAGCACAGGCTGGTGCGAGGAGCGGGCAACGCGAACCTAACGCCGGACGAGCTGAGCACGCATCTGGTGGATGTCGAAGCGTTGCTCAACTCCAGACCACTTCTCGTGGACAGCACCGATCCCAACGATGGCGAGGTAATCACGCCAGGGCATCTACTCATCGGGCAGCCTTTGCTTGCGCTGCCGCACGGATTAGGACCAGAAGAGTCGAGCAACAAGCCAGGACGCGCGTACTTGAAGCGGTGGCAGCAGTTGTCGGCGCTCAGACTGCACTTTTGGCGCAAGTGGTCCAAAGATTACCTGCTCAGTCTGCAGCAGCGAACACAGTGGACCAAAGGCGAGGCGAATCTGGTAGAAGGGGCGGTCGTCATGGTGCACGACGACAACACACCCCCGCAACGATGGACCATCGGGCGCGTAACGCGCATAGTCCCAGGGGTCGACGGCAAGGTTCGGGTAGTGGAACTAAAAACACCAGCAGGCGCAATTAGGCGCCCAATTCACAAGCTGGCACTGCTCCCTACTTGTTAAAGACCGGAGCTCTTCAACGGGGCCGGAATGTTGGAGCTCATCAATAGTTAAATAAGTAGTTAAGATAGTATTTAAGAGAACACAAGAAGTGCCAATTCAATCTCTTAAATTAAGACGATCGGCAAATGCCGACGGCGAATTCCGGGAGTGTGGTCGGACTGTGGCCCACTCTCACTTAAATCATAGTTTTAGTTTCGTTTGTGCACTGAAGCCAACTACACACAATTAAAAACATTGAAGTCGAACTCCGCGTCCTTTTATTTACAATTCGTTCGTTTTCGTTGATTTCTCTAAAAAAGCTTAGAGAATTTTCACTAGCTTAACTACTTATTTTATTATTGATGAGCTCCAACACTGATATTAAACCTCAAAGTAAGAACTAAAATCGAATCTGATTCTAGATTTATATCGGCTCACGCCGAGGTCCTCAAAGCTTTGTTATATGAACTCATTATAATTTTAATGGCCTCCCCGTGGAGTTCTGATCATATATAAGTACATCTATATTATTTAGATATTAAATTAATATACATTTAAATGTAAAAATTTAATATTAGTTTATCAGCATAATTAGAAAGTACATTTTAGATAGTAAAAATAATAAGTTAACTTATGTTTTACTTTAACAACAATCAATCTGAGATTCTCGCAGCATCACGCAACACAACAACACGACAGTCCGACTAGACTGCTCGAGATTCTTAAAAGGCAGACTAACTTATCTGCCTTTGAAACAACGTCTTCAACGACTTTTTTGCGACAGTTAATTTGCGACTCTTTTAACCTCAACCTCGACTTCCTTCATTTCGCGATTATTCTTGTCCACTGCAACCTTAATCCTTTCGATAATTGCCTGCAGCGTTGCCACCCGTATCATCACGCTGCAACCACCATTATTGTTAATATATGTATGTATATAATTACTATCATGTATATAATTACATTATTAAATAAATTTATATATATGTATGTAAATATAACCCAAAAAATAATGGGGGGTCACGATCGGGTCATGCGATAAGTTTTTCTATATGTTTTTTGACCTTCCAAATATGAATCCGAAGTCAAAACCAGCCTATCACGTCTGAACGTCTTCAACCTAACCAAAAAAAAGGGCATGGCTCAATCGACTCGGCTTGCGAACCTGATCATGAATATATATATATATATGTATACTTTATGAGGTCTGTCTGTAACATACATTCGCACAGTATGTTTGCGCGCGCGATTTTAATTATTCAAAAATTTTTGCTTGAAGCGCGCTTTTCCTCAACTCCTAAAATTTTCTTGCTTACTGTTTTTAAAAAGGCAACAACAATAATGTATAATAAATCCGTATCAGAAATCCGTATAAAAAGATCCTTTATTATAGAAATTAAAATTGTAATACAGAATTGTTACAAAGGACCTCGACCTCGATTGTTTTGCCTGGACTGGTCGATCTTATTTTGTTCACTCGCCTAGTTAAGCACTTGTGCTACCGCATAACAAAAGAAATAAGGTATTGATTTTACCGTACATTTTATTTTTTCTGTTCTCGCCAGACTATCTGTTTGCTCAACACAGGTAGACAGCTAATTTGGCATTTTTAGTGATGCTTTAGGATATATTTCTTTATTTATATAATGATATTCGATATGTCTCCTAAAGAGCATTGCAAAATTTTGGTAGATATTTATATATCTTCTGCAAAGGTATAAAAACAATTCCCTAATGTGCGGTATTTTTTATTCCTCTGAAACGGACTTGTAATCAGGGGAATTAAATCCATCAACTTATCACTATTGTTATCGATATTTTCTCGTTTCATGAAGAAGTAAAAAAGAATTAAGTTGCTTGGTAATATAAGAATATATTTGCTGTTCCATTCCATTGGTCCAAAAAATTAGCGATTCAAGCAAAACAACACATCTAGGATCGACCTGTGAAAGGTGTGATTTCTGTTTCTCAGTTGTGAAAACGATAAAGATTTTAATAAAATAAGTGTATACAAAATTTAAAATTCTCCTCGGTGTTTCAAAAGAGGGCCGACTTTGTGATTGATTGTTATAACGCATGCTAAGTATGTACGTGTTTTTAAATATTACTTTTGGACTTTATACAAATAAAAGTAACATGTAAATGTAAACCTAACTAAACGTAAACTTAACATAAATTAGTGTTCTGAAGTTATACTTAATTAAATACGTATATTTTAATTGTACATGCTGCATAGTATTTAAAAATATTGTGATAATTACAATTAGCTATGGGAAAAGTATATATACAATTATGTGTACGTATGTATGTACATACATATGAACATGTATTCTGGACAGTGTGATAAGGCTTACTTCATTAACACATAAATATGTAAATTTATACATATCTAAAGAGCACTGAACAACTTCATTACATACTTACACATTTCGAACGAAATAAGTAGTCACTGGTTAATTATTATTTATTTAAACTGCTATTTATTTTTGCTCTACACATACAAATGGATTGAATATATTTTTTCCTAACACTGTACATAATGTATAACAGCTGATCAAACTAAAATTATATTGATGTTTATTTCGTAGTAATTTTTATAGAATACTAGCTTATTTTAAGACGCATCATAAAATTTTGGGTTTTCTACAAATAAATGTAATATATTTCTCTGTTTCATACATATGTACATATGCCGCAAACGCAACCTAATGGGATACTTTTTACCATACCATACCTCTGTTTCTCCTGTGGTAGCGCCGTTTAAGAAACAATCAAATTTTAGAAGTAATCCACAAATTCCAATCCGAACTCTCTGTCAACCATATTTCTTGGATTTTAAAGTATTTTTCGGCTTGAAGGAACAATAATGGGTACCTACAATTGTGTTCAAAAACAGTAGTGACAAGTTTTTCGATTTTCATCTATATTTTCCCTATCCCTTGAAGAATAAATTGATTCACATTTGTACATGCCAAAGGATGTAGTTTCAGAATATGCAGGTATGCAGGTCGTTAAATGTAATTTACAACCACAAATCTTGCTAATAATGTAGCAATTTAACAACTTAACATGTTTTCTCGGGCTATATCTTTGACCGAATCGAAATCGTATTGCGTGGATTCGTCAAGGGATCTTGCCGAGCAGTATTTTTTTGATCAGTACTGTACGTCGAATTTAGGGTTTAAGAAAAAATCTTGTGTAACCTGATTTTGTTTTTATTTTTATACCCTTCAACCATTAAAAATGGACAAAAAAGGGTATACTAACTCACAAAGTATATGTATATATTCTTACTCAGTATCACTAGCCGAGTCGATTAAGCCATGTCCGGAAGTCCTTTTGACCAGGTGAACACACAGATCTCAGCTATTATAAAAGCTAGAGACACCAAATTTGGCATGATGATTTCTGTGTACCAGGCGCAGATCAAGTCTATTTCTAATGTTGGGTGCCACGCCCATCACCCCCGCAAATCAATAATTTCATTTTTGAACTCAATTTGTAAGCGCTGTATAAAAGATACAACATTTTGACTTTAATATAAACTAAGCTGAATAAAATATATACGTATTCTCCAAATTACAATCCGATCGGACAATAAACACAAGTTATTTAAGAAAGTATGAACATAAAACAAAGTGCTTGTGTCAGCTAACAAAGGAGGAGGGCGAGCGCGAGCGCCATCTGTCGAGAATAATTTTAAACATATACTGCGCGTCATCAGGTTAGCTCCCCCTGCTTTGCTCTATATCCTCTTATGTTATCTAATTTTCTATTGCACGCAAATTCGTCAGTGTTGTTGTTTTTTGTTCACTGATATTCTGTCTCTCTTTGTGAGAAAAAAAAGAGCGCGTGAGAAGAACCGTTATCTTTTCATTTCTGCTTTGTCTTAATTTCGATGAAAAAGCTAACACGTGTTTTGCATCATCAGGTTAGCGCCTGCAAATGCAATTGTGATTATCTTCCTTAATTTGAAAGGCACAGCAATAAAAAATTTTACGGTGATTAATTTAAAAGTTTGATATAATTTTTTGTGAAAATGGGAAGAGGAACGGTCCTATCTTTGGAGGAAAAATCCGAAATCACAGCTTTCTATGAATGCGGGCTATCTTTTCACAAAATCGCTGAAAAAACCGGTAGACATCGCAAAACGATAGCCAATTTTCTTCATAATAAAAATACCTATGGAAACAACTTTAAAGGTGGCAATAATCAAGTCATTACCGAGGCAGATCGCAGGATAATACTCCGAGAGGCTTCCAACTCCCACGACTCCTCTGCCAAAATCCGTGAAAGAAGTGGTGTTAACGCGAGCAAATCAACGATTCAAAGGTGATAGAGAACGCTGAACATTTAAAGAGACAAAAACTAAAGAAAAAACCACCTCTTTATATGTTGCGAAAAGAAACACGACTTGATTTTGTTCTTACACACATGACATGGTCGAAGGAGTAGCAATATGTCGTATTTCCGGATGAGAAGAAATTTAATCTGGAGGGACCAGACGGCGATTTGCGTAAAGAGGAGCATCTTTTGCACCGCTTACACAGTCGTGTTGGAGGTGTTATGGTATGGGGCGCCGTACCCTATTAACACCATGAACGCGAAAGACTATAATTGCGTATTGAAAACGGCATTCCCGTTCTTTAAAAACCTTTTTGGAAATCTGGAATGGAATTTTCAGCACGACAATGTCCCGATCCACACCGCCCCTTCTGTAAAATCATGGATTAAAGAAGAAAAAGTGAAAGTTTTCGAGTGGCCACCATACTCCCCAGACCTTAATATAATAGAAAACGTATGGGGATCGTTGGCTAGGAAGGTGTACGAGGGTGGTAAACAATATTCCACTAAAGAAGAATTAATCACCGGGATAAAACTCGCATGGTCAATGATTTCCTTGGACTACCTACAAAAACTTTATGGGTCACTTTCCAATCGAATGTGTAAAGTCCTTGTTAACAAAGGAGGGACAACACATTATTAATTAGCTTCTAAAATATTCAAATTAGTATGTAAAATTGTTAAGTTTAACATTTTTTCGAAATTAACTGAAAATACTCATATTATCGTAGGGGGCGATATCCTGATGACCCAATTTTGATTTACTCGTTTATGAATTGTTTTTCTTTATTATTTATATAAAAATCTATTTAAAACCATTTGCATTGAATTTTAACTTTTCATTTTCAAAATTATTGAAATTATCAGAAAAAAAAATTTGCATAGCTCTAGATTAAGCAGTCTGCAAAATATTTCACATCAAAGAAGCATGTACAAGGGGGCGCTAACCTGATGACGCGCAGTGTATGTATATGTGTATGAATTTAACAAATTAAACTGGCGTTTCTTTGAAACCAAATCAAGAAAAAGGGAATGTTTAATAGAAATATCATGAATTTTTTACAGCCGTTTAGGAGTCTTTAGATGACAAACAAACAAACATTTATTTTTATTATATGTATAGACTTGTATAGAAACGATCGGAAGAGTTATGAACCTACAAGGGTATAAAACCATTGGCATGCCGATTTGCGAGTTGAATGACAAATAAAGTTCGATTTGTCCGTTAGTATAAAATCTCTAAGACTAAGACCTTTGACTACCAAATTGTGATATCATAGCTATGTTTAATTGGTTAGCTTCTGTAGTTATTGATCGGTCGGAAAGTTATTTAAGAAAGTATGAGCATAACACTCATTGCTTGTCTCGGATAACAAGGAGGCAGGCGAGCGCAAAGCAAGCGCAAGTTCTATCTGCTCTTTTACTGATGAGAATACTTTGAAAGCATGTGTATGAATTAAAACGAAAGCAACAGTCGAGCGCACTCGACAGTAAGATACTCTTCGACTTATCTTCCAGTGTGAATAAAAATCTTGACTGTTTCTCTTGCTTTTTTAATCTTGTCTTGTAGCCTGTATATCCATTTGTTATTCTTTGTATTTATTTATAACTATTTCACGGATTTCGATTATCTGATGACCAAGTTTGAATATATAGTTTTAACCAATATAACCTTTTTATTTCATTCAAGTGACAATGGACGAAACGGATAAATCGCAACAAAACATGATATCAAATTTACCACTATTGTTTGCAAATGGCTATCCAACATCATTAGAAAAAATTACAGAGTCACAGTTGGAAAATTTTATACCATTTATGGTTCAATGCTCGTTGGGACACATAAATCTACCAAAGAAAATAGACTGCAGTGAGCCTGAGTGGTGGCCAGAAAATGCTGCGTTTGGCATTCCTTTAAAAAAACCTAAAGACTTTGTTGGTGTAAGTATGTTCTGTAAATTTAAATTATTATACCCAAAGGCAGTGGCTATGTTAATTTTCCATAAATATAAAGTATACAGGGACCGAAAATAATGATTAATTGTTATTTTTTTAATGAAAAAATCATCCACTTTGAAATGTCGAATAAGAAAATAATGTTTCTACTTTCCTACGCTTGGCAAATCCGAGTTCATCCCAAATTTCATGATTTTTATTTTTTCGCTCAAAAAATAATGATTATTTGTTAAGTGAAATATTGTCGATTACAAAATAACGATTATTTGTTGAGCGTTGAAGCTCAGCACATAATCATTATTTTTTGAGTTTTAATTTTTATGAGTGATTTTTACGGTCCCTGAAAGAATATTATTAAATACCGCAACATAAAAGTATTTAAGCTCTAAAGACGAACCTATGTACCGTCATAATTTATTGTTACCACAAAAGCTCTCTGCCAATTTGAGTAGTATTTCAAGATAACGCAAAATCTTCCTGCATTTTTCTCTACACTTAATATTCAGTCAAAATTTTATCAATATCTTGCACATGAATTCTATTAAATGAAGTTGTACAGCAATATTAGTATACTTTTTTCATTGACACCTATGAGTTTCATAACAATTTAAAAAAAGAAACAATTTTTAGCAATTATGTAAACAATGTTTTGAAACTATGTTTGTAAGAAGCATAGCAAACAATCGGTAAAGCCATAAATAAACATTAAGATAAAAACCATCGGAAAGCCGAATGTAACCTTTTTTGTACAATATAATTCATATTTGAACTATAATCTTTTTTCATTACAGAATTGGATTGAAAAAATGAAGGAGATTGTAGTTATTTGTTATCAGTTCCACAAAAGTCTGTTTCTATTACGATTTTGTAATGATTTAGCGGGATATGAGCATGCGAGCCTTCGGTTTATTAATAACTATAACTCAACCACATCTTTATATGATAGGCGAAATAATAAATTGCTAGTAACATTTCGAAATGAAAACATGGTAAGCAAATGCATTAAATTTAAATACTAATAGATTTAAGCACACACGACTAAAGTACACTAATCTCTATATATGTATATATATATTTGTATTTATTTAAAATCTATCATAAGACAAAAAGTTTTAATTGATTCAATAACTAAGATAAGTTTGTGAATCCTGCTATTTTAAATTACATCTCCGTTGTTTGTATAATTTAACTATAAGGGAGATCAAGTATAATAATTTGGACACTAAGAAAAGCTTATTATTCTTTCATTTTAAATAAAACTGTATTATTAATTCAATGTAACTGTTTATTCTGAAACTAAAGTTATACAAATTGTAATATTAAAACATTACTTGTACTTATGAGTTCCAGATATTGCAAATTTTTGATAACGTATTTAACTGCTTGCTATACTTACGAGTATTGTCTTTGATAGCTCTAGCTCATTTAGTATATGAGATAAAGGCGCTTAGACAGATAGACACACATGACTTAATCGAAACCGCTGTTGCTGCTGATTCGGAGTATAAAAATATAAAAATTGTTAGTCAACTTGAATATTATATGAATTATACAAATACGAATTAATATTTTATTAGATTCACTCTACTCTCAGTTAACGATTTTAAGGTTGAGGCACAGAATCTACAAGGTTTTTGAATTAGTATTTTAATTTTCAAGCAAAAATATTGCAAATTGTTCGAATTCTGCTACGTGCCGCGGAGAAATATGAGCCAAAATTGTCGCACGCAAATATCAGCGCAATTTGGTTTCCTTTTTTAATATAAAAAAAAAATTGAACACACTCTCTACTACTCCTTTCCGTAAAAAAAATAAACAACGCTCAAATCGTTGGCTACGTTAGTCTTAACCCCCCTTAAGATAGTATGATACCTTTTGAAGATGAAGACGACATTCAGTATTTGGGTATATTGGCGTCCGCTACATTGGCTTTATTGTTCTTTTGCTCTTTTCGCCGATGTTTAAATACACATAAGCTAAGCGGCGTATGAAAAAGCTTCTGCACTTTGGGATGCTAAAGAATATGTACTATGGTAAATTAACTTTTGTTTTATATATATATATAATATCTTAACAAATAAAAAATAGAAACATACAAATATCTGTCAATTTCACGAAATGCAGAATAAAAAATTAAAAAATCTAACTCAATCCGATTAAAAATGTACTGTCAATATTAAAAATAAAACGTCACTAGCACATGTGGGTGCAAATGCAATAGGAGAGAAAAACTATTGGAAAGGAATCTATCTATCTTAAGAATATGGTAGAAAATATGTTTAATCGTATTCACATTGGGTTTGCTAAAAATAGAGCATAATTGAGGACATTTTTTATTTTGCATTTAATATTATATTCGCCTCTGTTTATAAGTTTTGTATGTACATTGTGAGGTCTATCAGGCATCCATCTACTACTGTTTTTGGCAATTTTTAACTATACTAGAATAAGTCGGTTAAAGAATTCAGCTAATAAGAAGGTTGTATTTTGTATTTTGTCTTTGCAGTCCTACGACCGTCAACATAAGAATCGAAAATGTTTACTACTTCACAAAAATAAAACTGATACTCATGGTGATGATTCACAACATATGATGGTCGAACCACCACCCTTCGATATATATCTTTGTGACAACTGTGATGCAGAATTGTATTCTAAGGAAGCGATATTCGTAAGTAAAAAGATAATTAAAAGTGTTGCAATGGTGCTTTCATGGTTTTGAAAATTGAGTTAACAGTATTATCAAAATGATTCAAAATTTTGGATTGTGTTTACGAAAGTTAATTTTGGCTTGTGTTTTGTGTTTTAATAATGTTTACTAATTTTTCTATACATTTATGTGCTATTTGTTGAGCGTAATTTGTATACCTTTGCAGAGGGTATATTGATTCTGACCAAGAGTTTGCAAGGCACCTTAGCCACCTTATAGAATATACATAGATATTCTGAATCAGCATCACCAGGGGAGTCGTTTTAGCCATGTCTGTCTGTCAATCTATCCGTCTGTTGCAACGCAAACTAGTCTCTCTGTTTAAGGGCTATCTTGATGAAATTTGGCACACGTGCTTTTTATTGCTGCACGCTGTAAATAAGTCGGAGCCAGATCGGGACGAAATATTGTATAGCTGTCATACAAACTTTGGTCTATGTTTGTCATTTGCCAAGATACTGCAACTGTATCGCACTTTTCCCATTAAACTAATAGGCATTATAAATTTCACAAAAATCGGACTAATATAAAATATAACTGGCCGAAAGGATTTTGTATGAACGCCTGTATTGATTTTCGAAATAATTTCACTTATCAGTACCAATCAAAGTTAGACAGTAAACGACGCATTATTATTCAATTCTGCGCCATTAAATATATAGATCGGAGAAAATAAGAACCTGCAAGTGTATAAAGGCGTGTCGAAGGAAGCTTTTCTTATGGCTTCAATTAAAATATCGCTCAAACTAGGTTTACTCCTCTTACAACCTTTCGGTTCAAGGTTCCTGTTTAAAAGGCTTTTTTGTTGTTTTTCTGAAATATCCCACAGTTTCGCAGAGAATTTGTCATCCGTTACAACCTGATAATCCGGACTTCCAGACACTTACCAAAGCTTCGGATCTGACTGATATATTTTCAAAATATTAGAACCAAATTTAATACATCCGTCTTTTTCCATATCAATAATGTGCACATAGAATTTCTTTTCAATCGGACCACTATAACATATACATAGGTGCAATAACAGCAATCGGCCGAAATTTGGATTTCTTTTATTAAAGCTGCTTACGAATGCTTGAACAATGTTCTAAAATTCTTTACCATAATAAATAGCTTCACTTAAATCATGACACTATTCTTTTTGTGGGACTGTGTTAAGTTATCTTTAATTTTGTAAAATCTTTGTTTTTTTTTACAGGAACATGAAAAAGTATGTAATATAGAGGATGATGTTATACTATGCGATTCGCCGGAACCAGAAAATAAAATTGAAAGTAAAAGTGAGAATACAGAGCTACGTAACGCATTCCTATTAAATTTGTGCCTTCAATCTAAACAAACTGATGGGAATTGTTCTAAGAAAATGCAAGGATCCCACTTATGTAACGAGGAGTTAGTTACGATGACATCCATCAAAAGTAGACGTATACCAGCACGAAGAAATCGCGCTGTGCCTTCATTAAATCGATGTTCATTTATTCCAATATCATCCCCAGCAGGACAAAAATTACTCAAAACGATGAAACAGACAATA
This sequence comes from Zaprionus vittiger, assembly GCA_018904025.1. Classification (NCBI taxonomy): domain Eukaryota; kingdom Metazoa; phylum Arthropoda; class Insecta; order Diptera; family Drosophilidae; genus Zaprionus; species Zaprionus vittiger. The sequence goes on along the minus strand of JAEIFQ010000026.1, from coordinate 549,937 downwards.
TCATTGGAGTATGTTTTTGAAAGACAAGAGCGTTTAGATCGTTTTTGTTACACACCCTTAGTACATAAGTCAAGTTGCAAGTATAAACCATTTGAAAAGAAACTTACACCTAGTAACGTTCATATTACTTATAAGAAATGTCACGATAATAGCTCTCACATATATGCATTTCCCCGCCGACAATTTTCGCAAAGAAGAGACACTACGCAAAATTTTTTGTTTCTGAATTCACCATTGATTAAGCAGTGCCGTCCAATTCTGGTTCGTTTAAAAAAGATAACTGAATCTATCGGAGAACAACATTCTGTAAATAACACAAAAATCAATATTAGATTGACACGAGATTCATCACATAGTTCTCGATGGAGGATTTCGCCTTCAAACGAAGTTGTGGACACAATTGATTTGTGTTCCTCAGATGATGACGATCAGACGATAAGCTCATCTCAAATTCTCAATTCAGACACTTTTTCCATTATTTCCTTGTCTCGTGAACAAAAAGTCGCATCCAAACTGCAAAATACTCCAGTGGAAAAACAATGCACAAGTATTTCACTAACATCAGACAATAATTCTCTAAAGCCACTACAACAATCGGTATATATATTTTCCAATTACAAAACGAATTCTGTTTTTAATAGAGTTAGTCTCAAATCGAAAACAAGTAGTTCGGATAAAACAGTAAATATAACAAATACATTTTTACACTCACATAATCAGGAAAATTGTAATTTGCAGAAAAAGGTAAAACTTGTTTCTGACTGGTGTTCAGAATCAACAAATGCTGTAAAAAAAGATATAAGTCAAGCCGATAAATCCGTTTCAACAGTACAACCTTTTAATTCTTCTGGCAGAATAATTTCTATTGATTTAACTACATAGAAATAAGTAAAATTGAAAAAAAAAAAATAAACCAAAAACATATTGTTATTTTATATAATAAAATTTTATTTTATGTGTCAATATAACGATAGCTGGAAATTGAAATTCAGTACATACTAGGTGGCGTGACAAGTAACCTCCTTAGCCGCCAAAATACGCTGCTAGTGCAAAAAATGTTATAGTGCCTTGTAGTCCATTTATATTTAGGCAAACATGCAAAATTACCGTGCGATACTGCCATTAGTTTTGTTTTGACAGCTGGTTGTTGTTGACGTGTTTTTTCGTTCTCTCATACGAGTAAAACATTTTTTGAGAGCCAAAACGGCGAAGGCAACGAAAGAAAAATTGAATAAATATTATGGGGTTAACGCTCCGTCAGATTACTCCGTCAGATTACTCCGTCAAATATTGGTTTCGAGAGTTTCGTGGTGGCCGCAACTCCACTACCGATCAAGGCCGCATCGTCACAGAGGAAAATGTCAAAAAAATCCATGCGATGATGTTCGCAGACAGGAAAGTAAAATTTCGTGAGCTAGCAGATGCCATAAAGATCACAATTGAGCGCGCAAACCATATTCTAAACGAGATTTTTCATATGAAATAGGTATCCTGCCGATAACTGCCGCGAAACTTGCTCCAGACCAAAAACACGAGCAACGAAACTTTGGCCAAAATAAATTATTTGGGGCTTCAATTACTTCCCTATCCCCTTTTTTCACACGATTACAATCTCTTCCCAAACCTCAAAAGATGGCTCATCAATAAAATTCAGCTCACGCGAGGAATTTTTCGAAATCATCGAAACCGCGGAGGAGTATTTTGCAGACCTTCCGGAAAATAACATTTCGGACGAGATCAAGAAGTTGGAAAATCGCTGGAACAAGGATATCGAGCAAAAGGGGATTACATTGAATAAAATAAAAAAAAAATTTAAAAATATACAAACGCTACAGGTGCTGACTGTATAAGGCCCTGGATTATCATAGTATACCGTAAAAAACTTTGTAAATAACAGAATAGAATCAGTAGGCAGGGAACACCAAGGGGAGGCTATTGCAAATGTAATGGGGCTAGTTGTTCTTAAAACATTAAATTTTGGTGACCTACGAGTCGACTTGAGATGTTCTGCGCAACTCCAATGTTCCCCAAATTAAGTAATTTCTGCAATGTGCAGTCATAGATAGATTCTATCTGTCTAACTTATTTATTTTCGGATATTTATAAAAACTCGCAATGAAAATTGCGCTTTATTTGGATTAATATTAAAAATTTGGCGGAGACGCGCAATTAAAATTAACAGAAATGTTAATGTTAAAATAGACAAGCGTCGTAAGTAATAGACTGGGCGAGAAGGCAATAAGTATAGGTATGCATTTCTAGCACGTACCAAATTTTATTACATGTGCTTCTTGATTTTTTGGCACGAGTTAAGAATGCATATTGCGTCTTGTCGCTCTGTCTAATGTCTCACCATTTCCGACGACCGCGAAAGTTGTTCAGTGGATGAGTGGACTATGTCCCGGACTGTAAGGCCAATGATATTGAGCGTGTTCAAGGTTCAATTGCTGCCGCGATCGACATGTGAAATTATTTTGTTTTTCATTATTTTTCATTAAATAATCTAAAAGCTCAAAAACGTTAAAGAGGGGTGGCGGCAGTAGGTGATTTTTAAGTTTTTGGAACGCAAACAGTAACTCCAAATCTAATTGTACATATGTATGTACATACATGCGTGCGATAATGTGTGCTGAAGTGGGACGCCAATACATATATGTAGCCATGCAGACATGTGTGTGTGATCGTCCCACTCGCAAATTCATAATTTAACAAGGGCTAATGATCGCTGTTATGTTCTAGCATTCTAATTGCAAAATATTGAAAGCAAAACAAAATAACAACATCCAATAAGAATCATATTAAATTTGCAAAGTCATAACAGACAAGATACGGAAAGAGTGACGGCATTGAAGAACGCATTGTTTACTTTTGGCTCGCGTCTTTTTAAACCGTGCTAAATAAAATAAAAATAGTAAACTTTATTTATAAATAATTAATATTATTTAAAAATATTATAATTTGATTGTCTCTCATATTGCATAATAAATGTGAAAACAAAATAATGAAAAACTATTTTTATACCCTTCGACCATTGAAAATGGTCAAAAAGGGTATACTAACTTTGTGCAAATGTATGTAACAGGCAGAAGAAAACGTGGGAGACCCCATAAAGTATATATATTCTTACTCAGGATCACAAGCCGAGTCGATTGAGCCATGTCTGTCTATCTGTCTGTGTGAACGCACAGATCTCAGCTATTATAAAAGCTAGAGTTACCAAATTTGGAAGGAAGACTCCTGTGTACTATAAGCTGATCAAGTTTATTTCAAATCTTAGGTGCCACGCCCACCGCCTCCGTAAATAGCTAAGCTACAACTTTCTGACTTTAACATACACTAAGCTGAATGAATTATCTACGTATTCTCGAAATTGCAATCCAATCGGACAATAATCACAGAAGTTATTTAAGAAAGTATGAGCATAAAACCAAATGCTACTGTCAGCTAACAAGGGAGGCGGGCGAGCGCAAAGCGCGATCGCCATCTGTCGGGAATAATTTTAAAGCATGTGTATATGAATATGTGTATGAATTTAAAAAATTAAACTGCACGGGAACATAGTTCGAAGGGTATCCCACTGTCGCGTGCTGCGCGACTGTTGCTTTTCTTACTGGTTTATTGAAATTTAATAAAATAATTGAATTTGTATGCAGCGGCTATATCACAGCCCGCTTGACTGTAACTTTTCTTTTAGTTAATAAGAATAAAATAAATAAACGAAAAGAAAATTGTTCACCCGTCTGAAGTCTGAACTGAGAATCGAACACACGCACTCCCCTCACAGTCTTTTAGAATTGCCGTGCGCCACTCTAACCACTCGGCCATTGCCTCACTCCTTTGCCCTTCGGCGAAGCTGTATTGTGCACCAATTCTGTTACCATACAATGCCAATAAAAAATTTAATAAAATGCTGTGTGTCTGACGCTAGATTTGAACTTCGGTATGCTTGCGTAAATTAGGTCTGCTTAAGTATATATGTTCAAAGTGAGTTTAATTTGTATCATATCTCACTTATTTATAGTCCGATTTAAATGAAATTTTCACATAACGCCCGTGTCTAGTTATTTGTCATGTAAAATATACAACTTTGGTTGTTGAGCTAACATCGTAGTTTTTAAATAGTTATTACTGATTTACAGAGGTGGGAAAAGGCGTGTCCAAATTTAAAAACTTTGAGAAGCCCGGATATACACATATGTTGTCACAAAATTTGATTGCTATAGGTCTTATAGTTTCTGAGATCTAGGTGTTCATACAGACGGACAGACAGACATGGCTCAATCGACTTGGTTGTTGATCCTGAGTAAGAATATATATACTTTATGGGGTCGGAGATGCCTTCTTCTGCCTGTTACGCACATTTCCGTTCCGACAAACACAATAGACCATGAATTTTTTTAAAATTTATGGCCTAAAAAATTGGTTTTTCATTCCCAAGGACGTTACTTTTCACACCACCTAGTATAAAACGATGTTGCCATATCATTTCTGATACAATGACCCAACGGAATTCAATTTCTTCCAAGCTTTCAAGACGCTTATTTCTTTCCTCATACATTTATCAAGTAAGAGCAAAGTTTCGGTCAAGTTTAAAAAAAGAGTTCTTAATTAATTTTGTGTATATATTCGAAATATATTGCGAATAAGTGATAATTTTACGTAGTTTAGTCTGATGAGTAAGCTCCATGGATGAACGGTTCTCACTAAAGCGCCATTGAGGAAAATAACTTTTAGTTGCTTTTGAAATCAATTCAGTAGCAACGTCTAACCGTGAAAACTGTTAAAGCAACTCGCAACCCTAAATACGAACAAGAAAAATACGTGCATTCTTGCTCTCTCTCTCTCTGGCTACTCAGCGCTTTTGAATGCCTCCTCGGCGACTCCGAGTAGCCATTGCTGTGGGAGGACTGTTGCCCTTGTGAATCAGGACGTTGCATCCAAATGCCAGATATCGATCCTCACTGGTCCACTGCTGGCCTTTTTGCGTCCTTGATGGTATTCGCGAGGCCAATAGTTCTAAAAACGCTGCTTGAGGGCTGAGATCAGCGGTTCTGACCAGCATGGCAGCGTACTGAATGTTCCTCCTTCAAGCATTTCAACATGCGGTGCTGCCATCCAACCCCTTTGGCGTATACTTAAATAATAACCAATACCAAATGTCAAAAATAATATCTTACTTAGCAAAAATACTTTAAATCAATAGCATTGATATCAAAACCCGCCAAGATGACATTTTCGACAAAATGTAAAAAAGATATCTGCGATGCGTTGGGTCTCGTGAACTTGGACTTGACGGTAAATGTTTGCTATGTCTGTGAAAATTGCATAAGGGTGCTTTCAAGACCTTAACAAAATTAAATATAATACGGGAATATACATATCATGGCCGCCAGCAGCCCCCAGAAAAAAGGGATAGATTAAGATGAAAAAAAAAGTATAGACAAGACAAAAACGAGAGCAACAGTCGAATGGCACGCGACAGTGGGATACCTTTCGACCCTCGCCTGCCTCCCTTGCACTATGGGAAAAGTTTTTCGGCATCAACTCTAATTTGCACTATGGGAAAAGTTTTTCGGCATCAACTTCAATTAAAGATATTCGGCATCAACTCCAATTAAAGATAGAGACTTGAAATTTTCGTGGTGTATTAGTCCACGGGTTTGTTTTAGTCCACGTCCGCTTTATATTTACGGAGATAAATATAAAAACAATAATTTATTGATATTCTTTCGCTCGAGTTGCGGTCCTGCAATCGTGTAACTCAATCGAATTCCAACTCTCTTGCATTTTATTTCTAGTAAAATTAATATATCGATATGTGGTACGCAAACAGTTGTTAATTAATTTTCTGAAAGCGCTTCAAAATGTAAATTACTTTGGTCATTTTAGCTTTATGTAAAGACGATGCTGCTCTATTTTGTGTTAATAAGTTATGTTGTTCCTTATAAATATGCTTCTAAATAAGATTTTCCCAATTACATATCTATAATACTGTTCTTTGGCGATTATTATTGCTGTTTAAGCAGCTGCAACTTGAAATTTTTTGGAAAAAGGGGCAAAAACGGACAAAGAACTAAAATGGATGTCAATTGTGAATAGTTTATTTAACAACTTCTCATTTTTAACTTTTGTCTCAACTCGACTGAACTAAAGTTACAGACTACACAAAATACAACTTCAATACTTAATTAAAGTCTAACAAATACATCAGCAACACATCAAAGATGGATATTAACGCACATTTACTGCGGACTTTATATTAACAACTAATAGAACACACCATGATTGTTTTTTTCCATTTTCAAAATTTATTTTTTTTGGCACGGCTTGTTAGAAAATTGCCTTTGAAGTAATAGAAGATTTTTAAACACTAATTTACAACAAATAACTTGTTCAATTTAGTCAACTTTAATCGTCAACTTTAATTGTTGCTGAAGGCGGTAAAAATCAACAAAAATATTTCCTAAGTAGTTTGAAATGTGGTTAAACAAAAAATATATATTTTTTAAATTTGCAACAACTTAAAAATTGTAAAAATGCCAAAAAAATTGACTTTTTTCCCATGGTTTTTTAACTGGCACAAGCACTTGGTATTATTCTCATACTTTCTTGAATAACTTCTCTGTTTACTTACAAAAGATAGAGACACCAATTTTATCATGAAGGTATATGCGCAGATCAAGTTTATTTCAAATATTGTGTGCATTCATGACGTGGCATGGAATTTGTCTATTTTTCTAGGGTTAGCTATATGTTGGCCCATTCTCTTTTTAGCTCTACAATAATGATTAATTTTAAAAGTAAGCAAGCATGGAAAAGGCTGGCGAAGCTATGTAAATGAATTGTTAGCACGTGTTTCGATAAATATGTGCTGTCCAAGTGTTGCTTATTTTGGTATTGTCGGTATTTGCAGGCGTTTACTAACAAATGTCACTGTGTTCTGTGGAATGCTTCTTTTGCTATACAAAGGTACAAGGTATCACGAAGGTTCAAGTAGATTGCGTTTAACAAATATATGTGGAAGCAAATTATATTAATGCAATATCTTGAAAAAGAATTAAAATCGGTCGATAGGTTGTATGGCGGCGTCTATACGATATATCGGTCCGATTATAAAATGAATAAAAACCTAAATCATCGCCTGTTACGAAGTCATAAACGTGTTTTTAAGCGCCGCGATCGTATAAAAATACGGAGCATTTTATTCGTCCAATGGACAAGATCCTTTTTTTGAGCGATTCACAAATTGTGTGGGATCCAACGCGAACAAATTTGTTTGACAGTCAAATGTTCATGCAATATTGAATGTATACTGGTCGTACTTATGCGTAAGGTTGTCTCAATCTCACAATAGGTCACATGACGATCTTGAAATATCAATTGGCGCACATCATCAATGGTTTCCGGAACAACAACTGATTTTGGACGACCTTCACGAAATTCACCTGTGAGTGAACTACGACCTCGGTTGAATTCACCATACCATCGATAAACACTGGTCCTTGATGGAGCTTCATCGCCAAAAAATTAATTAAGGTCATCGATGCACTGTTGTTAAGTTAATACACGTCGAAATTTGTAAAAAATAATCGAACGAAAAGGTTCACGATTTAATTCCATTTTTTTGACCTAGATGAATCTTTTAAGTAAACTACACAAATAGCGCTTGTATGTCAAAACGTTCTGAGTACGTATGACCTCAAAAATGTCAAACTTTACGATAGAGCTCAGTCAGTTGCCAGACTGCAATACTAGGGTTGTCCAATCCCGGCTTATAAAAGGCAACCGTCGTACAACTCGCATAACTGTTTATTTTGTCATTCGTCTTTCTCTTTAGCAATTGTGTGCACTAAACTAAAATAGTAGTACTGCTAATCGGGGAATTTGTTCATTTTTGCGACAAAAATTCATTCTTCGAAAGTATTCAAATTAACAATTTCATACCAAATATGTAATGGTTTGTACATGCTTTGTTCTTATGTTTCAAACTTCAACTTTATACATAGTTAGTTTCTTTATAACTAATTTTCTTGCCGAAATCAATGATTTGAAACAGAAATCGTAATTAGGTCAAGTTATTTACATTCAAATCTGTGCTGCCCCTGTTTGTAGAACGATATAATTGAACTGATCAATTTAGTTTCTAAAAACATTTGAATGTATTCAGATGATAATTTAAATAGAACTTATGTTCGACTGTTAAAAAAATGTAACGATAAGATTAGATAAAGATACGATTAGACTTTGATTCTCGTGTTTTTAAGTTTCAATTTGCCTAATTATTAAAGGAATGCCAGCAATTCCACGATACAAAGTTGCTCAAATTCAGTTTTCAACGAGAACAACAGCCGAGCGCACTAGCTAGTGGGCTATCCTTCGACCTATGTTGCCGTAAAAAGTATCTTAACAGCATAATAAAATCAAAGCTTGCTCACTAACTCCTCCCCTGATGAAATGACATAAGTTCGCCGGCCGTGGAACAATGTCCTTTTTATCTTGGCGAACTTACGTCATAAAATCGGGCGATATTTTAAAGCTTTGGCGCTGTGGAAATTTGGCGACGGACTTATGTCGTTACCCCTGACATTACCCTTTCCTTGACCTTCAGAAATAAAAAAAAAAAAAAATAAGTTTGAATTTCATTTTAAAAATTGTTAGAACTGTTCATTCCTTGCTTAAGGTATATGAAAATATTATATAATACGAATAATTCATATTAAATAGAATAAATAATATCATGGCCTTAGTTCGGGATTTAATAATAAAATGAAAAATAAACATGTACAATATCTATCCTACTATTTATTATTAATTATTATCACTAAGCCATGAACACATAGAGACCTCAAACAGCGACAGAGCGCACAACGACAGCGGACCGACAAGCATGCGCGTACTTCTTTGCGCTGTGCGATTGTTTCCATGTGTGCGTGTATGTATGCACAAGCTCGCATATGAATGTATGCGTTACTTGTGAAGTTTGTCAACAGCTAAATGCGCTGGCAGCCTGAAGTCAATTTTGTGTTTCGGCGTCGAGAGCCTAGAGACGGAGGCACAGTGGGCAAAAATGGTTATCTTGGGGCGAAAATTTTATAACATTCGAAAACATGTGGCTTGTTTAATGAGGATAATTTTATTTTGTAGATTTATATTTACGTATTGCGAATTTTTTAGTTTTGATTCATAAACTTGTCAAAATTAGTAAAAATATAAACAAAAAATAAATAAAGTTGTTGCACAACTATTTTTTCATATTATAAATTTGATATTCAAAATATAATATAATTATGAATATTTAATCTATCTACTCAATAAATTATAAATACATATGTTTTCAGATGTTAAAAGTTATTGCCGCCAAATAACCATTTTGGCTCACTGTAATTCGGTCTCTTAGCTCTCGATGACAAAGACAAAAACAAACACATAGTTGATTTCACGCTGGCAAAGCCCGTAGCTAAAAGTGCGCAGGGTGTGCGGGCCAGAAGGGCTCTAAACTGTCAGGGGCTTACGGTTACCAAACATAAAAATGTTATTAATGGGGATATATTTGTACAATTCAATTCCTTTGGTAAACACAATATTAAGGTAATTCAAGTGGGAGTCCCTGATAAGTCCTGCACAGGGGCCCCTTAAACCCTCGCTACGGCCCTGTGCCTCAGTCTCTAGGCTCTCGACGCCGAAACACAAAATTGACTTCTGGCTGCCACTGCGCTGGCCGAAGCATTTGCCTGTTGTCAAACTTCACAAGCAACGCATACATATGCGAGCTTGTGCATACATACACGCACACATGGAAACGATCGCACAGCGCAAAGAAGTACGCACATGCTTATCGTTCCGCTGTCGTTGTGCGACTGAAGCAGTATTGATGCTATGCACTCGAGCTGCCCCGGTCGAGCGTTTATTCTCAATGCTTCTGTTCTGCTTCTTCTCTGGGGTGGCAGGTTCGAAAAATCAGCCTCGAACAGCGTCAGAGCTCAAAGTTAACTAACTAACTATTCGATTATTTCTGGAAAATCGGACTATCGATAACCTACCATCTCTAACTTTTTATGTTTTTACACTTTTTCGCGCCCAATTGGAATTTATTATATCTTTTCGTGGTGCGACTGTTTTTATTAGTGACAAAAAATTAGGGAATGTGTGTATTTAGTAGGTAAGTAATTGAGTGGACAAAGAAAACAGGGAAATTTTTAAATCGGCAGTGATCACTTATGCCGTATGACCAGATGTTCCGTGTTTATGTTTTGTGCGCATGTGTAAATTTGTGTTGTGTTTACTTATTATTTTCGGTGAGTAGTTTTAATTTCCTCATAAATTTGTAGTATTAAATATAAAAAAAAAAGGTAAGGGCAGTTATCCCCAATCCTCTTTTGGGCCCAATGGATACGTTGGTTCAGATAAATGTTTAGTTAGATTCGGACTGTTCTGGCGTAGATGCTGCTGGAGGTTAACGAAATGTTGCGGCCATGATCAGGTATTTAGTATCAGAAAGTGAGTACATTGATTGATTCCTACTCCTACTTTTCTCTTATTTCTATATTAATATATAATATATATAACACTTTCCGAATTTCTTAAATATCCAGCCCACATCTAGCTGGCTCTTCTCGACTCAACAGATTTCAACTCTGTGTGGCAAAAAGAAAGGGGACCATCTCCAACTTTCTAATTTCCTTAGCTTCAAATCCCCGTAAGTATGCAAAAATTATAAAAATTAGTTTACTATTTTAACTTATATTTGCCCTACAGATTTCTGCCGCCACTCTTCAATGCTGCTGTAGTTTTAATTTAGTCTAATCTAATTATATTTATTTAAAAGTTAATTTTTATTCATTAATTTACATTTAAGTTCTGTCTATTACAACGCACACACATACATACATATGTGCTTGGCCAATGAAATGCTACATGCATATACACGTACTATATTCATATACAAACAAATGCATGTGAAGGCTTACGTTACGTTATTTCTATAAAAGAGTATAGGGTTTCTAATCATTCAGCCCATGCACAGTGCACAGTGGTCGGGCTTGTATGGAGCGGCGGCCATAAATACTTCTTGTGGAGATATCACTATGAAATTTTTACAGTAAATCTAGAAAAATATATTAAAAATATTGTGTAAAAATTATTCAAATCGAATTAGGGAAAAAATTATAGAGTATCCAGTTCTCAACATATTTTCATAGAATTTGAGGCATGGCCATTTTGTATTATTCTAGAATTCTTGTTTTAATTTTATCGAAATCGGACCATAGCTGCCCTATAAATGATTGCCATAAGGTTGCGCTTATATAAGGAAAGCGCCTTAGAATACTTTTAGTAGTCAAATCAGTATATTACAACAATAAACGAAAATAAATTTAAATGAATTTTTTATACATACATTTTTTTTATTACGAAACTTAACAATAAAAGTTTTATAATTATACAAAAAAGTTAGAAGTAAAATTACTCTATGTTTTCATCAAGTAACTCAATTACTGATTTAAGGAGTTTAGACTTTTGTTTACAAGGAAGTTTCCTTTGACCCGAAATAAAAGGATCGGAACTTTAAAGTAACCTATTAAATAAAACAAGCTGGTTTCACAATAACATTTTCTTTGGTGTTCAGCGAATTCGATTGATATTTTTAAAAAAACTCTTATTACGCCTGTATTTACCCATGAACTCAATTATTTTCTTACATCAAAATTTTCTTTTCTTTTATTTTCTTACAATAAAATCCATTCACTAATCTTGACGTTTGAACTCTTTGAAGTTTAGCTTTGAATGTCAATATAAGCACGCATGCAATTTTTGCCTTGCAAAAGAACAGTTGTTCACAACTTTGAAAGCTATTTTTAGCAGGAACCGTTAGATTTCCAGCGAAAACCGGTTTCGACTGGAAAAGGTTGGACATTTAACAGCTAATTTGGTTACTTTTTACCTAAATATTTTGACTTAGATTTTTTGATTTTTGGCCTATGGGCGCAACCACTGTTCTTTTGCAAGGCAAAAATTGCAAGCGTGCTTATTTTGACTTTCAAAGCTAAACTTCAAAGAGTTCAAACGTCAAGATTAGTGAATGGATTTTATTCATTTAAAATGGAATTTAAAGCTGAAGGTATTTACTTTAAATCCATTTAGTAATAATAAACTAATATGTTAAATCGTTTTTGTGAAATAAATGTTGTAAAAACCATGTTTTTTGTTCATTTTGTGTGCGTCTTTTTCATGTTTACATAAACTTTTAGTTGTGACCCCCCTCGCTCCCCCCAATGTGAGTATTATCAACGTATTAACCAATGTTTTTAGATAATGAAAATGTTAAATGTAGCTGCAAATAGTTGCAAATGTGCCTGTAATCTTCAATATACTAACACCGCCTTTATATTTTTATTGGTTAAATTCGCGACTCGAGTTGCTGCTTTTCCTTTGTTTTTGTGATGTTGCTTTTGTTTTCTTCATTTGTGATTGTGTTTTTATACACTTTTTTATATATATATTTTTTTTTTTTAATTTTTATCTTTTGTTATTTTTATAGGCGATTCTTATAACTGTGTGTTTTCACGCAGACATATATTTCATCTTTGGTGCTCCGAAAAGGGCACAAATTTTTAAAAAACTCAGAGTGTGATTAATTTACTAGAACTTGGCATTACAAACAATTATTGTACAGCCGATTTAAATGAACTTGAGAAATGTATTGGTTACAGTAATTATTGTAAGAAAATAATTGAGTTTATGGGTAAATACAGGCGTAATAAGAGTTTTTTTGAAAAATATCAATCGAATTGGCTGAACACCAAAGAAAATGTTATTGTGAAACCAGCTTGTTTTATTTAATAGGTTACTTTTAATTTCTGATCCTTTTATTTCGGGTCGAAGGAAACTTCCTTGAAAACAAAAGTCTAAACTCCTTAAATCAGTAATTGAGTTACTTGATGAAAACATAGAATAATTTTACTTCTAAAACCCAGTAAAACCCAATCATATCGGAAGATTAATGTTAGTTATTATGATGAAGAGTTAATTTCATTAAGGATAGACAATTTAACAGAGTGGAGGGAGGACTCTGAGTTGAAAACTCTAGACAGTCTATTATAGTCAGCACAGAGAACTCGGAAAGGGTCATGCAAGCTGTAATTATTAGGACAAAAGGCTAAAGAAAGTGGCCTAAAATTACGAGTAACTCTAGAAGGAATACAGAAATTGATTAGGTTAAGTAGAGTGGGGGAATCTATATCGTACTTTATTAGTTTTACGATTAACATAACACCTAACATAATACGACGGTTAGTTAAAGAAGGTAGGTTAATTAGAAGGAGTCTACTAGGATATGGTGGTAAGTCTACACCCGAAACCCAATTAAAACTACGCAAGGCAAAGAGTAGGAACTGCTTTTGAACAGACTCAATTCTATCTTGGTAAGTATAGTATTGCGGCGACCACACGCAAGACCCATATTCAAGAATTGGACGAACAAGAGAAGTATAAAGCAACTTTGTCGTATAAGGATCCTCGAATTCTTTGGCCCATCTTTTGATGAACCCAAGTAGTCGAAATGCCTTATTTACAATTTGTGTTATGTGACGATCAAATTTCAATTTATGGTCAAAAAGGATACCTAGATCCATTACTTCAGATATTCTTAAGAGTGGGGTTAAGTTAAGATTATAGTTGAAGACATGATAGTTACCTCTGTAAAATGACATAACCTTGCACTTTAAACAGTTTAGATGTAGTAGATTATGTCTACACCAAGCAAAAACCAAATCAAGATCTGTTTGAAGAAGGTTATTAATAGGATCACTATGTGTCAAACAGAGTTTCACATCATCAGCATACATAAGAATGTTAGAGTGAAGAAGTATAGAAGGAAGATCGTTAAAAAAAGCTTAAATAGCAAAGGCCCAAGGTGGCTACCCTGAGGAACACCAGAAGTGACTAAGATCGGCTTAGAAAGACAGTTTTTAAAAGAAACTCGTTGATACCTATTAGTTAAATAATCAGAAATCCACAAAAGGAGCTTTTGAGGAAAACCAATCAAATTTAACTTATGGATTAAGAGTCTATGATTTACGGAGTCAAATGCTTTACTGAAGTCAGTATAGACCACATCAGTTTGCATTTTCTTCCGAAATCCTAAATGTGAGAGGAAAATTCTAAAAGATTAGAAGCTGTAGATCTTGCCTTAATAAACCCATGTTGACAGGGTGAAATTCTAGATTTACACATAAAAGTTAACTGAGCCGTAAAATTTGTTTCAAAGATTTTAGGAATAGCGGACAATTTGGAAATACACCTATAGTTCTTCACATCATGGTTAGAACCACTTTTGTGAAGAGGAATGGAAAAAGAGTTTTTCCAAATAGGTGGAAAGTAACTATTTGCTAGTGAAGCAGCTTATGAATTGGCTTAAGAATTGAATCAGCACAATATCTAAGCACACATGCTGGAACTCCGTCAGGGCCAGTAGAGAAAACGGGTTTTATCGATTTAAGATCACTAAGTAAAGACGTTTCATCAATAGAAGGACAGAAGAAAGTGTTAAAATTTTGTATAATATAAGGGTATGGATGTAATGGGAAACTATTAGGTTCAGTTGAATAAGTTGATTAAAAAAAAGTCTGCAAACAAATCGGCGGCAGCCTGATCATCAGTTGCTTCCTTATTTTCATATGATAGTACAGAAGGAAATCTACTTGATTTACGTTTTAAATTGACAAAGTTGTAAAACTGCTTTGGGTCCTGAGCAAACTGCAAACGGCAGCGACACAAATACTTTTTATAACAATTAGCAATCAAAGCAATAAAGTTTGCTCTTGCAACAGTATAACGCGTAAAATCAGAAGGATTAAAAGTAATTTTAAATTTTTTGAAATACCGGGATTTCAAATTTTTTAACCTTACTAGCTCACGTGAAAACCAAGGAGGCCTGTTGGACTTTACAGGAAAAGTAACAGGAACACATTGATCAAAAAATGAGTTCATAGAGGAATAAAAAAATGAAATGCATGTATTTGGATCAGAGCATGAATAAAGAGATGACCAATCATGTTCCAAAATTAAATAATTCAATTTTTCAAAATCGGTCTTACGGAAACAACGTGATTTTACTTTAGGGGAAATAGTTGCAGTTTGCGTAGAACTCGGCATAGTTAGAACCAGGTCTAATGTAGGATGATAGGGATCTTCGGGAAGAACTAAGGGATTGATTCTAGAGATAGTATTAACTAGAATGTCGGAAGAGAAAACTAAATCAAGCATTCTACCACTACAATTAGGAATAATATTTAGTTGATAAAGAAATAGCTCCGAAAGGCCACTTAAAAAAGAATTAAATAAAGTAGGCACCAATATATCAGATTGAGAAGACCAAGTAACTTCTGGTAAGTTGAAATCACCAAAAACTAGCAAGTGGTCTTTATCAGATAGTTTGGAGGCGACGGATTGGATAGATGAAAGATGGTCCAGGTAGGTAGAAATATCAGATGAGGAAGGAATATAAGAACAGGTAATATAAATTGAAATTTGATACATTGTTATTTTAACACATACAAATTCTAAAAGAGAACTATGGTCTATCGAAATTAGTTCGGAAGGAAGATCAGATTCTACAGCTATAAGCACACCTCCTCCGGTTCGTGATAAACGATCACATCTGAAGGTGGTGTACTTATTGGGAAAAATTGAACTGTTATCTACATCAGGTTTTAACCAGGTTTCAGTAAATATTAGTATTTGATGATCAAAAGAGAAGAGGCACTAGAAATTGTAGGAAGCGGTACCGCAGCTCTACTTTTTTGTTTAGGAGAATATTCTTTTACAATTAAGTCTGGCGGCCAGAAGGTTGCGCTGCAGACAGATTGAAACTTGTCTGCAGGAATACTTATTTTAAAAGATGCAATATCTCGCATGTAGTTAAATTTAAATTTTTCTACAACAATACTAGGTACAGAGATTTTTGAATTAATATATGATTGCACATCTTCAACCGAAGTATCAGGTGCAAGGCCAGAAACGAAAACCTGTTTCTTAGGCTTAACCGCGATAAGCGATTTAACATTTGAAACATTGGCAGTGTTGTTTTTCAAAGAGTTTTTGGGATTCTTTTTGGAAATAGACGAAACAGGAGAGGTGACGATTAAAAGTGGTGGATCGCATATAACAGCCGGGGTGGCTGGAGGTATGTTAGGAGACGTAGAAGGTGTTAAATAGGCAATAACAGGAGATGTTATGCCTGAAGGAGTTGCCGGTGGAATTTCGGGAGAATCATCAGCACATTCATATGAATTGAATTGAGTTTCCATATTACAAAATTCTGATTCGAGATTTGAAAAGGCTGCACGCAACTTCTCAAATTTCAATTTCGTCTCCCTAAGCATTTTAGATAAAGTGAGTTCTTTCACTCGACAAACTATGCATGTCCATTTTAGGCCAGATTCACTGTTGTTAACATAATCTTTAATGCGTGCTGTTAAGCCGATGCATTTGATATGATAGAAGTTATCACACAGCCAGCAGCAAACAAAGTCCGGCTTAGCATCGGCCTTGCATTTGCAAGGAGTTGCAGAGCACACCAGCATTTTGATGGAAATTAATATGCCTTGCAAATTGTAGGGAACACCAAAAAAAAAAATGTTACAGCAATTACGAAAATAAGTTCCAAAAACAAAAAGTTAAAAGAACAGTTAGAGAGCAAGAAAGCAAGCAAAACAAACACAAGCGTAACTCACAAGAGAGCGTAAATAAGCGTGAGAGTGAGAGCGCGAGTACGTGTATGTAGAAAGCAGAAAAATAACAACACTACTGTAGCGAGAGAGCCGTTTAGGGTACACACTTAGCGCAGCGCAGCACACTCAGAGAGCGATGCAGCGAGAATGAGCGTGGGGATGTGAACTCCAAACAAAAACAAAAACAAGACGCTTAAGACGCGCAAGTTATTATAGATAAAATGTACTTTAAATACAATAAACACTAGTTTACCAGTTACTTATCACATATATATATATCAATTTGTTAGCACAAAGTTATTACACAGTAGTGAAACACAAATTTGAAATTTAAATCACCAGAAATTTAGTACAACTCGTTAAATAACAGGAGCAAAAGCTAAAACACAGCTGATCACCAAGAAAGTTCAAAGCTACTTATTGTTAAGTTTCGTAATAAAAAAAATGTATGTATAAAAAATTCATTTAAATTTATTTTCGTTTATTGTTGTAATATACTGATTTGACTACTAAAAGTATTCTAAGGCGCTTTCCTTATATAAGCGCAACCTTATGGCAATCATTTATAGGGCAGCTATGGTCCGATTTCGATAAAATTAAAACAAGAATTCTAGAATAATACAAAATGGCCATGCCTCAAATTCTATGAAAATATGTTGAGAACTGGATACTCTATAATTTTTTCCCTAAAACTTTTCCAATCGTTCCTATGGGAGCTATATGATATAGTCGTCCGATTTGAATAATTTTTACACAATATTTTTAATATATTTTTCTAGATTTACTGTAATTTCATAGTGATATCTCCACAAGAAGAATTTATGGCCGCCGCTCCATACAAGCCCGACCACTGTGCCATGCCGACTAAATTGCATTATGATTGTAAATCAATAATTACATAAGAAAGTGTCTTTTACTGGATTTGAATTTGTTCAAGTTGGTGCTAAGGCCGTTCTTTAAATGCTTTAATATCATCTTCGTTATTAGCTGTCCGATCTTAATGAAATTCGCACAACGTTTATGATATATTGTATGTCATGTGTATTTTATGTTGGAGCTTTAATGATTTACGGAGGCGGAAAGGGGCTTTGTAATATTTTGATGATCAATCTAACTGCTAGAAACGCATACGCAATCCGGTTACAACTTGGTGGCTGTAGCTTTTATAGTTTCTGAGAAACAGGCGTTCATACAGACAGACAGACATTGCCCAATCGACTTGGCTCTTGATATTGATTTATAATATATATATTCATGAATTGAGAACGAGGGTTTAATAAAAACGAAGGGTATGAAAATAACAACAGTTGTTTTTTGTTCTATTATTAAACACTTTTATTATTTCCAAAGAGGAAAGAACTAGAGCCTTTTGATTGTCACTTATTTGGAAGTTGAAGTGGGCTTTAGCAGATCTATCGCGGTTGATAGTATGTTCAGAACTGGCTTTTGGGGAGACTTGTTTGTGTTGATATAGCCAAAATGAAAGAGCGAAGTGTCTCTAAGAGAGCTAAGCTGAATTGAATTTTTATTCTCTCGTGAAGAGAGTGTCCCGAAAAATAACGGAGAAGGTTATATTATCTTCTTGGAAATGGTACGTAAGCGCTGATTAGGCAATTGTTGCAGCTGGCTGTTATTGCCGTCTTGAAGTTAGCTGGAATTCGGAGTTTTGTTTGTTGTTGTTGATCGGACGATGGTTTAGAGTTTCTTTATACCGTGAAAATGCTTACTTTGGCGATTTGCAGGTGGCTAACCGAAGGACTTTTGTTCCTTTGATTACATTTTGTAATTAGACTTTAATGTGTGTATGTGGGTTTTACAATAGTGTATGTTGTTTACAATTATGTTATGTATAGTTGGGAAGTTTTAAGTGTGGGTGTTGAATGGATATGTTACTATATACTTAATTAACAGGGTCGGAGATGTCTTCTTCTGCCTGCTACACACATTGCTTGTGCGACAAACACAATACATCAGAGACGGGCAGAAAGCTCGCATTTCATAACCCACGAATATAGTGCAAATTAAATTCTGCCGCAGAGCAGTCAAAAAAAAACTTATGCAAAAAGCCCAAATGCTTGTAGATTGGTGCAAAACCGATTAAGACTTTTTGAAAGGTAAAAGTTTTTTTTAGTGTATTGCTCTCAACTGCGGCTTTCATTAACGTTTGCTTTTATAAGTCGTGACCGCCATCTGCAATAGACCATACTTTTTTTTAGATTCATAGCCTCTTAAGCCAACTTTAACAAACGGAAATATACGGGTATCTTTTTTTGATATATATTTTCAGCCCCAAATCGCTGAATTGCATTAACTCTTGATATCCTGTAATGGGGGGCCTCATAGCCTAGTGGGCAATGCACTTGTCTGCTAAGCATGTGGTCGTGGGTTCGCAACCCGCTCATAGCAAAGAGACATGACCTCTCAATCGTTCCTCTTATAAAATGCTTTTCTACTTAATAGAAAGCTTTTTCTCAATTGCACAATGCCTTTCAACAATTTTCGGCAACCCCCCTTACCCAATCCCCCACCCCCCTCACATAGAGCCAAGCACCATTCATTGCTTCTCTGCGTACAGCATCAACAACACCAGCTATGAATGATGTCAAAATGAAGACTGTATCGCCTCTCCACGTTTATCTATTCTACGTTTCATTCTTACAATAACAGCAAAAACCAATGGTAACCGTGGACGCCACTCCCAGAAGGCGACAGGTGGCAGCCCCAGCACTGGGGTAAGTCGCATCTGGCCAATCACCAGTTCGAACGAAAGCCCAACTGATTACAGAAACCAATACAAGAGAACTAAACATAAACGGCTCCCCTAACTCGTTGACGACCTTAGGCATCTCAAAACGGACACGAATTGTGGACAATGGAACGTTAAAACTCTCAAGGAACCATCAATATTACCACAGTTCGAGGTAGAAATGGAGAAATTGCAGGTAGCGATAGCTGGCATTAGCGAGATGAGGTGGCCTGGCAGTGGGGAAACAACAACATCCAATAGCAATCTAGTCTTGCACAGTAATGAAGGCAGCAGACAGGGTGTAGGAATATTTGTAGCCAGAAAGTTCAAGAAGGCGCTGCATTCTTGGAAACCCGTATCTGACAGACTCATTACCGCTAGGTTCAAGTGCAAGGCTAGACACATCAACATTATTCAATGCTATGCCTCGACAGAAGACGCCAATGAAGATCTTAAAGACGACTTCTACACTGCCCTCACAGCGACCCTCACTAAGCTGGGCAAGGTGATATCACTATTTTCATGGGTGACTTTAATGCAAAGATAGCTTCCAACAACACTGGACTTAAATCAGTAATGGGACAGCACGGTATAGGAACTCGCAATGACAATGGTGAGAGACTAGTTGAAATCTGCCAATTGTTCCAACTAGTCATTGGGGGCACGCTGTTTCCGCATAAAGAGGTCCATAAATACACATGGACATCTCCAAGTGGTAACACGCGCAACCAGATCGACCATATATGCATCAGCAGAAAATGGAGGCAGTCGTTGATCAACGTGCGGAATAAAAGGGGAGCAGCTATAGATAGCGATCACGAACTGGTCATTGGAGAACTTTCAATCTGCACCTACTGAGGGACAGCAGCCTGACAGCAAGGATGGCATCCACATTGCGAGAACAACTGATCCCAGAAGAAGATCGCCCATGGGAGCACACTTGCAGGACACTTTGGACCACCGCGGAACAAATACTTGGCACACAACAAAGCGAAAGGACCGCTTGCATATCCGAGAGGACGTGGGACTTAATCAAACGGAGAAACAATCTAAAGTCACTGACGGATCAGCTCGCGCAAAATCACGACGAATATCGGACAATGTGCAGAGCTGTGAAACGATCCGCCAGAGACGACAGGAGAGCTCTACTGGATAGATTTGCGGACAACGCGGAACGAGCGGCAGGACAAAACAACATGCGCTCGCTATACCAGTTGATTGCACGGATCACCGGAAGATACCACAAACAGTCCCAACCTATCAGAGATCTAGCAGTCAACCTCATATCCAATGTTGACGCACAAATCCGGAGATGGCGGCAACACTTCATGGAAATCAGCCACACCTCGACAACAACTGTGGCTACAGACTTTCGAAACATTGCCCCATCAAGTGGGAGCGTCAGGATATCGTCTTCGCCGACATCTGTACGAGAAATCGGAAATGCAATTAAGAAGCTGAAGCACAATAGGGCAGCTGGGGAAGACAACATACCAGCTGAACTTCTACAAGTTGATACCCAGCTGATGGCTGAAACACTGCACCCGCACTTCTCCCGCATATGAAAAAGCGAGACGGTACCGGACACTTGGAAGGGCGGAATCATTGTAAAGCTTGCCAAGAAAAGGGACCTTAGTGACTGCAATAACTGGAGAGGAATCGCACTTCTCAACACTAGCTACAAAGTGTTGGCCACTCTACTGAACGAGCGCCTTCAAGGAAAGATCGGGTCAAAAATCCGAGATGAACAGGCAGGATTCACACCACACAGGAAGTCCGTAGACCAGGCAAATACACTACTCATAATCACCGAACAGGCTGTGGAATGGAGAGCCCGCTCTACCTCCTGTTCATAAACTTCAAGAAGGCGTTCGATTCAGTGGACAGAGCGGTAATATGGAGAGCACTGGCAAGGAAAGGAGTACCCACCAACATCATTAGTATCATCAAGTCCCATGTACGATGATGCCAACTTGGCGGTACTGCACAACGGAAAAACAAGTGCACCTTTTCAGACGAATACTGGAATTCGGCATGGTTGCCCATTGTCGCCGCTACTCTTCAACATCGTGGTCGACGAGCTTATGAAAGAAGTGTGCAACCCCAAGCGTGGAATCACATGCAGCCTCGCCAGACACCTTGAGGACTTGGATTATGCAGACGACATATGTCTGACCTCTCACAGGCTCTACGACATCCAGAGCAAGACTGATAACCTCGCCAGGCTAGCAAGCAAGATCGGACTTAAGATTAACGAAGCCAAGACCAACAATGGCGGAGTGAAAGATGACGTCACAAACCGACTTGCCAAAGCCCGATCAGCATTTGGGAGACTCCTCCGCATCTGGAGCATCAAGAAAATATGCAGGCGAACAAAGCTCCGAATTTACAATGCGTGCCTAAAGTCCATACTGCTATATGGTAGTGAGACAGGGCTCACCACCAAGAAGCTGACATAGAGACTGCAAGTCTTCAGCAACAAATGCTTGAGGATTATATGCGGGATATTCTGGCCAAACAGAATATGCAATGCAGAGCTGGCTCGGGTCACAAATGAGCCCCCCATACACCTCCAAATAAGGAAGAAAAAATGGACGTGGATAGGTCATGCTCTCAGAAGGAACCCAAGCAGTATCGTCAGGATGGCTTTGAACTGGAATGCCCAAGGCAGCAGACGAATCGGAAGACCAAAGGCGACCTGGAGAAGAACCATCCTTCAAGAAGTAGCCCAGTCGAACACAACGTAGGACAGACGGCGCAAAATAGAGTTCGATGGAAGGCTTTAGTAGAGGCCCTAAGTTCTCAGGCAGAATAATAAGGATTAAAAAAAAAAAAAAATTCTGTAAATTGTCCCATAGTACTAATATTTTTCTTTAGAAGTGAACGAACGCATTTTTGTTTATCAATTTCGAAATTTCATTTTTGTTTTGTTTGTTTCAACATACGATATTATTATAACTAGTTTCTTTCGAGATTCTCGTTCACTTTGGCGAAAGCATACCTGCTGTATCTTACTCAACGGTTTGTTATATTTTGCTTTAAAGTATCTTGATTTTGCATCGCAGTTAGTGGACACGCTAGCTCAGCCAACGTGGATCGATGCAACGTACCAAAGTTCGCTGCTTAACCAGCCTTACCAATCAGATCCCGGTTCCACGAGCGGTGTGTGAATATGTGAATTTAATTTATTTTTTTTTTAACTCGTACTTATTCCGAAGTGGTAGTTCACCGAATGGTGGTCAATGAGGACAAGAGGTAATGAATATAATTACGTTTGTAATTCCATCTTAAAAGGGGGCATAGTCAAACTTAAGATTATTAACTACACGAAGTTAGCCTTATCAACTCGACTATTAACAAAAATGTTCGATTAGCAAAAAGTTACAAAACCCTTTTTAACCGCGGTACATAAATAATTAAAGTTCCAAAATTATGCATATATTTACAGGAAAACAAATTTATTTATCATATATAAATTAATATATGTTTTTATATATATGCAAACATCGTTAAAAAGACTATCATATTTAAACTTAAACCAATAAGTGTATTTGATCTCTGTACGGCAGCCGGATGATCTCCTAAATAAGTAGACAATTAAATAGATGTTAGTATTTGTTTAAGGAATATTATGTAGAAAATAATTACCATTTAATATGTGAACATTTACTGATTTCGAATTAGCGTTCGAGGGTAAGCAAGAGTATCTTCCAGAATCAGAAATTTGAGCACGTTGTATCAGAAGATATGATGTTGTAATGTCACCCTTCTCAGTAATGACTGAAACCCCTCCTCTTGGTGAATCGTAGTTTATCTCCTTAAAAAGGATTTTAATTTTTTTAAATTACGAAGTATATTGGTTTTAAATAGTAATTTACAACAATAATAATAATGGTCGATACCCTGCGCTCAAGTGTTGAAGGCCATTAATTATTTATTACCCTATGCATAGACCAATAAATGTCATCATTAAATCTAATAAAACTAGAACAATTTTAAAAGCTTCAATTAATAATAGGGGGTTATGTTTGAGTCATGCGATACGAGGGTTGCCTTTTATATGCCGGGATTGGCCAACCCCAGTGTTGCAATCTGGCAACTCTATTGTAAACCTTGACATTTTTGAGACTATACGTACTCAAAACGTTTTGACATACAAGCGCTATTTGTGTAGTTTATGTAGTATGGTGAATTCAACCGAGGTCGTAGTTCACTCACAGGCGAATTTCGTGAAGGTCGTCCAAAATCAGTGGTTGTTCCGGAAACCATTGATGATGTGCGCCAACTGATAATTCAAGATCGGCATGTGACCTATTGTGGGATTGAGACAACCTTTGGCATTGGTGGGACCAGCATACATTCAATATTGCATGAACATTTGACTCTCGCGTTGGATCCCACACAATTTGTCAATCGCTCAAAAAAAGGATCGTGTCGATTGGACGAAAAAAATGCTCCAAAAATACGATCGCGGCGCTTAAAAACACGTCTATGACATCGTGCCAGGCACTGAATCGTGGATTTACGCGTATGAGCTCGAAAGTAAACAGCAGTCGACTGAATGGGTGTTTCAAGAAAAAAAGTTACTCGCGCATGAAGCACTTCCAAGCAAATGATCGCCTGTTTTTTCGGAAAAAACTGGTTATGTCGCAATCGTACCACTAGAACAACGCAGAACAGTCAACTCTGACTGGTACATAACTATTTATTGGCCAGTTCACCACGACAATTCAAGCTCTCAACCAACTGCCTTTTTTGAGCATTCAATAGTCATCCGCCGTATAGTCCTGACTTGGCACCGAATGACTTCTTTTTATTCCCGTACGTAAAAAACAAAATGAGAGGTCAACGTTTTTCAACAGCTGAAGAAGCGGTTGATGCGTTCAGAATGCATGTTTTGGAGTTACCTTAATCAGAGTGGCAAAAGTGCTTCGACAATTGGTTCAAACGCATGCAAAACTGTATAGATCTTAATGGGGAATATTTTGAAAAACAATTAAGCCATTTTCGATGGTTAATATTTGTTTTTGTTCTCTAATCCCGAATTATAAAAGGCAACTCTCGTATATATTTTATACCTTCCAAATTTGAATCCGAAGTTAAAACCTGCCTATCACGTCTTAGTTAACGCCTAACCTAAAAAATATTAAAAGTCCATCATAGGCAACATTTGACTTCAGATTTAGGCAATTTTATTATTTGTGGGCCTGTGTAATTGTTAAAAGTTGAAAGTTAAATAATAATATGCTCAGTCCGGGTTGCAGGATATCGAAGAGCGTATTCTGATGTTGTTTTGTTGATTTTATGTTTTTGTAGGAAATGGTGGTTCGCGCACATCAAACTTCTGTAAGATCACAGAGAGCATAGACGAATTTGTGTAAATAGTTTTCCCAACTATTGCACAGAGCTAGAAAAATTAGCAGTTGCTCAACATCATCAAAATCGATGTCAATACCAGACAAATCTCTATTCAGAACGAAATACCCGTCGAAACGAAAACATATACATAAGTCAATCGATACTGTTGTGAGTGAAGATGAAGTTGCAATTACCCAACTGAATTTTGGAATTCAACACACGTTCCTACGTTAAAAATTTGGGTTACCATCATTCTTCTTAAAAATATAAAGGACCGATCGCTTTTGGAATGACTATCAACAAAACACAAGGACAATCGTTGGAATAGTGTGTGTTAAATTTTAAAAATCCAATATTGCCCTGTTAACGGGTTGGAAAAACTTTAGATTTGTTTGTACACGCGCCCTATGGAAAAACGAAGAACATTATCAATTCGAAAGCACTCCAATCAAATGACGACGGCTTAGCTATTAATGAATTAATATGATAGGAAATTATATTATATTTATAAAAAAGTTGTCTGACCGCGCACACTCGTCAATATTCACTCATGGGTCGGCTCGACCGCGGAACATGCGAGTTGTGGGCGGAGTCTTCTGGTTTATTATTATTCACAGGTTCTTAACATTACATTTGTGTACCATCGCAGAGGGTGTATTAATGTTGGCCAAAAGTTTATAACACACTTTATGAGACAATACATTTGCGGGTAGTGTAAGTTGGTCACACTTATTCCACCGACCCAAGACGACGACAAGATTAATAGCAGGAGCAGGAGCGTATTCAGTAGATCATGTTGGATCTGGACAAAAACTTTAAGACCAACGACGAAAAGAAGTGTAAAACCGATGACGAATAAACCCTTTAGGTTAATTTAAAAATATGTCAATAAACTAATAAATAACAATAAACTTCCCTGAATCAAAACTATTCTGAATCAGCATCAACAAGGGGAGTCTGTAGCAAAGTTACAAGACATTTTTAACCTATGGGTTCGGATATAAACATTTATTTCGAAATTTACTCTGTAATAGCTTAATCTTCCGTTATAAAATTATGCAAACAACTGATAAATATTCTTACTTGATTATTGTGAGTCCAGTGCACCATAAGTGGAGGGTCCGGAAGATGTTTTACGATACATGTTAAGTTTACTGTTGATCCCAGATCTATGTAAAGTTCAGGGCCCCCGGGAATGCTTGTTATTGGTTCTGTAAAAAATGTTATCAAAAACATTATTGTTATTTACTTATTTACATTGTCTGCTGTGGTAATCTTAGTACTAAGTAACATAGGCCATGGATTTTACAGAAATTCATGGTAGCTAATGTTTATTTTAATGTGGGTAACAGGCAGAAGGACCCGTCTGTATGAAACCCTAGATCTCAGAGACTTTACAGGCTTGACCCCTAGATGTTGTGACAATAATTTTGTGTATTGGACGGTTTCATAGTTTTTTTCCTTTTACTCCCATTAATAGATTTGCAAACATAATTTTAAAGGTTCAATGTTAACTGGATGAATGTATAAATATAGAAGTGAGAGAGTTGTTTCTTAATAATTTTCGTTACGAAGACAGTGAAACGGACAGTTTAATTCAACTTTCCTATCCAGGCTGGCCAAGACTATACATAATTCTTAGTGGGTTCATACCTACTTCTGGTTGATACATTTTAAGTTGGCAGAAAGTTTAAAATCAAATTCAACTTAGAAACTTTGAATCAAACTATGGATCACATTCGAAAAGTGTGAACTGATAAGGTATTCTACCACGGCGTCCCTGAAGTCAAAGCCTGTCTATTAAGTCCGAATTTGAACCTTACTTAAATGTATTTTTGAAAAACATCCTTAATTGTGAACGTTAGACGTTTGGGAGGTCAAAATACAATTTTTAACATGTATATTGCATGCCCAGATCAGAATTCTATATCTTTTGGGGAATATTCAAAGGTTTTACAGCATTACAGACTCGGACTCAGCAGCCCAAATACATGTAACTGCATATGCCACACACCCAGACCATGAAACTTTTTTTGTGGGCCTGTGTTATCAATGCGAATGATTTTTGCAGCGTTATATAATTTTTGATTTGAATAATATTTTAAGTAATTACTAGGGGGATCTGAACATGTGTAGACAGGCTCGTATAACATTTCTCTCGCACAGTCTTAATCTTTTAATATAAGAGGGGAAAATATTAAACCAAATTACACAACCATATGAGATAATGGTTATTATAAGATTTTGGTACATTATAACCTTTACTTTAATATTCATGTATTTTTTGCTGAATATTCTTCCAAGCGCATGATAAGATTTGTGCGCTTTGGCTTGAAGATCGTGATATTATCTTAAATTTCTTCTAATTTTTACCGGACGTTATTTTTGCGTATTTTAATTGGAGGGTGGAAGAGTGTGTTCTCACATTTGTTTACATTCAATTTGAGATGCCAGTTAATGCAATATATTTCAATCAATCAAACATTCGATGTAAATTAAATTTATTTTTTTATACTATCATTTAAATGTGTTGGATCCGAGTCATTTACTAGTATAAAAAAATGTACTTTTATATTAAGTAGTAGCTTTTTTCTAGTAAGTAGTAGTTTTTTGTGTTTAAGTAGTATACATGCATACGTATAACTTGAAGTCACTCTACATACATAATGAAACGCTGTTAATTAACATAAGCTAGCTGTAAGTCTTTACTTTGTGCTCTTGCCTTCTCCTTTTGTCAAAAATAGAATTACTCTCATTTGGATCATTGAACTTGGTGGTGTTTTTTTCAATCCGTAGCAGCCTAGCTTATTGTCACTTTCCGCGAAGTTCCATTAAAAAAGAGCAACAATTAAATTGCTTATTTAATTAACGTACTACAAGCCCGTATTATTTTAATTTTCGGTTTTGAAATTCGTTCATGGCGCCCGAGCAGGGACTATCGGAAAGTGTCTTTTGAACTTGTTGCGTATATAAGTTTAAAACATTTTATAATTAAATAAAAATTTTAAAATTGCTTGGCTGCTCGCGGTATCACCCCAGTTCCATTTGCCGCGTTCACAATACATTGAGTATTGCATTTTTGGTGCGGCTAATCTTCGCCTGAGAGTGACCTGTGGCTGGAATTAACCAACCATAATAATCAAGCTCATTTGGATTATTTTGGAGTGTCTTGCAACCCAATGGACATTGACTTGGATTCTAGGGAAGTGGATTCGTCTGATGAACAGGTAACAGTGCCAAAACAAAAGAACATTTAAAAGTAGACTTGAAGCATTGGCAGCTCAAGTACTTGCATTTTTGTATTGGCATTGAGATATCATATCTTATTAAAAAGTGTGAAAACAACTCGAAGCAAAAAAAAAAAAAAAAATCTGAGCTAATCGAAATATCTAAAATTAAATTAAAACACAAGAGTATTCATTTAAACAAATTAAAATCATCTCGCTTGCCAAAAAAAGTTTAAATCAACCCTCGCATATACCAAAACGGAATAAGCGGACAGTTAGGTTCAACAAGTGGCGGCAAAAAATTCTCTCTCTTTCGTTCGCATGTTTCTACCTTACTTTTGATCCGACCGCTTGCTATACCTTGTTTTCCTTTGCTGCGTTCCGATATTTCGCTCTCTATGCATTAGATGCTCAGGGCTTCTTTTTGTTGACATCGCAATTTACTGCAATTTGCCGCTCTTCTGTTCTTCTCTCACTTCAAAGTAATAAACTGGAACAAAAACGTTTAAGTTTTTTTGTGTTCGCTTTAATAATTGGTGCAGACTAAAAGCAGCAGGGGTGTTCACTTAATATAACTTATAAAATTTTGCTTTGAACAATATTACAAATTAAAATAAAAACAACAAATTATTATTATTTGAAAACATATTTAAAATTTGGCTTATACCATAAAAAATTTCTATCATGAGTAAAAACGAATCTATAGACCAGAAGTCGACTGTTGTCGAAAAAGGCTCAAAAGGCAAAGACCCCGACTGCGGCAGCACGAAGCTGAAAAAGCTGTTTGTTCGCTTAGACAAGGTAACAGAGGACATTTCCCGCATAAAACATAAATTTGAATCTGGCTCTATATCAAAAAATCAGTTTGAACTGCAGTGCCGATTAGATATGTTAAATTCATATATTGAAAAGGCAATGGGTTTGCAATCAGAAATTGATTTTTTGGATCCTGAAAATGATAATCGATCCGGTTTAGAAGAAATTTGTGTAACAACTAAAGCAATTTTTATGTCAGCTCTAGCTCCAAGTGGTAATAAATCACAAACCCAAAATGCGCCAAACTATATTAGCCACCATTCAAATTTACCAAAACTGAAACTACCTACATTTAGTGGGAAGCATGCTGAATTTAAGCAATTTATCAGTTTATTTGAAAGTTTGGTAGATTCAGATAATTCAATCTCGGACATTGAAAAATTTAATCATTTAATCTCATGTCTATCAGATGAAGCGTTAGGTACAGTACAAGCATACCAAATGTCAGCAGCAAATTATCCAAAAGCATTAGCAAGTTTGCACCGTGTTTACGACAATAAATGCCTTATTTTTTTCGATACACTCGCTCAGCTGTTTGACATTCCTCCTGTGACTAAGCCATCTGCATCCGCATTGAGGTCAATAATTGATAAGGTTTCGGCAATTTTTGAGTCGCTTTTGTCGTTGGGTAATGAAAAGGATGTAGCCAATGCAATGATCATTCATCTCGTTCTATCTAAGGTAGATTATATTACAAAATCAAAATATGAAGAGCAACTTGATTATGATGTTTTGCCCAAGTGGTCTGACTGCGTTATAAATCTCAATAGGCGATATCAACATCTGACTGCAGAGGAATCCTCAAGAGCCAGAGTTGAACCAAAACCTGAGATCCCAATTAGAAAACCCACAAAGTCATCATTTGCCTGTTCCAAATCTACAAGTTCAGTTGATCCGAGTTGTCTGTATTGCAACTCTAACCATAGTATTGTCAACTGTCAAGGGTTTGCAGCAATGCCTGTTCTGGAACGGTTTGAATTCTCCAAGGGAAAAGGGTTATGTATAAACTGTCTTCATCAGGGACATAAAACCTCAATGTGCACATACTCTAAGTGCGGAGTTTGCTCTAAATCGCATCACACCTTATTGCACAGGTATATAGCTCAGAATCAGTCCCATAGTCAACAGACTGAGCCAGTTCTTAGCGCTCAAGTAAATCACATTGCCAGTGATAATGAGCAATCCATACTTGCTACAGCTGTAGTCAAAGTACATGATAGGTTCGGACAGGTTCATTTCGCCAGAGCTTTATTAGATGGAGGCTCTCAAGCTAATTTTATTACAGAGAGCTTTGCACAAACCCTTCGGCTCTCAAGAACCAATAGTAGCTTGACTGTGTCAGTATTAGGCAAGTCAAATTTAGTAGCCAAAGGTGAGGTCAATGCTACAGTGCACTCTCGAGTAAATAACTACCAGTTTAGTGCAGATTTTTGGGTTCTAAGTTCAATTACGTCAGATCAGCCAGATTATAACCTCCCGATCAGCAAATGGAAAATCCCAGCAAACATTGAACTAGCTGATCCTCGTTTCCACAAACCTCAGAAGATAGATTTGTTAATTGGAGTTGATCACTTCTTTGAGATGCTGTGTTCGGGACAAATTAAATTATCTGAAGATGCACCTTTACTCCAAAAAACACTATTAGGATGGGTAGTAGCGGGTCGATGGAAACAATTAAACACTCACCCGGTATCTTGTGCCATGATTGCTACTTCAGAACATGGTACATTAGAAGCTCTTGTAGAAAGACTTTGGGAGATAGAAGAAATGCCGAAATTATGTTCAAATGTTAAATATTCAGCTGAGCAACTTGCATGTGAGGATCATTTTAAGAAAAACATACGCCAGTTGTCCTCAGGTAGATTGGAGGTTAGTTTGCCATTTAAAATTGACCCGTTTGGTTTGGGGTCTTCATTTGATGCAGCTAAGCGTCGATTTTTATCATTAGAGCGTAGAGTGTCTAAAGACTCTACACTCTATTCAATGTACACTCAATTTATGAAAGAGTATCTTGAGTTAGGCCACATGTCAGCTACAAATAATCAGATTCCACCAGGACCACATTATTTCATACCACATCAGTGTGTCCTGAGGCCTGATAGTAGTACCACCAAACTTCGAGTTGTTTTTGATGCCTCGTGCAAGACAACATCACAGAAATCATTAAATGATATGCTTATGGTGGGTCCTACTATTCAGAGGGAACTAATTTTGTCTTTAATTCGGTTTCGTTTGAATCGGTATGCACTGACAGCCGATGTAGAAAAAATGTATAGACAAGTAATGGTGGCTGAAAAAGATCGCAACTTTCAACTCGTTTTGTGGCGAGAAAAACCAACTGACGATTTGCAAGTCTTTCGGTTAAATACCGTAACTTATGGCACATCAGCAGCTCCATTCTTGGCAATACGATCCTTGCAAGAACTTGGTTTTCGCCATAAGGATTCGCATGCCACTGGAGCTGAAGTGATTTGCAATGACTTTTATGTGGATGACATGCTCACAGGTGCTGACGACCTTGACACACTAAATTTAATATGTAAACAAGTGTCGGAAGTCTTAGCTTCAGGCGGACTAAAATTAGCAAAGTGGTTTTCTAATCATCCACAATTATCAAAAGGAAATCAATGTGAAAAATCCTTTTACTTCAATGATGCCGATTCTACCAAGACCTTAGGAATGACGTGGATTCCAAAAGGTGATATATTTCGATATCGCTTTGACAAACAATTTCAGGATATAATTCCTACAAAGCGCACAATACTTTCGATCAGTGCTTGTTTGTTCGATCCACTTGGACTATTGAGTCCAATAAGCGTCACCGCAAAAATGTTACTGCAAGAAATATGGCAGTTGAAATTAGATTGGGATGAGTCTATCCCCATGTCGTTGACTACAAGTTGGTCAAATTTCACGCAAAATTTGCAGGACATTCATACTATTGAAGTACCAAGATACACTTATGCTAGTGGATCCTCAAGAGTTCAGATTCATGGATTTGCAGACGCATCCAGCCACGCTTATGGTTGTTGTTTATATGTTCGAGCACTTTATAAAGGAAAAATTCAATGCCAGCTGCTCGCAGCTAAGGCAAAGGTAGCTCCATTAAAAACAAAAACAATTCCAAGGCTTGAATTATGTGCGGCCACAATGTTGGCTCAATTTTGGTCTTCAATAAAACATGTACTTGACCATTGTAGAATCGAGAGTGTGCATTTTTGGACAGATTCTGAAATCACACTACATTGGATAAATACTTCGCCATCCATGCTTGCAACTTTCGTAGCCAATCGTATTGCTACAATTCAAGAATTGTCTCAGAAAATATCCTGGCAACATGTACCAACTAAATTAAATCCAGCAGATATTGCATCTCGCGGATGTACTATTCAGGAACTGAAGGATTCTCTTTGGTTCAATGGACCCTACTTTTTATTAGAAAATGAAGAACATTGGCCCAAAAATAATCATATAGCGATTCCAGCTGACATGTTAAATTTCGAATTTAAGAAAACTGCAAATGTCTTTATTGCCACTGGAGAAAACCTTTTGGTAAAATGGATAAGTCGCATTGGGTCGTATACAAAGCTAACTCGTAGTCTCGCTTATATGTATAAATTTCTAAATTTGTGTAAAACACAGAAACGATCGAAACAATTAAGTTCCGATGAGCTGCATTTCGCTTCGTTAAAATTATTTGAAATTATTCAAAGAAACGAGTATGTAAATGAATATGACAGGATTAAGAAAGCCAAACCCCTGCAGCCTGGTTTACAGGCATTAACTCCCTTCGTCCAAAAATTCTCTAAAGGTAAAAGACGCTTTTCTTTAATCAGAGTAGGTGGCAGACTTTTAAATGCTCCATTGCCACACAACACTAAATTTCCGATTTTATTGCCAAACAAAAATCATTTGGTTGAAATATATCTTCGACATTTACATCTAAAAAATTACCATGCCGGTCCAAAAACAATGCTCAGTCTGCTTCGACAAGAGATTTGGATCGTAAATGCTCGAAGAGAATGCACTCAAATAGTTCGGAGATGCATTCATTGTTTTCGATATAAGCCAAAATTATTAGGCCAAATAATGGGTGATCTACCCACAGACAGATTTTCCGCAGTGCGTCCCTTTTATATCTGTGGAGTTGATTTTTGTGGACCGATAAACATTTCATTACGAATTCGTGGCCGGCCACCTATTAAAATGTATATAGCAATATTCGTATGTTTTGCTTCGAAGGCTGTTCACATTGAGTTGGTTACTGATTTATCCACTAATTGTTTTATTATTGCCCTTAGAAGTTTCATCGCAAGACGTGGCGTTCCGCGGAGGATATATTCCGACAACGCGACGAATTTTCTAGGAGCCAGGAACCAGCTCCAGGACCTTCTGAAGGCATTCGAGGAGCAGAGGTCTCAACTGCAGTCGTTCGCAGCGGAAAC
Organism: Zaprionus vittiger; assembly: GCA_018904025.1. Lineage (NCBI taxonomy): Eukaryota > Metazoa > Arthropoda > Insecta > Diptera > Drosophilidae > Zaprionus > Zaprionus vittiger. The sequence goes on along the minus strand of JAEIFQ010000026.1, from coordinate 516,618 downwards.
CGGGATGGACTGGCAGTTCATACCCCCCCGCGCCCCGCACTTCGGAGGACTTTGGGAAGCAGCGGTGAAGTCGGCGAAGGGTCTGCTGCTGCGGCAAATAGGAGACGCCTCCCTCACAGAGGCAGAGGTCCGCACACACTTGGCAGAGGTCGAGGCAATCCTCAACTCGCGTCCGTTGACGCCATGCAGCGCAGACCCCAACGATGGAGAAGCCCTAACACCAGGGCACCTGCTCATAGGCCAAGCCCTGCGTTCGCTGCCGCAAGGGTCCGAGCGCGACGAGCAGATCAAAGGGTGGCAGTATACGCGCAGGTGGCAGCTGCTGTCAATGCTCAGACAGCGGTTCTGGCAAGCGTGGTCCAGGGACTACATCCTGGAGCTGCAAGGCAAGGCCAAGTGGCAGGTCGAGGCGGCCAATCTCGAGGTCGGCGCATTGGTCATTGTGCACGACGACAATACTCCACCCCAGCATTGGATTACCGGCAGGGTCAACGCAACCATAAAAGGAGCGGATGGCAAGGTTCGAGTGGCCGAGGTGAAAACGGCAACCGGCGTTTTTAAAAGGCCGATCCATAAGTTGGCGGTTTTGCCAATTATTTGATTTAAGTTACTAGCAATCGGTTTTTGAATTATGAATTGTTTTTTTTGAAGTTTAGTCCTTCAACGTGGCCGGAATGTTGGATCCGAGTCATTTACTAGTATAAAAAAATGTACTTTTATATTAAGTAGTAGCTTTTTTCTAGTAAGTAGTAGTTTTTTGTGTTTAAGTAGTATACATGCATACGTATAACTTGAAGTCACTCTACATACATAATGAAACGCTGTTAATTAACATAAGCTAGCTGTAAGTCTTTACTTTGTGCTCTTGCCTTCTCCTTTTGTCAAAAATAGAATTACTCTCATTTGGATCATTGAACTTGGTGGTGTTTTTTTCAATCCGTAGCAGCCTAGCTTATTGTCACTTTCCGCGAAGTTCCATTAAAAAAGAGCAACAATTAAATTGCTTATTTAATTAACGTACTACAAGCCCGTATTATTTTAATTTTCGGTTTTGAAATTCGTTCAAAATGGTTGTCGATTTGAGAAAGTAAATCGTAAATAAAGGGTGATTTTAGCTATTATCTTTTTGGCAACCCTGGTTTAAATAGCTGACGCACTTTTCGGGTTTTGTATCACCGTCAAACATCTTCAGTTTGGTCTATAATTTAACCATGAATCGTCTTACAAACGAACAACGCTTGCAAATTATTCAATTTTATTATCAAAATGCATGCTCTGTTAAGAAAGATCATCGCGCGCTTCTTCTATATTATGGTCAGATTAAACATCGACCCACTGAAGCGGCTATTCGGGCTATTGTGACTAAATTTCACACTTAATTTACATTGTTGGACATTAAACCACAAACACGCTTACGTAGAGTGCGAAGTGAAGATAATATCGCAGCTGTATCAGACAGTGTTAATGATGACCATCAATTATCGATCGATAATGGCAATCGTAACTTAACTGTGAATTGTGAGCGCTACCGTGAAATGAAATTAAACTTTTTCATTCCCAAAATTCAAGTGTTTGACTTGCGAGACATGTGGTTTAAACAAGATGGCGCCATATGTCACATAGCACGCATAACAATGGACTTATTGTGAGGCGAGTTCGGTGAACATGATATTTCACGTTCGGTACCAGTCAATTGGCCGCCTTTGTGGGGCTATGTTAAATCCAAAAATCTTTCCTATAGCTCTTAAAAAATCCCCCATTTTATAGAGAGAAGAGATTAGTTGCATGTACTTTACTTTATTGGAGGCCATATTTGACTTTGAATTCTCTACTTGTGAATAAGTTAAAGTTTACAAAATATTGTTTGCCATTTATCATGTTATTAATTTGCAAAAATAATTGAAGGAAAAACTGGTATTTAATCCTTGTATCCGCACTTGGTCAAATGCTTTCTCTAAACCAATAAAGCATGCCCCAGTAACAATTTTGTTTGATCGCGTGTGCTGTTGAGTGTCCATATTTGAAGCCGAATTGTTTTGGGTTGTTCAGATAATGGAGATGGGCTGCTGCCTTCTGCCCTACCCTGGCGACGCCCTTGATTTGGATTAGATATTTTCATTGTGAAGGAAAGTATGAGTTATTTAACATATTGTCAAACAGAGTGCAATATTGTGAAATTAAGATTTTCGGCAAGTTTTAGGATTATGTTCGGAATTCGATCTGCTCGTGAAAAAATCTTACTTTTCAAGTTTATGAAGGAATTTTCGGTTTTACTATTTAAAGAGAATTTGCAGGTTTGGATGAGTTAAAAGCGGTTTTTTGAAAATTAAAGCTTTTTGATCTAGTTTTGATTTCCGAAAACTGGTTAAATCACAAATCAACTTAATAGGAGTCGGGTTATCTGGAAAATTCTGCTTAACAGAATGAACTGATTGAAAATAAATGGCCAAATTTCTGCAATTTTCCTTTCTTCTCTTAGAAAAAAAAGCGATTGTTTCAGTATCAGGAGTGCCTCTTTTAGACGTTTAATTCATTTTTAATATCGTTACTTTTCATTTGTTTTAGCAACTTTAATTTAGTCTTCGCTGAGTAAAGCATACAGGGTTTTAATATTCCGACAATTCCTTAAGATGCTTTTTATTGGAACAGCTGAAAATGTGGGAACATTTTTATTAATTGCATTGTCTATAAGTTTAATTACATTTAGTTGTAAAAAGTGCGGACGAGCGTTATCCAAGGATTTGTCGCAGAAGGTTTGGAATTTTTCCAATTGCTTTTTTTGTAGTTTAACGAGTAGCTGGCAGATGTCGTAGTTAGTCAAAAATACCTGCTAATTAACTATTATTTTGCATGGATACGAGTCATTGGATTTCCGAATGATCACAGTCATAGTTTAGACATTTAAAACAGTTTATTGAGTGATGGTACAATACATGTTCAACCGGAAATCCATTAAGCAAATACCTAAAAAGGCGTGAAGTTTGCATTTTATTCTTAAATCGTTATCGGGTAACCATGAGTTAAGCGAATTGCCTTTGGACTTACTAGATTCATTCCCCATAAAGGATGTTTGCTGTTTGTGGTCACAAGCGATGCCATACAAATAATGCGGAGTGCTTAATTCTCTATAAAAGGTATCATTATTATCACCAGACGGATAGTATGCGGATATAATGAGCAAACAACAGTTGGAATGTAGTTGAAGCTTTATGATACAGGTTACAATGTAAAAAGTGGACTCGATTTTGTGATTGGTATGCTCCAGGTATATTTGGTTTTTTTAAAATGCCGACTAGTTTCACATTTTCTATCTTTTCTAACAAAGTTGTATCCTTTAAATTTAAAAGCGTGCTTGGAATATAATTTTGTTTCATTATCGGGATCGTGATACCTTAGAAAGTGTTCTAGTTCTAATCTTCTGGTTAAGTTAATTAATGAGTTTACATTCAAAGACAATATATTTTATGAGTTACAATGTGAAATTGATCTAGTATAAGGAAACATTATTCTGATGAAATAATTAGAAACAAGGCATCAATTCGTGTTGTTTGCAGATTAAGTAGGTTTTGTAAATTTGATAATTGTTTTTTTTTTTGTGGTAGCATATTATTTTTAATCTCTACAACAAATAAATTGCAAGGACTAAAGATGTTTTCAGTACCAGAATCTTTAAATACATTCGCGTAGCTCACTTAAGGATTTACTTATGTTTTCTTAAATGTAGTTTTTTTGGAAATTCTGAAACCTTTACAGTCTTTATGTGACCTTTATTGTTATTTAGCACGCAAAATAACTTATATTTTTATTTTACTTTTTTCTTATGTGATTTTCACCGCATTTTACACATTTTATTTTTTTACAGTTGGCTGCACTATGAAAAAATCTTTGCACTGAATGATTTCTAGTTTACGAAACGACTCCCACTTTATGCAGTGGTATAGAACAACCTTAATGGCTGTTAATTGATTTATATTGCTGCCGGTAATTAATTTTAGCAAGATAATTTGTAACTTGGTATTATTCTCTATAGACTTCTTTATAGAAAATGGTTTGACTTTGATATTTTACAGTTTGTCAATGTGATTTGTTTGCCAATCTACAAGAATATCAACTGGAACCGAACTACAGCTCACGCCCTTCATTAATTGCAGATAAGACGAGTAGAATCTCTCTGAGTACTCTATATGTTCGAAGCTTAGCGATTAAATCAGCAGGCTATGCATTTACTTCACAAAATAAGTGTCAATTCACACTAATTTTAATAAAAAGAGGCCTTTAATACTTACCTACAACAGAGAAAATCATTGTATATCCAACAGGAGGAGTCGTTGATACCTGACACTCGTAGACTCCAGAATCCCTTATTTGCGGAAATTTGATCTTAAAAAAAACATGAAAAAGTCTTTAACTTTGCACATTGGGCAAATTTCTACAATTAATTTGTTATTATTACAGTTCATCAAAATAAAACGCTTTGAACGCTACAGTCGGACGAGCCCGACAGTAAGATACTCTGCGCCGACTTAATATTAGCTAAAACCAATACCACGTTAACGTAAGCAATTGGTAGCAGTGCACAGGCAGCGGTGCACAGGCAGCGGTGCTCAACTTGCACAACTTCTGTGTTTCTTTTCCGATTTGATTGCAATTGTGCAAAAAAGTGTATGTAATGTTTATCTATCTGTGCATATGTTGAAGCAGTAAGTTGTGACATCAATTTGTTGCTTTATAATCGTTAATAACCCATTTACGTGGGCAGTGGGCATGGTAGCCAACATTTAAAGCAAACTCGATCTATGTATGAAGTCAGTTTGTCGTTTAATATTTAATAAATGTAAGCTAATATTCAATTTGATGAATTGTTACATAAATATCCAAATTCGCCAAAAAACGCCCATTTTTAATTACACGGGCCCACAAAAAACAAATTGTCATAATCCGAGTATGTGGTTATATGCATTTTGGGTCGGTTCGACCTTTGAAAATGGTTGAAAAAGGGTATTCTAACTATGTGCAAATATAAGTAACAGGCAGAAGAAGGCGTGGCAGACTCCACAAAATATGTTTATTCACCAAAGCACCAAAGCATGAAGGTTTCTCAATAGCATACGCAAATCAAGTTTATTTACATTTTTGGTTGCCACGCCCACCGCCCCCGCAAAACAATTATTTAAGTTTTCAACAGACAGACAGACAGCAGACGGACAGGGCTGTGTACTTTATTGGATCTGCCTCGCCCTATGCCTGTAACATATAGTTGCACAAAGTAAGTATACCCTTTTCGCCAATTTATTTAACTTTAAGTCGACCAGATATAGTCGTCTGAATTAGTAATCAGATTTTAGCACCAGCACCAAACGGACCAGAACCGAAACCGTATACTGAAAAGAACTCCTTACAAAATTTGGAACCGAATTTTAAAATCCCGAAAGCTTTTAAAAAAAACTGTAAAACTGTTTATTGCTTCAGAAACTTGGGATATATTACGCCAAATTGCTCAAGTTCTCGAACCAGCTGCAATTTCAACGAATAAGTTGCAAAGTGAGTAGCTAATTTTTGGCGATTTTTGCTCAATTTGGCTAAATTTATTATAATTTAAATATGTATGTTGTTCAGATTTGGCAAAAATCGTAGTCTGCGAAATAGAGAAAAGAATATAAATCTGTTTGACAATAATTTATTTTTAGGCCATGGATTTTAAAAAAATGCATGGTCTATTGTGTTTGTCGGAACGGAAATGTGCGTAACAGGCAGAAGGAGGCATCTCCGACCCCATAAACTATATATATTCTGAATCAGTATCAGTAGCCGAGTATCAGTATCAGATTGAGCCATGTCTATCTGTCCGTCTGTCTGTCTGTATGAACACCTGGATCTCAGAAACTATAAGAGCTAGAGTCATCAAATTTTGCGACAACATACGTATATATTGCAGTGTCTCAAAGTTTTTTTAACATTTGGACACGCCCCTTCCCGCCTCTGTAAATCAGTAATAACTATTTAAAAACTACGATATTAGCTCAACAACCAAAGTTGTATATCTTACATGACAAATACTTTGCCACGGGCGTTATGTGAAAATTTCATTTAAATCGTACTATTAATAAGTGAGATATGATACAAATTAAACTCACTTTGAACATATATACTTAAGCAGACCTAATTTACGCAAGCATACCGAAGTTCAAATCTAGTGTCAGACACACAGCATTTTATACTTTTTATTTGCATTGTATGGTAACAGAATTGGTTCACAATGCAGCTTTGCCGATGGGCCAAGTAGTGAGGCAATGGCCAAGTTGTTAGAGTGGCGGACGGCAAATTAAAAAGACTGTGAGAGAGTGCGTGTCTTCAACTCCCGGTTGAGGCGGGTGCGTATTTTCATTTATTAATTATTTATTATTTTATTTTATTTTTTTTATTTACTTTATTCTAATAAACTAAAAGAAAAGTTACAGTCAAGCGGGCTGTGATCTAGCCGCTACAAATAAATTAAATTATTTAGTTAAATTTCAATAAAAAATAGTTTTTCCTTATTTTGTTTTCATACTATATTATGCAATAAAATTATAATACTCGTAGTTACAAATAATATTAATTATTTATAAATAAAGTTTACTATTTTTATTATATTTAGCACGCATCAAAAAGACGCGAGCCAAAAGTAAACAATGCGTTCTTCAATGCCGTCACTCTTTCCGTATTTTGCCTGTTATGACTTTGCAAGTTCAATATGATTCTTATTGGATATTGTTATTTTGTTTTGCTCTCAATATTTTGCAATTAGAATGCTAGAACATAACAGCGATCATAAGCCTGTGGCGACGCAGCCTCATCGATATGAGCCCGATCTGACGCTAAGTACAGACAACAACTGAATTGTCACGCTTATCATTTACGCATACGAAATAAATGCTTTAATTTAATAACAACATAGTGTGATCCACCGCACTATGGGAAATTTGACCCGGTTTTCTGGCCAAAACCCATTTTCTGAAAGTGGCAGAATTTAAATAATTTGAGGTGCAACGCATTCACAATAGATCACTCTTCAATGTGGCGTACCAGAAATCTCAATAGGTGGCGCCACTTTGAAGAAATGAGCTGATGAACGCAGCTGTTTCAGTTACAGAGCACGTGCTTGTTACTTACGAAGCTTTCAGCGCAATTTTAAAATTTCGATATCTTCAATATTAAGCAATTTACAAACAAATTTTGAAATGAGTTTCAATCAGTGTGGTTTGTATTACGTATTTGTGATGTCAAATGTTCAAAAAATTCGTGTTGTCCCCTAAATACAGTAAACATGTAAGTAGTCTAACAAGTTCATGGTTTTGGCAATATCTCATTTTTAAATAGAGTTTTAAAGTGAGTCGATCGGAGTCGATCCATGAACTGTATTTTAAATTGTAGCTTTTTTAATTCTTGTTCAAATGGTTGTTATTAAAAATGCCGCATTTAACCGCTTTGCATAAAATTTTAAATTAAAGAGTGCAACCTCAATTTAGCCAACGCAGAATCGCAGAGCAGAACTGTGTTATTTTTCAAGATTTTGCAACCCAATTTACAACATTGGCTTTTTTATATAATTGTAATATGCTTACAAAATTTCATCATAATTGGACCACTATAACATATAGCTGTCATAGGAATTATAGTCCGAAATGCGGGTTTTTGTATGAAAATTTGAATTGTTCATTGAAATAGCTACATTTTTCAATGCCAATTAAAGTCATATAATAACCTTCGTATATGTTCTTTATTTCATTAAAATAGGATGACTATATCCCATAGCATTCATAGGAACAATCAGTTCATTCAGTATCAAAATTAACGATGTTCATTAAAATGTCGTTTATGTGCAGGGAATTGTGTTATTTTAGCTGGTAAAGAATATATAAACAATATAATACCATTCTGTACCATTATATATAACTAATATAGGAACAATCAGAAAAGATTAAAGCCAAAACCTGTAAGGGTATAAAACCTTCGGTATGCCAAAGAATGACTTTCATTCTTAGTTTTTCTTCAGTTAGAGGCATGCCACGCCCACTTTTGTCAAAACTGATGTCAAAATCCTATAACAAAATGTTTTATTCGATGTTAAAAGTGAACTCTTAAAATGTTCAAACATTGAGTTGACTTTTACCACAAAATGGGCGGTGCCACGCCCACCATTTTTATTTGTCAAATTGATAGTAGTTATGTTAACCCAATGCAAAAAACCGGAGTTGAATATCTCACTCCGTTCTTGAGTTATTAATTTTGGCCAGAAAACCGGGTCAAATTTCCCATAGTGCACCGTTTCACTACAAGCCCTTTAAAAGTTGTGAATGTGCGAGTGGGACGCCCATACATACATGTCTGCATATCCACATGTATGTATTGGCATCCCACTTCAACACACATTATTGCACGCATGTATGTACATACATATGTACAATACAATTAGATTTGGAGTTGCTGTTGTGTACCAACGAAAGAAAACTAAGTTCTAATTACATATATTGCGTACCAAAAACTTAAAAAAACCGGCTACCGCCGCCGCCCTTTTTCAATGTTATTGAGCTTTTAAAATATTGTATGAAAAATAATGAAAAACACAAAATTTCACATGCCAATCGCGGTAGTAATCGAACCTCGAGAACACGGTCAGTCAAGTCAACATTATTGGCCTTACAGTCCGGGACATAATCCACTCAGCCACTGAACAACTCTAGCTCGTGCCAAAAAATCAACAAGACACATGAAATAAATTTTGGTACGCGCTAGAAATGCATACATATACCTATTGCCCCTCGCTCAGTCTAATGGTTGCGACACTGCGCTTCTGCTTTGTCTATGCGTTCTTCTTCTTCTGTTCGTTAATTCAAATTGTGCGTGTAGTCGAACACTGTTTTAAATTTATCTCCGCCAAATTTTTAATATGAATCCAAATCAAGCTCAATTTTCATTGCAAGTTTTTATAAATATCCGAAAATAAATAAGTTAGACAGATAGAATCTATCTATGACTGCACATTGCAGAAATTAATAAATTTGGGGAACATTTAAGTTGCGCAGAACATCTCAAGTCGACTCGTAGGCCACCAAAATTTAACTTTTTAAGAACAACTACCCCATTACATGTGCAGTAGCCTCCCCTTGGTGTTCCCTAGGTACTGATTATTTTTGATAATCGGTGGAAAATTCGAGCGGCGATTCTATTCTGTTATTAACAAACTTTTTTTACGATATACTAAGATAATCCTTGGCCTTATACAGTCAGCACCTGACTGTAGCGTTTGTATTTTTTATTTTATTATTTACATATATATTTTTTATTATCAATTTTTGTAGACCCAAGGTATAATGCCATTTTATCTTTAGACCAGAAAAGTTATTGTATAACTGAACTAACTAATTTAAACGCAAGAATAGTCACCTTGACCAATCAATTGCAACAATCTGAAGAGAGCAGTTCAAATACTAGTTTGTCAGAAGTAGGTGATAAAAGTGAGCGCATACATAAAATATGTTGAAAATTCAAGCAATTCTGCGTTTATACGAAATAAATATTGATAGCAAGCATTAAAGCTTCTCTTAATTTGCCCCGACTACAAAAAAAGAAGATATTCTAAGTACGCAGCAAAATTTGCAGAATTGTTTGAAATTTCAAAAGTTCTAGCTGTTTCAGCTACTCAAAAAAGCGTTGAGGTGTCAAGTTTATTTTGAGTCCATTACGCAACCTTTTAAAAAGAAATTACGGTGTTGAATTATATTAATAAAATATAATATGTCTTATTTATATTCATAAGAAAATATCAGAGAGAAACGATCAAAATATATGTTGAGTTAATATTAAAAAAAAAGAAAATCAATGTGTTCGTAAATTATTAACTTGTAAAAAACATTTGTGTTAAGAACCGGTACTAACCGATGAACCGCAATAAAAATTGAAAAGCCGCATCAGAACCGAACCCTTATAAAAAATGAGAAATTCAATTTTATTTATGTATTTATTTATAAATTTAAAATAATTAAGCATAAAGTAAAGTCAAAGTAATTTCTTAATTTTATTAAATTCAAATTTAATTTAGTTTAATCTGGGATAAACAAGAATAACCGATCGAGAATTGGGGAAAAACCAGAAAAACACAATCAGTTCAGAAGAGTTAATAGTTGTTAATTATTAGTTACTAGTTAGTATGAGACATTCCCAACAGAACCGAGGGCAGATAGTAGCGAAGAAAAATAGACAGGCATTTCGAAGAAAATTTAATTTCTACAAAGGTAGGACAAAAGGTGAAATTTTAAGACTGGTACAGAGTTTGTTTTTGTTAATATGAAAGAGTACTTATTCAATCCGAACATAATACCCTTAATGGCTCATGCAGGGCATAGTTCGATCTACAATTAGAAAGAGTTAGTGGTAAGTAGTTAGGGGTTTTCTACAAGGGACAGCAAAGCTTAAATGGCTTACCAGGTCAACACTCTCAACGTCCCCTTGGAGTAGGTTATTCATAAAAACTGTGTAATAAGGTTGATGCTTATTAAAATTAAAGTTATTTTTAAGTTGATTTTTATTCACGTTGGCTTTATTTCAGCAGCATTTCAAAGGTGACCAGGAAAGCTTATCGATGGCTTAAGATAAACATTTCAGGGTTGCTCTTATATAAACATATCGATATCATTAGATATCAACGATACTTATTATTTATGATTACTATCATTAATATTACTTATAATATTACAAACTGCACCAAGCTTAGTTCTACGGTTAGCTAAGGACGGTAAGTTAAGTAATGTAAAACTATTTGTCTTAAATGTACATCCCAGTAAAGACCTCGCAAGACCAAAATTGAAAAGTTCTTTTGCATGGAGTCAATGTGAACCTGTGAACCGAGTACTGAGGACATCAAACGCATGATCCGTACTCAAGAATTGGACGAGCAAGTGAGGTATTAAGAGCCCGTGTTAAAAAAGGATCGTCAAACTCCTTAGACCATCTCCTAATAAAGCCAAGCATACCCATAACCAATCATGGCCATAGTAAATCCAAACGGACACCAAGATCGTCAACTAAGGTAATTCATTCTAAGGCCCAACAATAAAGTTTATAGAATACAAACTTAGGACTGGTTCAGTAGAATGTCATAAGCTTGCATTTTGAGCTATTCATGATTAATAAATTTACACGGAACTATGATTGAAAACTATCTAGGTCTGCTTGTAAGAAAGAGTGAGAGAAGGCCGCTTTAAAATGAAAACACAGCTTTACATCACCTGCATTCATATGAGTGCCCGATCATATGACAAATTAAAAGTCATTGATGAAAAGTGTAAAGAGAAGGGGACCTAAATGGCTCCTCTGGAGAACGCCAGAGGTGGCATGAAGTGGGTTAGAAAGGCAATCTTTAAAGATTGTTAACTAACACTCCAACTAAAAACTTAAGTCGAGAAACCAAGAAGGTTTATCTTCTGTGCAAGGAGGAAATGATTTACCGAGTCAAAATCTTTACTGGAATTTGTATAAAAAATGACATCAGTTTGAAGATTTTGCTAAAATCCCTGTACCAGAAAGAATGTCAGCTCAAGCAAATTTGTCATAGTAGAATGACATTTAATAAATCCGTGTTGAAAAGGGGATCTGAAGGACCTACAAAAGTGTTGCCAGCGAGGGGTTATAACATTCTCGAAGAACTTAAGATTGGCCGATAGCTTAGAGATGCCTCTTTAGTTAGTTGCATCAGACTTGCTCCCCTTTTTGAGTAAGGGAATAATGAATGCAAGAATAATTTTGGCAAGGACTTACTTAGGGAATTAGCATAGAACCGTAGTAGGCACGCGGGAATCCCGTCGGGACCTGCCGAGCAAAGTGGTGTAACCAAGTGAAGATCCCTAGCGATTGAACTTTCATTCTGAAGGGGAGTGCAGATGCACTTTGAACGGGGAATATTATATGGATAAGACTGAATATTTCGGGTAGAAGGTAAATAAGTAGTTTGAAAAAACCTAGCAAACATATCAGCCATGGCCTGATCCGTGTCTGCAATAGCATTTTTAAATTCCAATTTTCATGGAAACACCTCTGATTCACTTTTCATGTTAACAAAACTATTGCGGGTTCAAAAGAATTGAGCCCTACAACGATTTAATAAAATTGTATTACACTTAGCGTTTGTCACGTTAAAATTTGACCGAGCAGTTGGGTAAAGACTAAAGGAGTGTTTTTTTACCCTTCGACCATTGAAAATGGTCAAAAAAGGGTATACTAACTTTATGCAAATGTATGTAACAGGCAGAAGGAGGCGTGGCAGACCCCATCAAGTATATAAATTCCTGCTCAGTATCACTAGCCGAGTCGACTGAGCCATGTATGTCTGTCTGCCCGGATGTCCTTCTGACCAGATGAACACACAGATCTCAGCTATTATAAACGCTAGAGACACCAAATTGTATGAAGGTTCCTATATACTCGGAGCAGATCAAGTTTATTTCAAATGTTTGATGCCATGCCCAACGCCCCTGCAAATCACTAATTTAGTTTTTAAACTCGATTTGTATGCGTCGTAAATAATATATAACTTTCTATCTTTAACATATACTAAGCTGATAGTTATATATACTTATTCTCAAAATTTCAATCGGATCGAACTATAAACACAGAAGTTATTCAAGAAAGTATGAGCATAACTCTAAGTGCTTGTGTCAGCTAACACGGGAGGCAGGCGAGCGCGAAGTGCGAACGCCATCTGTCGAGAATAATTTGGAAGTATGTTCATATTAATATGTGTATGAATTAAACAAATTAAACCACACCGAAACATAAATCGAAGGGTATCCCACTGTCGCGTGCCGCGCGACTGTTGCTTTTCTTACTGGTTAAGCTTATATTTTATATATGGTAAAGGCCGCTCTTTAAATTCTTCTATAGGCGTGACAGCTCTTTTGTGAACCACGGGGCTTACTCGAGCCTGTCGGATTAAATCGCGGAACACATGTATCAAAAAATTAGCTAAAATACATTTATGGTCACTGCCATATCAGTTCAAAGGTAAAGCTCAAAACAATCAACGCTAGAAACAAGATTATTAATCAATAGAAAGTATGCTTTTCTGTTTATCCAAAGAATAATACCCTAAATCGAAGCTCATTTCGAAGGTGGGATGGTAAGCATCTTCAGGTACAGAAAGGGGCTGGATCCACTTCAAATTTACCTTAAATTGATCAGAAACGAAGTATAGATCAAGCGACCTGTCCATAGAATTAAGAACATGATTGACCTGCGACAATGACATGTCGAACAGTCCGTCAGCAGCATGGCTGGGAAGGTAAGGAAGGTAAAAAATAGGTGTACAATTGCAATCTTGCTGATTATCAATTATTGTTATTGATATTAAAGTCACCAAGGACTATGAACTGATCCCTGTCTGATAACAGATTAACAGATTGTAAATAGACTGACAATTCTGATGGCAGGACATGACATGACATGAATGATAATATAATGAATTTGAAGAATTGAATTTGAACAAAAAATTGGAGTATAATATCGTAGTGCAGTAAATACAGATATCTTCTATCTACAGGTTTTTGATAATTTTCTTAGTTAAAGTATCCAGATAACAAGTAAGTTGGCCAAAGATTGGCTTTCCAAGGGGAAAGTACAGAAATTATAAAAGCAGTGGAGTTTAATTTAAAATTTTTATAATAATTCACGCACCAAAAAAAATGAAAATAACACCATAACATATTTAATATTAAAAAACAATCTGGAAAGCTTCAGTCGAGAGTGTGCTCCACTGTAATACACCCGCTAACCTATTTGTTAAATTGAATTAAATGTTTCATATCATATGTCGATTGCTGGGGGAATCGAACACAGTACCATCTGCCTCGAAGTGTGCGACATAGCCCACAAAGCCGCTGCAGGGCTCTTGTGCGAATTGGCAAAGTTATATTTTAAGATAATTAAACTGTGCAAATGAATATATAATGAAGAATGTGCCTGCCGCCTGATTCGATATTGAGTCTAGTTTGAGTACTAGAAATGCAATCTTGAACGTCTCCGGGTTTATTTTCAGATTCTATTGAAATTTTCAAAAACGTTCTACAAAAAATCAATGAGCTGTGGAGCCCATCCATACAGTTGCGTTTGTGTGGTGCAAGCAAGCACGAAGTCTGCTAGGCACTGAACGAAAAGATAAAGCACAGCTCGCTTGGACAGAGGGCTGTGGGCACCACTGCCGTAGAGTAATAAACGCATATGCAATATGTATTTTACTGATTTTTAGAGGAGGTAAGGCGCGTAGTCAAATTCTATAACAATCTTTATTAGCACTTATCATATTTTTGGGGCAGTCCTAGCTCTTTTAGTCTCTCAGATCTAGATTTTCAAATTGACGGACAGACAGATATGGCTCTATCGTACGTTTGGCACACTTCCTGAAGTCGGACGCGCCTTCATATATTTGCACAGAGTTAGTATGTCATTTTAATCGAAGTGTAAGTGTATTTGAATAACCAACCTGTAATGACCAATCCCCAGTCTGTTTATTGTAAATTGCACTAAATCTTTGATCCGATGTGTAGGTACTTTCCGATACTGTCAAAAGATGTAGGTCTCTGTGCCTTATCCATGATACCTACAATATTAACATTTTTAGATATTCGTTTATTTTTTAATTGTAATACCAACCGTTTTATTGCCAAGATTCTTAATTCGGCAATTAAGATGGCCTGTTTTGCCAACTAGAGAAGTGACATTTTTTGTTGCGGATGTATCAAAATAGGGTCCTCTGTCTAGTGGCTTCATAAAACGTTCCATTTGTTCTTCATTTAAATTGTACCCATTTACTTCATCCCCTAACATAAATAAGTCCGTTGCATTAAATTTTGGAGACAAAAAAGTACGTTGGCATGGCGCTGTTCTAAAAAATACTGATTTGTATGATAATATCAATGTTTAGATATTCGGGTATATTAAATCGACAAATTGTATTACTGTTTGTTTCAGTGTAGTTGCAATAACATACATATATAAAGAATAATCCGTATTGTTCTCGAAACATTCATTTTATGATTTCTAACAGAGTGAAGTTTTCTTTTTCGGGCATTAAACACTAAAATTGTAAGAAAGGCCTAAGGGTATGTAATGTTTAAACAGCGTTTTAATTTTTTTTTCATTTTAGACATGCGCAGTAGGCAACTAAGAAAGAAAAGTGTGCACACATTTATTTATTTATTAAATAAGTGTTCACACATATTTTTCTCCAATTTTCTATATAATAATTACCTATTCGTTTTACTGTTGTTATTTTAATTACTAACTAGAAAACAACTTTAAATTTAATATTTACAAAAATTGGCTTTATTGTGGGAGATTTTATACCATTGAAAAGGGTAAATTATTTTGGGGTACATTAATTGTTTATTTAAAAAATATATTGTAGAGTAATAGGAGCGTTCAGATGGAGCCGTGAAGTATTTCTGGGAGATACAGATCGTATTTGGTCAAGATTTAGCAAGGCAAATAAAAACAAGCACGAAAGCTACAGTTAAGTGTGCTCGATGTGATATAACTTTTATGTTTGGCGTGTTTTGTATTGCATACTTTGGAGGGAGCGGCTTGGAAATTATTTATTTATTCATTTAAGTCAGCTATAGGCAGTCTACTGATTGTAATTACAATTAAAATCAAAACTTTAATAATTAAAAAAGGAAAAATGAAATAAGGACAAATTTTATTTGTATATTTAAATTAATTCAAATTTAAACGGGGGTAAACAAGAATTAACTAATCCAACATTTGCTGCCAGGGATTGAGGGCCCTTGTGTACTGCACAGCCTGCACATACTTAGCTACGGGCCCGGGCAGCAAGGAATCAACTGTGTGTTTGTTTTTGTCTTTGTCATCGAGATCTAAGAGACCGAAAGTGCTTATTTGGCGGTAATATTGTTTAACATCTAAAAAAATAGGTATTAATGAATTCATGAGTAAATAATAAAAATAGTAATAAATATTCATAATTAATTTTTATTTTATAAAGCAAATTTTTAATATAAAATGTGTAACAACTATAATTTTAGTTACTTATGAGTTTACTAATATTTACAAAATATGTGGATTAAAACAAAAAGTTCTATGACAGAATAATTAATAATACTATACATAAACAATATCCATTTAATAATAAATTGTAGGCAATAAAATTCACTTACCCCATACTGAAACAAGTTGTGATATACCCGCTACCCACCTGACCAAACGAGTTCATAAAAAAACCAGTAAGAAAAGCAACAGTCGCGCAGCACGCGACAGTGGGATACCCTTCGACCTATGTTCCTATGTATGTAGACATATACATATGCACATACTTTGAAATTATTCTCGACAGATGGCGCTCGAGCTTCGCGCTCGCCCGCCTCCCTTGTTAGGTGACACAAGCAATTGGTTTTATGCACATACTTTCTTAAATAACTTCTGTGTTTATTGACCGATCGGATTTCGAGAATACGTAGATATTTCATTCAGTTTATTATATGTTAAAGTCAGAATGTTGTATCTTTTATACAGCGCTTATAAATTGAGTTCAAAAATTAAATTATTAATTTGATCTGCGCCGGCTACACAGAAATGTTCATGAAAAATTTGGTAACTCTAGCTCTTATAATAGCTGAGATCTGTGTGTTCATCTGGTCATCCGGACATCCAGACAGACAGACATGGCTCAATCGACTCGGCTAGTGATCCTGAGCAAGAATATATATATGTCGGAGAAAAAGATCTTGACTGATCTCCTTCCATTATTTTTATATTATTTCTTCAACTCCAAGAGCACAGCAAGTCGCCTTGCAAGATGTTTAGTCGTCTCTTTCTTTTACCGAACTCTACTCAACTGACCGTTCCACCGCGTGGCGTCGTTTCTTTTCTCCTTGTTCCTCTACCAAGTATTTCATCACGTTCATTCAGCAACTTATTTCATCATATTCATTCTTTTTGCATGTACTTTCGTACATTCTCAAATACTAGAACATCTGCAGGCGCCATGCTCATTCAAATTGCCATTCGAATGATGCTCTCGTTTTATAACAGAATTCATTCCTCTAACATACTATGTACTATTTTTCCGTTGAATTCAAACGTTAACATAATTCTGTTACCTAGCCTGCTACGACATACTTTATGGGGTCTGCCACGCCTCCTTCTGCCTGTTACATACATTTGCACAAAGTTAGAATACCCTTTTTTGACCATTTTCAATGGTCGAAGGGTATAAAAATATAACTTCTGTTGCGTATTTTGTGTTGCATACTTTCAGGAGCAGCTTTGAAATTAGTAAATTTTAATTATTTCTTAACTAATTTTTATGATAAGATATCATTTGTCGGTTGGTAGCTATTGTGCTAACCAACAATGAAGTGGACGGAAGTGGGCGTGGCCAAAATCTAAAATATACTTGATCTGCGTGCAAAAAAGACACATATGGATACCAAATTTAGTAGCTCTAGCTAGTATAGCCTCTGAGATCTAGGCTTTTATAGGGACGGACACGCAGACAGGCAGACTCTAACAGACGGATATGGCTATATTGATGCGGCTATTGATGCTGATCAGAATATATATAGTTTGTGGGCTCTGCCACATCTCCTTCTATCTCATACCCTTTTACCCTATGGGCAGCGGGTATAATTAGAAAAAAAAAGTAATAGAAAGAAGAGAAAGAAAACAAATAAAGCGCATGAATTGAAATATTATAATTATATTTATAAGTTTATGTGTAAAGCAAAACGGGAAGACATAGTTGGAGCTGGAGTTTGTACAATTTATATTTTATTTATAATTTTATGATTGAGTTTCGATCTTAGGTTATAAATTATAAATAATATTTAATATGAATTGTCTTTATTATATGATTAGGTTGAAAAATTTGTTTTTGATTATTTCTAAAGGTTAAGGAAAAGGTCAGGGAGTTCTAAAAAGGGACTTAGGTCAAGGGAGGGAATGTTAGGTCAAGGGAGTTCTGAAGAGTACAAAGAACTCATAGGTAGGGTTGGTAAAGACGCAGAGGACTACAACAAGATCTGTAATCGCTCAACATTAACCCCTCAATAGAGTAGTGTAACTTGTACTTTCTCTTCTATCTTCCCTCTTGCCATTATTTTTTTATTGACTTTGCAAAAAGAACTCCCCCAAAAGGCTGTTTTCGCTAGATGTATAGAATCCCAGTGGCTGGCTAAACAGGACTCGACAGGTTTATTGTCGGAATAAAAGTAGGGTGAAACATAACATATTTACTTATAATTTGTCAAAAATACATCTTAAGTAAATAAATAAATTAAAAATATAAAATATAAATTTCATTCAGAGTTTAACATCACTCTAGTCTTGGGTACTCTTTTTATCTACCTATTCCTGATAAACGATGTGGTGCCGATTGACCCTTTTTCAGAAATTTTATACAAAACAGGAAGGGATAAAACACATTGCTAAGGGTTTGTAAAGTAAGTAGGGGTGGTCCCTGATGGTACAGGTAACTGACGAATAAGCTTATGCTGGTCGATACTAACAGTCGACGAGATTAGTGCCAGAGTCGCAGTCTGAGTCGAGGCCAGTGCATTAACACGATAAGAAAAGATGGAATGCCTTGAGATTACCTAACCGACGAAGATGTACGCCACAGTTGAGCCATTGAATTACCAGCGATAGCGAGGATCAATGTATGCTAGCAATATTTTTCTATTGGAGTTCCTCCAGACCCATTATAAAATGCGTCTAAGCCAATCTTCAATCGGCGATTGGATGCAGTTGCTCCAGGTCCAACTGTATTACTCCCGTAGCCACCAGACGGGGTATGATCAAATGCATGAGTTTCTGCAGAGGGAACATTAGGGATTGCGTCGACCACATGCGAAGGTTGGCTTGCAGACTTAGGAAGCCAATGGCTGTGAGGCACCTTTAGGTTATAAAAAGGGTTTCAAGAAAAACATCGTTCGCTTAAACTACCTGATGAAAATATTTACCGTAGATGAGCACCCTGACATAAACTCAGAAATCGTCTTTAGTTTCAGGCGTCCATTGCAGCTTAACCTTGTTTCCAGGAGATAACTTGTCTAAGAGTAGCTTAAGCCATTTAAACAAAAAGGGTGGGATACCGAAGAGAATACTCTGGCAGCTATAAGGTAATCAGCAAAGAAATAAATATAAATAACAAGGCACATACATTATGCCATACGAGGAAAGTTTGCGTCGATACATGAAAACCCTTCGCTGAAGTAAAAGTATTTGCAGAACGCCGCCTACAGGCTACTTAAAAACTGAGCAATCATAATTGCACAAGACTAAAGCGGTTGCGAAGTGATAGAAAGGTCGGATGTAACCATCGGTCGCAAATTTTACAAAGTGCGAACAGCAGTAAAGGAACCTCGGTCACATTTTTCATTTGTTTCTATTAGAAATTAAAGGCATATCATAGATAGACAGGTAATGGGTTACTGCAAAAACATAGTGGCAGAACTCCAGGCCAAAACTACGCCAAAGTTTTACGCAAAACTACGCCAAAGACAGAGCGGACAAAAGATGGAATATATCGGAAAAAGAAAGCGTACAAGAACTTCTCATCACCTTTAAAGAACATGGTTCCGAGCTTGACCATTCTAAAGGGCCTAAAGAGAGAATTAGGACTACGCCTACACGCCTCGCATACTCTAACGATAAAAGACGCTTACCCGCTGCCTAAGGGCAGAGCAATCCTTTCTTGGCTGGAGTAACCTAATACATTTCCAGCAGCGATTTCCAATTCGCGTTCTGACAAATCGAATTGGAAGGGTGACCGTCGTATGCCTCGAAGACATCTTGATTTCGCCATAAACTTTGCGACACATTTAACGTACTTGAGCTGAGTAGGGCGGTCACTGAGAATAGAACGGTCAACCATCGGCTTCATGACAGCTAAGGGAATCCTGCAAATGGATCCAAACCGCGTCGATGCAATCAGGCGAATTCTTTTGTTTCTAGGGGATGGATGTAACACTGGCAACTCTACTGACTGAATTACTGAAAAATACAAGCATGAAAGCAACAGTCGAACTAAAAAAAATTTAAAAAAATACCGAAGGTTTTATACCATAATAGAAGAGCGTTTGTTATCGGTGCATCCCAGGTATCTGTGTAATTAGCATACAATATTGGATCCTCACACATATTTTAACACCCAAGTAAATAAAAAAACATTTTGTTGTATAAAAGCAGAGCCTTGATTTGGAAACTTTGTTCAAGTTTGTGTTGATGTTATTTTTTACAATTGTTTGTATTCGACAATTATTATATGCAGGGACCGAAAATAATGATTATTTGTTTATTTTTAAATGAAAAAGTCATTTACTTAGAAAGGGCAGATAAGAAAAAAATTACACCAGAAGGTTTCAACTGGCCCACTCTTGGCAAATCAGAGGGGATCCCAAATTTCATGATTTTTATTAAATAAATCAATGATTATTTTTTGAGCGAAAAAAATATTGATAACAAAAGAATGATTATTTATTAAGCGGTGTTTTTTCGATTTAAATATCGCTCAATCTCGGATTATTTCTCTTCCAAAGCAATTTTTAGAAAACTGCAGAACCATAAAGTGAAACAAGGGGTATCCATTTCAATTATTTTCGTAACTTTTGATTTTAACCAATAAACCGCATTTTATAGCATTTTATGCTAAAATTTAGTCATTTTTTTCAGACAAGATAATTTTAAGCCCTGAGTTTGAGATATAATCGGAGTTTTTCATCATATGAAATAACAGATTTGGTATCTGTAGTTTTTGAGTGGCGTAAAAAGCTAATCCAATACATTTCTTAAAGATTGCCAGCATATTTAGACCAGAAAATATTTAAATTGGCCACGTTTTGTATGACTTTGAATTCAGAACCCAAAATCGTATTGTTTTGGTCCTTACCATGGGTCTCTAACCTGATTTTGGCTCTTGATTTATTAAGGAAAAACCAATGGTCAAAGGGCCTAAAAATAATTGAAATGGATACCATTTGGAGCACTTTATAAGCCAGCATCAAAATTTTGATAATATCTTTGTTAAAAGAGGTGTAATCTTAGTTTGAGCGATATTTTTGATCGAAAAAAATAACGCTCAACAAATAATATCTATTTTGTAAACGAAATTTTTTTCACTCAACAAATGATCATTAATTTTTGAAAGAAAAAAATAAAACTCGGCACATAATCATTATTTTTTGAGTTTTAATTTTTATGAGTGATTTTTACGGTCCCTGATTATATTAATTAAGTAAGATAGTTGAAATGATCATATAATAGTATATGAATATGTTTGTTTTTCTTTAACGTAATTGTAGATATTTTGTCAAGTTTGAAACTAATTTTAAAAATATTAAAAAATTGTTGAAAGTTTTTCACAAATTTTTAAGGTTAGGTTGAAAATCAGACGTGACGCGTTTGATTCTGATTCGGAAGGTCAAAAAACATATAGAAAAGTGCATCGCATGACCAGATCGTGAGCACCCCATTATTTTATGGGGCTTCAAAATTGTTTCGAGTTTTTTCAGGTTAAGTCGAAACTTAGACGTGCAGGGTAAAGAAGGTCAAAGCAGTACAAAATACATGTTAATGCATATATCGCATGCCCAGATCAGAATTCTATATCTTTTGGGAGATATTCAAAGGTTTTTCAGTTTTGTGAGGTTATGTCAAAGTCCAGACGGATTCGGATTCATACCCAGATCATGTAACTTTTATTTTTTTATGGGCCTGTGTAATGCTAATAATCAAGAGCTTTAAGTTTTATGTTTTGTAAAAATTAAATAAAGTCTTGGTAATCCGTTCCCGAATAACAGCCCCATGAGCATTTGATTGTACAGAAACATGCGAGTTTTGAAACCCAAACTGCAGATTCTGAAGGTCTTTGAACTGGCCTAGGTTGCACCTGCAAGCTCTACTATCATTGTTTCTATTTTTGGATAGCTCAAAGTCATTTAAACATTATGTGTTTTTGCCAAGGAATGAAAACAGGGGTAAGAAAAGAAGCGTTCATTGAGCATGCTCAGTAGAGAATAATATTGCAACCCTTATATTCTTGTATTCAGTTTTTGAGTGCGAGAAATCGATTGAAAAATAATTCTGGAGATTTTAAACCATATGTGTTTTCATTAATATTTAAATATATAAAAGATTTAACATTAAAGTAATAAAGTAAAATTGTATTGTCTTATCAAATGTGTTAACAATTTTGTGCAATTATAAAGAAAAGGGAGCGAACTGATTAACAGAAGAAAATTGTACATAGAAAAGGTAGGTAGTACAAAAATTTATTGGGTAACTATACTTATAGATACTTAATTTATTTATTAGTTTTTCTGTCAGCTGCGAATAAAAGTTGAAAATAATAGGAATGCCTAAAATATTGATTTAACAATAACACTATTATTCATTTTTATAGTCTTCAAATATTTAGACATCATGGGAACGGTTTTAAGTTTTAATCCGAGGGAAAGACACCCCATATATTCGTCACAGCCAAGTTTTCCCTATAGTCACTCCACTGATGTTCAAAGTGAGAAAAATAACGATACTACAGGTTCAATTGACTCACATTTGAATAATTTCTCATATGAGCAATTAAACAACGCAAAGAATCGTGAAAACAAGAAGTCGCTTTCACATCAAATATCGAAGAATGGAGCAGGACATGCAACTACAATTAATATGCATTCACAAATAAGCACGCACAACTTTAACAACCTAACTCATTCATCCAAAGATACAATCAACAATGACCTAGACTCTCATAATGAAAACTCAATTGTTATATCAGAGAAGAATTCAATTGAGAAAAGTTTGAAAAAACACTCACTATTTATTAATGCCCTCACTTGGAAGAAGCTATCTACATCACACAATAAGAAAAAGATTGAGAATAAAAGTAAATGTGCGAATATGCCTTCAGCATGCTTCAAAGGCCAACTTCTTGAATCTTCGTACTCCTCATCGGCTGATAAAAACAAAAATATTCAACTTCATTGCAATCATATTGAGGACCATCAGCAGCAGCACAACTGCTATCAGAATCAGACCAATCGCGAACTCCCATTCTACCCGTCAACAAAAACGCAAAGGACGTCAACAGCTAAAGAATTGGGCAGAGTTAATAATACGAATTCAATAACAAATCACAATAAACTAATTCAGAAGCAACCTTTGACACTAACACTGCCCCAGCAGATACCGACTACAGCAATTCAAATTAAAAATACAAATCAAAATCACATTCCACGCAAAACTGTAATTCAGGTAAATCTCTCTTAGCTTACCGATTGAATCCAGCTTCTATTAAGCTTATCATTTTAGGCGTCTACATCTGAGCTTTTGAAGTGCTTAGGCATGTTTCTACATTATCGATGCCATAGGTTAAACAATTTTGATCCTGGGGACGCAGTCATGTGGCTAAGAGCTGTTGATCGTAGTCTCTTATTGCAAGGCTGGCAGGTAATATTACAACAAATACAATAAGTATATTGTAGGTCTTTTTAATTATTCGATAAAATTTGTTCCTCTTAAGTATATAAGTTAGTGCGTATATATATTACTTTAAGTTGAGTCGAACTACGATATATTATAAGTTGCAGCACAAAGTACTACAAGAATGAAAGAATGTGTGAACAATTTCTGCATCTATAATTTGATATTACAATAAACGCAAATAAGTTTATATGTAATAAGTCTAAGTAGTGTAATTTCAGGATACAGCAATCAAATTTATCACATCGGTAATACTCAGTTATAATTATAACTAGAACATACACATGCCTTTAGAACCAATAGAAATAAGGGTTTTGATATGGACAACAGGGCTGCTATTTTCCGGACAGATCTGTCCTTTTATTTCTTCGTGTAGCCAGAAAAAATCATTAAATCGTACTGTCCGCAAATCTGTTCTATTTCACTTTATCGAATACAACGTATTTTTTATATTATTTTTATGAAATTGTTCCTAAAATCGATGTACACGAACATATTTTATATTTAAATCCATATACTGGTATTTGATTCAATTTGCAATTATAAAAGGAACATCTGCAAGGAACAAATATTTCAAAAGAAATGTTAATGTTGCCATTTTTCGATTACGACCATTTTCAACATATAAAGAACTATTTAAACATTATAGATTAAGATTAAAAAATAACATAGATTTACAAATTTATAGTAACCTTTTTTAATGAAACCCCTACTGTCCTGTTTTTTGTTTTTTTTCCTCTTTTCTATCCGTTTTTATACCCTTTCACCATTGAAAATGGTCAAAAAAGAAATACTTTGTGCAAATGTATGTAACAGGCAGAAGAAGACGTGGAAGCCCCATAAAGTTCTTGCTCAGGATCACTAGCAGAGTCGATTGAGCCATGTCTGTCTGTCTGTCCGTCTGTTTGAACGATTTGTAAGCGCCCTGTTGCGGAACGCATCAAAAAAATTGCTTAAGAATCATCGTTAAAACTATTTGATTAAGTTATCGATATGAATTCGATTTTATTGTTTGTCCATCTCTGATCATGGGCTTTTTGTAAAAACGTAACGACGCAGCGGACGCGCTAATTTGAGAGAAGTGTTTTCACAACTTAATGACGGTAGGAGCTAATGCTGTGTTCCACCGTCAAAGTGGTCATTCGAGCCGGATAATATTTATATAAAATTGTCACCCGTCAGGTAATTGCCCCAACAACACGCCCTATAAAAGATACAACTTTCTGTTTAGAACCAATACTTAGCTAACTATGATATCTACATATCGTCCAAATTTAAAGCCGATAGTACAATAAACACAGAAGATATTAAAGAAATTCTGAGCATAAAACTAAGTGCTTGTCTCACCTAAAAAGGTAGGCAGGCGAGCGCGAGCCAAATGTCGAGAATAATTTGACAGCACGTACATATGGATATGTGTATTAATTAAACAAATTAAACCACACCAAAACATAGGTCGAAAGGTATCCCACTCTATATTTATCTATCTATTCTATTTCTGTAAGGGGTTGGTGGCAGCTCGGATAGACTCCTTGAATGTTGTTTTCACTAAAGTTTGTTAGTTTTACAACACTGGTCAAACGGTATCTTAATGTCGGGTTTGTCTGGCGTTATTATATATTTCTGGCTGCCTACTTAACTTATCTATCCGCCGGATTATGCAACAAGAGGTTAAAACATATGAAAAAAAAATTATTTGGAAAGTTTTGATTTTTGGAAAGTAGAACCAATAAGACAATTGCCGTTCATAATAACAACGTCACATCTATATCTACATATACATGTATTTATATGTATGTTATACACTTAAAAAAGACTAAAGACGGTATCTAATCGAGATCAACAGTCGAGTGGCACGCGAGAGTGGGATACACTTTGACCTGTAGAGATCGACAGGTCGGTTGAAAGCAACTAATAGCATTTATTTCATATGTAAATTTATGTTAACTAAATATGAATAGTTTAGGTTATGTGGTCGCTTCAAGCGTCGGTCTCTTACTAACTAATTACAAATATGGATTGCGGTTTGAGCTTATGACTGATTGAATACGCCAATAAATGTTTATAAGTAAAACGCTTTATTATTTATTATGTGTCAAATGTTTGTGACATATAAAGGGCGCGAGCTTTACCAACTCTAAAGAAGAAGAACTGAAGTGAATTGTCGTTCGATAGATATCGATAACTATCAGCACTAAGCAATGAACACATGGAGACCTCAAACAGTGGTTGAAGTTGCTGTCGATGGTTTTTTCGATCCAGCCGCCCCAGAGTCCGAAGCATTGAGAGTAGAGACTTCGCTCAACGCAAGACAGGGGCGGCTGCATGTTCGACTGGGGCTTAGTGCTATCAGGCGGTGTTACTTAACTAATAGATGGCTAACAGGGTTGCCACACGCTCGGCTGCCTCCCTTATTAACTCAAGCACTTGGCACTTGCTCATACTTTCTTGAATAACTTCTGTGTTTATTGTCTGATCGGATTGAAATTTACCATGTTACGAAGATGTTTTATTTATATGTCAAAGTCAGAAAGTTATATCTTTTTTATGTCGCTTACAAATCGACTTAAAAAATTAACTTATTGATGGCGGGCGGGGCACCCAACCTGAAATAAACTTGATCTGCGGACAGTTTGCATTAACATTCATGCCAAATTTGGAATCTCTAGCTCTTTTAAAAGCTGAGATCTTGACGTTCAAACAGACAGACAAACATGGCTCAATCGACTCGGCTAGTTATCTAGAGCAAGACCACTTTTTCTTAACCATTTTCAATGGTCGAAGGGTATAATTACCCCGGACCTGGCTCTTATGTGTATTTAATCATAAAATCTTAGAACTTGAGTTTACTAGCAATTTAGAACTGTAAGTATTTTATTTTATAAGGTAATATTTTGCTCTTTCAGGACGTAGCATTCATCAACCCAGCGAACGTTGTGTTTGTTTACATGTTAGTTCGTGAGCTTGTTAATGGAGAGGAGACAAAAGAATCCGATCTACAAGCATCTGTACTTACCTGCTTGTACTTGTCATACTCATATATGGGTAACGAAATCAGCTATCCTCTCAAACCATTCTTAGTTGAAGATTCCAAAGAACATTTTTGGGACAGGTAAGAAAATAATTGAATTTTTTTAACATTACAAACCTGCAAAAAAACATGGGCGATTCGTTAATCGCGTTAAATAACTGGCGTTTTCACTAATAAAATGAAATACATTTCCTTGATTTAGAATCTGGATGGCGAAAATTAATACGCTCAATAGATTCGCTCAATATTCGCAAAGAAAAGTGACGATAATCATTTTGCGAGACTTTGTGCGACACTTTCTAAAAAAAAGTAATTTTACACCCGATTGTTGGTGTGAATCTTTTAATACCATCGCTGATAGTTTATTCTAGAAAAACAATAGAGTAAAGTTTCGGGTAATTCTACAAGGAACAGAGAAGTGTAACAGGCTAACCAGGTCAACAGTTAGTGTTGGCATGCAATAGTATACATTATAGCTGGAAAGAACATCGACGATACATCGGTATTTTCCAAATTTTGAAAACATCAAAGTTTTTAAATTTAGATGTTCGATGTTCAACTGAGAATTTTATATGGAAAATCAGGACTTTTCGAAGGCTATATCTTCTAAACTAAGCCGAAAACAAAAAACCTTAGTATTTTCGTCTTATCTCGTCGAGATTTGTATGGATCAACCGTCAGACCTCGGAAACTTTAATCTCCGCTTTTGATTAATTAATTTTATATATAAATTAGCAGCTTGCGCTCTGAAAAACTTCGATATATCGAAACATCGATGTTTTTTATGATAAACAACATGATTAATGTACGTAAACATCGATGTATTTCCAGCTCTAACTTAAAGGATACGTAGATATTTCAATCTGCTAAGTAACATATACATCCATATGTATGTCAAAGTCAGAAAGATGAATCTTTTATAGGAAGCTTTCAAATCGAGTTGAAAGATAAATGGTTATTTGGCGGCAATAATTTTAGCATCAAAAAGCATCTGAATTTATGTTTAATATTTGAGAAGATGGATTGAATATAATTATTATATTTTGTAGAGCAAAATTATAATATCAAAGAAAAGTTGTGACAATTATAATTTTTTTTTTTGTATGAGTTTACAAATGTTGACAAAATTTGTGAATTAAAATAAAAAATTGTGAATACATAAATATGTAATTACTAAATAAAATTATCCTCATAGAACAAGCCATATGTTTTCGAAAGTTTTAAAATTTTCGCCGCAAGATAACCATTTTTGCCCACTGTGCTTCAGTCTCTTGGCTCTCGACGCCGAATCACAAAATTGACTTCAGGCTGCCAGTGCGCTGGCCGAAGCATTTCGCTGTTGACAAACTTCACTAGCAACGCATACATTCATATGCAAGCTTATGCATGCATACACGCACACATTGAAACGATCGCACAGCGCAAAGAATTACGCGCGTGCTTATCGTTCCGCTGTCGTTGTGCGACTGAAGCAGTTTTGATGCTATGCACTGTTTGTACTGAGAGCCGAACAGCCAGTTGCCCCAGCCGAACAGCGAGCTGCCCCGTTCGAGCGTTCAGCCGAAGTCTTTATTCTCAATGCTTCTGTTCTGCTTCTTCTCTGGGGCAGCTATTTTTCTATGTGTTAATTGCTTAGTGATATACCTAGCCTTCGAAAGTTCTTATTTCCCATAAAAATTCTCAGTTGAACATCGAACATAGATGTTTAAGAACTTCGATGTTTTCAAAAATTGGAAATATCGATACATCGTTGATGTTCTTTCCAGCTCTACTTCAAGTCAATCAATTCATCCAAATGGACAAAAACACAGAAGTTACTCAAGAAAGTATGAGCAGTTATGCTTGTTTCAGTTAAGTTAGGGAGGCACGCGAGCGCTAACCGCGACCTCCATCTGAATATAATAATAATAGCAAAAGCATACGAGAGCATTTACTGTTCCCTAACGACGTTTTTGATTTTCGACATTGTTACGTCGAAAATGCGTCGTCAATGTCGAAAATGCGTCGTCAGTGTCAAAAATACTTCATCTAAGTCGACAATTAGTGGTTTGTGAAAGTCAGCTGATTATGTTAGGTACGATTATTGAAAAAAAATTATTTTAACTCACATCGACTCACATCTCTAATTTTGACGCATAGAAAAGAGTATTATTTGCTTAATAGTGTATTATTTTTTTTACGTGTTAAAGACAAAGAAGATAATGTTGATATTTAAATTTACATTGAGATTGAATATTTTAAGTTCAACACTAAAGCTTTATTTATATTTATTTAATTTGATTTAAATTGTTGAGTTCACTTGAATTTTTGTTTTACTTTCACTAAATAAAATGGTTAACAAGTCGATGCGTCGAGTTTAATTCTAGTCTACAATGTGTAGTCTACGCGTTCCATCACAGCATTTGTATATTCCATGTCCAGATCAGAATTCAACATGAACCAGAAATTTGACATAGGTACATGAATTTTTCTTCAATCCGTAATAAATCACCATACCAATACGCAACGTATTGTCCGTGCTTTATTATTTTTGTTTCAAAGTTCAACTTTGTGAATAGTTTCTTTATAAAAAATTCGTTCTCTTGCCAAAAACAATGATTTAAAACAGAAATCGCAATTAGGTTCCGTTATTTCCATTCAAACTATTTGTTGCTTCTCTTTGTAAAACGAAATAATTAAACTGATCAGTTTAGTTTTGACCAGGGATTGAAAAAGTCACTCATAAAAATTAAAAAACAAAAAATAATGATCAAAAAATCATTCAAAAAATAACGATAATTTGTTGAAACCTTTTGGTTTTTTTTCTTATCCGACCTTTCTAAGTAATGTTTTTTTCATTTAAAATAAACAACAAATAATCATTATTTTCGGTCTCTGGTTTTGACAACATTTGAAAGAATTCAGATGCTAATTTTAAAAATTCATATGCTCGAGTGTTAAGAAACTTTAGGAAAAATATATAATATATATATATATATATATATATATGTATATACACTGCTGGTCTTAGGTTAGACGCACGTTTAGTTGCATACAACTTTGGTTCATATTTATTTATAAAATGACGATAGAAAAGAAGTTGATATGCAAAAACATTTCTTATTTAATGATACTTTAAATGTAATATTTAAATGATTATACATGTTTAACCAAATTGTGTTTTTCAAACATTTTCCTAACGTTACTCAAAATAAGGCGAATTTTTCTTGGTCATTAGAATAGACGCACTTTGACTTTTTAATTTTTATAAAAAAGGTATTTGGATTTTAACTCAAATTATTAAGCGGAGTTACTATTTGATTTATTTGAAAAAAAAATTGTTTTAGTAATGCGTACTGCCTCCTTTGTTAGTAATAACTTCATAAATCCGGTCCTTCATAGAATGATACAAGGAATCTATGTTGAAGGAAATCTCGCTCCAAGCACGTTTAATTTTTTTTTTTTTTTTCTTTCTACTATTTATTAAATCTTCCCTTTGTTTTAAGTAACTAACAATAAGTATTCAAATCTTAATCTAGCTTAGTTAACTTTCACTTAGTGATAGTGTTTCTGATTAATGCCCTAATAAGTTTATTGCTGGGCTGGGAGGTCGTTGCGGTGCAGCTGGCTTTGACTGCATACTCGGATTAGTTTTCTTGCGAGGGGATTTGCATGGGTGGTCAGCTTTTCTTGGTATTTTATTTTCTTCTCAGTTATTACTTCGATTACTCATTTGATTTTTAGGTCTCTGTGTATGTCTTCGTTCCGAAGGTACCACGGCGCACCAGTGATAGATCTCAGAATTCTTGACTGTGCTCGCTGAATAATGTCTATGTTACTTCTGGATGCGTTGCCCCACAGCTCGGAGCCATAAGTCCAGATAGGTCCGTTTAATAGCTGCAGTTAATGTTTCCTTATCTTTGTATTGCTTTCCTCCTTCGTATACCTTCCGTGTTAGCCAGCCCCAAACATTTTCAATTACACTAAGATGTGGAGAATATGGTGGCCAGGTCATGATATTAACGTTTTGACTCGAAATAAAAGACTTTACTACTCCAGAGATATGAATAGGAGCATTGTCTTGTTGAAAAATCCAAGGAATTGCTCCAAAGAGATCTTTGAATTTTGGAAATACGGAATCCAACAATGTTTTGACTTTTTGACGTTCCAATAAGATCAGACCAGCAGCTTTCCCCATTTTTTCTTCAAATGTAGCTTGAAAACACTTTATTTGGTTATTTTTGATATTTTTTCAAAACAAACGCTTGCACTTGTTCACGCAATACGAAGAAATTTAAGCTGCGTCTAATTTAATGACCAACCGAAAACTCGTGTGATTGCCATATAAATTTCTAGTATCTTCGAATATAAAGTTATTTTTTCGCAAATCAACCAGCTGTGAGCATTTTTTTTTTGAACAAGATTCGAACTTTGATAAGAAAAGCATATTGGACAATTAGAACAAGCATGATAATAAATAATCAAATTGGTTTAAAATAAACGATGGTGCGTCTAACCAAAGACCAGCAGTGTATAATATATAATATATATACATATGTAATACATATATAATAGTTATCTTCCGTTCGCCTACCTGCCTTGCTTACTGACACAAAAACATTGTGTAAAGCTTTTTTTTGAATACCGTCTGTGTTTATTCTTCGATCGAATTTGAAAAAGAGATAGATATTGTAATCAGCTAACAATATGTCGAGGTCAGAAAGTTGAATATTTTATACATCGCTAACAAACCGACTTGAAAATGTATATCATTGATTTGCGGGAGCGGTGGGTATAGTATACAGGAACAGGAACCTTCCAACTAAATTTGGTGTCTCTAGCTTTCAGAATTCAAATATGTAATATCTTCTGAATTCTTCCTTTGTTGTCAGATCTGAAGACGGCTTGCCGAAAAGCAACCGAACTATACCGGAGTCTTTATTAAAAAAAGACCACCCCCTATTTAATTCGAAAGCTGACCTCGAGTTGGCAAATAACTAAAACAAACACGAACATCAATTCATTTTTGTTTATATATAAATCTGTTACATATAAATCTGAATCAATAAGTGCAATTTTTCATTTCAGATGTCTTGTGATTGTTAACAAATTAAGTAATAAAATGCTAAAAATAAATGCAGAACCAGCTTTTTTCACTGAAGTCTTTACTGAGCTAAAATCGTGCGGTCAATTTCAAACCAATTCTATAAGGAGATCATCGTGCGGAGGTGCCTGACGGAAGGATAACCGGAAAATTGTTCTTCGGCTTTCATTGGCTACACATCAGCAGTCCTTTTAAACAAATTAAATAAAAGTAGTCATAGTAACAATAAGCATTCCGTAAATCATTAGATAATTTCTTTGTGTCACCATCACACTTGTTCGAATAAATATGTAAAACTAAGCCATTGAAAACGTTTTAAAATCATAATAATTACTGTCTAAGGATATTTCCCTGGCCGATGTATAACTCTCAGTCTCTCCAAGGTAGAGGTGGGGAAACATCGATGCCAACATCGATGTTTTCCAAACATCGGTAACATCGATGTCATTTTTGCTAACATCGATAATACCAAAATTCGTGGTAAAACGTAAAACGTGGAAATTGTAAGTATCCAAATTAACTTAGGGGAAAACAAATTCAAACGAAATATGCGACCCATTGCAATTTTGAAAGGAAAGATCAACTGCATATATACAATTTTCGATTATGTTCATGTTTTTTTAGATGAGTACTGAATACAGAGTTCTGAAAACTCTCGTATGCAAAACTTTATGTAAGCCGGCTTCGTCTTGTGAGTCTGAGCGGATATTCAGCAAGGCGGGCCAGCAGATCTCCGACTGGCGAACAAGACTTTCTTTAAAAGTGGTAGACCAATTACTGTTCCTAAACAAAAACAATTTTGTCTATAAAAATTAAAAAGTTTTGTTTCATCAATGATTTACTCTGAAAACATCGAAAACATCGATGTCCGCAGACATGTCTGATGTTTTCTCACCTCTAGTCCAAGGTCTTTTCAAAAGATATTTGTACCCTGACATAGAGCTGGAAAGAACATCGACGATGTATCGATATGTTTAAATATTTGAAAATATCGAAGTTTTTAAATATTGATGTTCGATGTTCAACTGAGAATTTTATATGGGAAATCAGGACTTTTCAAAGGCTATATCTTCTAAACAAAGCCGAAAACAAAAAATTATTACTTTGTATTTTCGTCTTATCTCGTCGAGATTTATAAGGATCAATCGTCAGATCTTTGCGCCTTGGAACTGCAATCTCCGCTTTTGACTAATTTATTGTATATATAAATTAACAGCTTGCGCTCTAAAAAACTTCGATGTACGTAAATATCGATGTTTTTCCGACTATACCCTGACATCGGTTTTATGAAAAACTACTCGCTATGTAGAATATCATTCCGTTGGTTCTATGAAAACTACTCTCTATATAAGGTATCTGCCGTCGCATCTATGAAACTATGCTCTATACAGGGTATCTGTCACCGATTCTATGAAAGGTGTCGGGTACGTATACGCCACTGCTCACCAGACTAACGATCTTACGACGCACATCCTCGGACTTTTGTACAGGCGGCGCATGTGACTGGTCAGAGGAGCATCTATATACCAGAAACACGCAGCCGCCAATCGCCTAGTACGCACTCACACACGCACAAACATAGACATCTGCGCACATGACTGTTTCTCCAGCTAGCAATTTCACTTAACCGGCACACGTTCTTTTGTTTTCCTCAGGGACCGAAATTAATGATTATTTTTTTTTTTATTTTAAATGAAAAAATCATCCACTTAGAGAGGTCAGATAAGAAAAAAAAACCAGAAGGTTTCTACTGGCCTACTCTTGGCAAATCTGAGGTGATTGCAAATTTCATGATTTTTATTTTCGTATCCTTTGACCTTTGATTTTAACTTAGAAGCCCCATTTTATTGCATTTTATGCTATAATATTTAGTCATATTTTCACACAACATAATTTTGAGCCATGAGTTTGAGATATAAACAGTTTTTAAAAGTCGTCTATATGAAATAACAGATATGATATGGTATCTGTAGTTTTTGCGTGGCGTAAAAAGCTAATCCAATACGTTTCTGGAAGATTGCCGGCATATTGGCTACGTTTCGTCTGCTTTTGAATTCAGAACCGAAAATCTTATTGCTTCGGTCATTACCATGCCTTTTTAGCCTGATTTTGGCTCTTGTCTTATTATGTAAAAACCA
Organism: Zaprionus vittiger; assembly: GCA_018904025.1. NCBI lineage: Eukaryota > Metazoa > Arthropoda > Insecta > Diptera > Drosophilidae > Zaprionus > Zaprionus vittiger. The sequence goes on along the minus strand of JAEIFQ010000026.1, from coordinate 482,840 downwards.
ATGGTCAAAGGGCCTAAAAATAATTGAAATGGATACCATTTGGAGCACTTTATAAGCCAGCATCAAAATTTGGATAATATCTTTGTTATAAGAGGTGTAATCTTGAATTTCATGTGTGGTGCAGTTTAGTGCACTGTGGGTCAATTTCTATTTCCTAGTGATTAAATTTTAATTATGCATAATTTCAAATAAAACAATATTTGTGATTCAAAAAAAAGTGGCAGTCGGTTTAGGTGTATTTCAATGATAATTACCATACTTTTTACTGAAATTTTACACCATTGTAGATTGTATGCATAATTAAAATTTAACCGCTAGGAAATGGAAATTGACAATGCACGAAACTGCACACACACACATACAATTCATCTTAAAAGTGTTTGGTGTAATAGGCCTGCTTAGCGACAGAGCAGAAGCAAAGGAGCTGTCGCCGTATTGGAGGCGGAGGAGGAGCCCTATGCAGACCGGGGCTGCATAAGTGTGAATTCGGCACAATATTAATCAGACACAGCTGTTTCGCAGAATGCAACAACATACAAGCACTAAGCATCGAACATACGAGCATACGTATATAGTACTCAAAAATCGGATTGTACTCGCCGGATGCTTTCGGGTTGGAATGACCCCAGAGCACGAAGAGTTTCACCAGAAAGCGACAGGATCATTTTGTTAGCAACTTTGAAATTTTGTGTTTCCGCGTCGATTGATTCACAAATTTTGTCAATATTTGTGCAAATATATGGCAGAAGCAGAAAAGGCCACTCAATAGCCGAGTGGATTTAGCCAAGTCCTCCTGTCTGCATATGTGAACACACAGATCTCAGTTTTTTATAAGCTACAGTAAATTTAAGTAGATCAAGTGTATTTAAAATGTTGGGTGGCACGCCCTCCACCCATGTATATCGATAAATACATTTTTCAGTTTGAACTATAAGTGACAAGTTATTATACCTTTCGACCATTGAAAATGGTCAAAAATGGGTATACTTACTTTGTGCAAATGTATGTAACAGGCAGAAGGAGGCGTGGCAGACCCCATAAAGTGTATATATTCTAACTCTGTATCACTAACCGAGATAATTGAGCCCTGTCTGTCTGGATATCCGGATGTCCGAATAACCAGGTGAACACACAGATCTCAGCTATTATAAGAGCTAGAGACACCAAATTTGGCATGAAGGTAGAAACCTGGTACACAGAAGTGTACCAGGCGCAGATCAAGTTTATTTCAAATGTTTGGTGCCACGCCCATCGCCCCCGCAAATCAATAATTTGATTTTTGAACTCAATTTATAAGCGCTATATAAAAGATACAAATTTCTGATTTTAACATATACGAAAATATCTAAGTATTCTCCAAATTGCAATCTGATCGGACAATAAACACAGAAGTTATTTAAGAAAGGATGAGTATAAAACCAAGTGCTTGTATCAGCCAACAAGGGAGACGGGCGAGCGCCATCTGTCGGGAATAATTTTAAAGCATGTGCCTATGTATATGTGTGTGAATTTAACATATTAAACTACACCAGAATATGGGTCGAACCACTAAGCAAAGAACACATAGAGTCCTCAAACAGCGGTTAACATTGCTTCCAGTTGTTTTTCGATCGGGCTGCCCCAGAGAAGAAGAAGAACAGAACATTGAGAATAAAGACTTCGGCTGAACGGCCGACCGGGGCAACTCGCTGTTCGGCTGGGGCAGCGGGCTGTTCGGCTCTCAGTACAAACAGTGCATAGCATCAAAACTGCTTCAGTCGCACTACGACAGCGGAACGATAAGCACGCGCGTACTTCTTTGCGCTGTGCGATCGTTTCCATGTGTGCGTGTATGTATGCACAAGCTCGCATATGAATGTATGCGTTGCTTGTGAAGTTTGTCAAGAGCGAAATGCTTCGGCCAGCGCACTGGCAGCCTGAAGTCAATTTTGTGTTTCGGCGTCGAGAGCCTAAAGACTGAGGCACAGGGCCGTAGTGAGGGTTTTACGGGCCCCTGTGCAATACTTATCAGGGACTCCTACTTGAATTACATTAATTAATAAATATATATGTGTTTACCAAAGGAATTAAATTGTACAAATATATCCCCATTAATAACATTTTTATGTTTGGTAACCGTGAGCCCCTGACTGTTGAGAGCCCTTCTGTACCGCACACCCTGCGCACATTTAGCTACGGGCCTGGCCAGCGTGAAATCAACTGTGTGTTTGTTTTTGTCTTTGTCATCGAGAGCTAAGAAACCGAATTACAGTGAGCCAAAATGGCTATTTGGCGGCAATAACTTTAAACATCTGAAAACATGTGTATTCATAATTTATTGAGTAGATAGATTAAATATTCATAATTATATTATATTTTTTATATCAAATTTATAATATGAAAAATAGTTGTGCAACAACTTTATTTTTATTTTTTTGTTTATATTTTTACTTATTTTGACAAATTTATGAATCAAAACTAAAAAAATCAGAATAAATAAATTCTAAATAATAAATAAATATATATCTAGAAAATAAAATTATCCTCATTAAACAAGCCACATGTTTTCGAATGTTATACAATTTTCGCCCCAAGATAACCATTTTTGCCCACTGTGCCTCAGTCTCTAGGTTCTCGACGCCGAAACACAAAATTGACTTCAGGCTGCCAGTGCGCTGGCCGAAGCATTTCGCTGTTGACAAACTTCACAAGCAACGCATACATTCATATGCGAGCTTGTGCATACATACACGCACACATGGAAACGATCGCACAGCGCAAAGAAGTACGCGCGTGCTTATCGTTCCGCTGTCGTTGTGCGACTGAAGCAGTTTTGATGCTATGCACTGTTTGTACTGAGAGCCGAACAGCCCGCTGCCCCAGCCGAACAGCGAGCTGCCCCGGTCGGCCGTTCAGCCGAAGTCTTTATTCTCAATGTTCTGTTCTTCTTCTTCTCTGGGGCAGCCCGATCGAAAAACAACTGGAAGCAATGTTAACCGCTGTTTGAGGTCTCTATGTGTTCTTTGCTTAGTGGTCGAACGGTATCGGACTGTCCCGTGCCGCGCGACTGTTACTTTTCTTACTGGTTACTTTTAAAAATCACACGTATATTAAAAACGAACTGAGTGTGATACGCATAGAAAGTGTGCAGACAATATTTGTAAGCAGTACCATATTTTGCGAACAATTTATAATAATAACGAATTTTTTATATAAATGCATTACTGCCACTAGTAAATTATGGAATCTCCCATTTGATTTCAAAAAATTTTTTGATGACATCGTATGTATGTGTTACATTGTTACATTTATTTGTACAAAAATTGTGGAATTCTAAAATTTTAATATGTCAAAATATCAAAATTACTCGATTATGGATTTTTAAGAGAATATCACTTCTATAATTTTTAAAAACAAAATATTTATTATGCCTCATTTAATAAGTAACTGTTACAACAATATTTTAATACCCGCAATGATTAGGTGAAGTAGCCAAACAAAGTCACGAGTTCACCAGAACTGTCATCCCTAACTATTATATAAATATACCAAGAACTACATAAGTAGTTTCCATACAAAGAGAAATGCAAAGGTAACATTTATAATATACTTAAAATTATATATATATATAATTTATTTGTATAATATTTCGTTTGCAGAACTCTACCATGTACCAGATTAATGTCAATGTACCCAGCGCATTTTGCCAATCCTATTCAGAAAAAAAATGTAAAAACCAGTCGATCCAAAGAACTTTTGCACATACCAATCAAAGCGGCTCTTGAACCATCAGAGACTCTTTATTATGGGGATCTTAAGCAAAAGTTTCTCAATTATATTACTAAAGATGGTAACAGAACTTTGGCACGAGAACTTTTAACTAAAACTTTTGAGGCAATCAAGCGGACACAAATTGAGCGGCTAAATCTTGCACGAACACAAAAGGAAAAAATTATTACCGACCCGGAAAGTCACCTTATAACTGCAATAGAAAATTCTCGGCCATTGCTCCAATTGTCTGCAATTAAACGAGGTGGAGTCAAATACCAAGTCCCAATTCCATTGACAGAGCAAAAATCGTATTTCCTTGCTATGAAATGGATTTTGGACGCCGCTCGTGAAAAGGAAAGGAAAATTTGTTTACCAGATAAACTAGCTTGGGAAATATTAGACGCGGCTTGCGGTCAGGGAAGAGTTATCAAAAAGAAAGACGATTTGCACCGACAATGTGAGAGCAACCGTGCTTACGCACACTATAGATGGAGCTGAGACCGCTTAGTAAAAAGGTTATTGTCTAGAATATGTACTTTTGTTAAAACGCAATGTAGAAATATTCGGGTTAATAAATTCTACTTTTGAATATCCGCAAGCGGAAAATAAAAAGTTGACTGCTTTTCAAAAGATTGCAAAGTAAATGATGAATTTTTTATTTAGGTTGTGGTTAGGATTGAAAAAAAACCATAAATACTGTAAATTCGTTTATTTTAAAGGCATTGGGCCCCAACCAATATACAATAAATGATTCAGATTCAGTTCTGGGTAAGTCTGCTCCAGTTTATTGTTATCCCTGTTTTTTTATTCGATTTAATCCGTATGTCCGCTAGCTAGGGTTTCCAAATTTGGTGTCGATGTGTCTGTACATATAACATAACATATTATTGCACGCATATCATTATTGGCAAACAAAATAACTATCAACGCCCAAATGATTTCTGAAAATAATGTGATCGGTTAATAAACATAGAAGTTATTTAAGAATTAATTTGAAAGAGGTACTGATTTCCAAGTTGCTCCCCATAAAGTATGCTACACAAAATACGCTAAACATAAAAGTTATGTATTTTAAAATCGTTTTGGTCAGGTGGCTAGCAATGTATATATCACTGTCGAGCACACTCGACTGTACCTTTCGTACTTGTTAACATCTTAATCTGTCCTTTTTTATGAGAGGTAGTTGGCAACATTGGTCTGCTCCTTCGTAATCGATAATAAAAGAGGAAAAAAGGCTACATTCGGCATGCCGACAGTCTTATACCCTTGCATGTTCTTATCGCCTCCGATCGTTACAATACTATTTTTTAATATACAATACAGTTGACTGAGTTCGATTAAAATTAAAATTGAATTTTTTACATTAAAAATTCAAATTTAAGGCAAATTTATATTTTTATATTTAAATTTAAATTTAAACTAGGGTAAACAAGAATTAGCTGATCCAACATTTGTTACCAGGGATTGGGGAAAACTCAGAAAACCCCAATCAGATCAGGAAAGTACAATATTAGTAGAGTTAATAATTGTTAAAAATTAAGACATGCCCAAAATCGGGAGAGGGGCGAGTATCCCGACGGACCAAACGAATACGCGAAAAGAATACACGAAAATAGGTTGATAGAATTTAAGTGTAATAAAGATGTTTCGATTAAAGTTAGTTTAATTAGAGTTAGTTTTAGAAACGATACAGTACAGTCTGTTGTTGTCCGAACACAATACCCTTAAAGGCTCGTGAAGGGCATAGTTCGATCTACAAAACGGAAGGGTTAGTGGTGAAAAATTACGACTAATTCTACAAGGGACAGAGAAGTGTAACCGGCTAACCAGGTCATCACCATCCATATCACCTTGTATAAGGTTATGAAAAAAGACTACACCAAACATGGTTCTACGGTTAAATAAAGATGGTAGATTAAGTAACTTAAGCCTACCAATATAGGGAATGAGTCTTACATTTGCATCCCAATTTAGAACACGTAAGGCAACGGTTAAAAAGTTCTTTTGTACAGATTCAATGCGGTCCTTATGAACAGAGTATTGAGGACACCAAACGTATGATTCGTACTCAAGGATTGGACGAACGAGTGAGGTATAGAGGGCTTTGTTAAATAAGATTATGCAAACCCCTTAGACCATCTCATTATAGGCCAAGCACACCCATAGCTTTATTGACCATTGAGGGTATATGTTCACAGAACTAAAGTTTTCGGTCCAAACGGATCGTCAACCAGGGAATTTCTTTGCAAGGCACAACCGCGAAGGCTGTAAGATACAAACTTCGGACTGGCACATGAGAATCTCATCAGCTTACATTTGGAGCTGTTCAGATTTAAATAGTGTGCACTACATATGTTATTCATGTTATTTATGGAATAAAAGCTAAAGAAACAATATTTCATGAATCTTTATTAAAAAGCAGATATGACGGATCTACAATAACGGATCTTTGCAAGTGAAGAGTTAGGATATTCTCGAAGAATTTCGGTATAGCCGACAATTTAGAGATACCTCTGTTATTGCTTGCATCAGACTTGCTGCCCTTTTTACACAAAATTCCTTTGTAAATGATTCCTTCCAATTGTTAGGAAAAGAGGCACTTTCTAAGGACAGGGAAAAAAGTTTGAGCAGTGGCTTACTAAGTGAGTTGGTATTATTGTTATATACACATACATGTATGTATATACAATATGAATTGTTAGAAGCAATATAATGATATATATACATATGTATATGTATCCAAAAATAATAATCAAATAATGCATCTAAAAGCAACTAACCTCCAGCACAGTGTTGCAAAGCGAACGCAGGCAGAAAAGACAAATTCCTCAATTCTGGAATTGTCCCGTTATCCTTATTGTATGCTATAGCCATCTCATTCTAGCATTAGCATATCAATGACGCTTTTGCATATGTCCAGATACGGTCATGTTGAATGCATACTTATGTATACAATTATGTTCATTAATATATGGACATTTACAACAGGCATAGTATCGAAGTACACAAGCGGGAATAGCATCGGGTTCCTGGTGAAAAAACTGGTATAACCGAATGAAGATCCTTAACAAATGAACTAGTTTTATATAATCGTGCAGAATGATTTTGTGTTTATTTAGTACTATGTCTAAGTTTGATTGGCACCGATAAGTTGCTTAACATGCTCAAGTTTCTTGCCCAATAGTGCGTTAACCGAAGTTTCAACTCTCGATGATCGGACTATGGCGCGGTAAACTCACAGTCGTATTTAAAATTTCGTGGTCTACCTCATAAAAACATTGCGCGCGAAAGTATCGTATGTTATTTTATTGTTAGTTTTCTCTCTAGAAAAAGAAGAATTTTTTGGTGACAATTAAGTTGGCATTCGTTACTGTAGTTTAAACAATGTAAGCTAGTAGAAATTTGTCCACAATTTTATTATTGTCTGCTAGGTAATCCTAAAAAACCTCCTCCTGTAAAATGGACTTTTTTGACATACGATACTTTCGCGAAAATGCGACGGTATGACTGCCATCAGAACGCGCATACGTGCTAAGGGGACGAACCACTATTGGCACCTCCGTTCGCGCAGTAACTTGTCACACTTCAACAAGGTTTATAGCACCAATCTGAAGGTACTGGTGCCAAATCTGGGGCATTGCTTGCCATAGCCAAATCAGAAGGATCCTGGTCATCCGGGCTGCGAGACTCATCACCGATTGCGAATGGTTTGTACGAAACACCACAGAAACCTGAAACTGGCCACGGTCTTTGACAAAATTAACCAGCACTCGAGTCGATGCCATGAGAGACCGGGGCGTCATAGAAATCGGTTGACTAACGCGCTAGTCTGATCTCGCCAACCAAGGAGGCTCAACAGGCGACAACCGATCGCTTTGATCTGCATTGACGAGGATCAGCAGACGCTCACGTACCTATTTGTTATATATTGTTATACTTATTGTAGTTATTAATATTATTAATTTAGCTATAGCTTACTATTGTTAGCCAGCGCGCTCAAATGGGCTGAATGAATAGCTGCCAAGGACACAAAACGGTTTCTGGATTACTCCGTATGCCTAAATAAACAATAATAAAAAAAAAAACCAGGAAAGGCTACCTTCGGAATGCCGAAAGTTGTATAGCCTTGCAGGTTCCGCCTCCTCCCATCGTTCAAATACTAATTCTATATGTACATATATTTCCTCTTTGATTATCTTCCTTGGGAACTTAGGGCCTACTAGAGCCTTCCATCGCACCCTGTTTTGTGCCGTCTGTGTAGGTGTGTCCCTGGTCGTGTTCATTTGAGACAGCTCCTAAAGGATCGATCTTCTCCAGGTAGCCTTTGGTCTGCCTTATCGTCTGCTTTCTTGTGGTTTCCAATCCACTCACATCCTGACGATGCTACTTGGGCTCTTTCTGAGAGCTGGTCCTTTCCACGCCCATTTCTTTTCATTATTTGGAGATGCTCTGCATTAGATATGCTGTTTGGAATAGTACCCCGCTCAGGTTCCTCAAGCATTTATTCCTGAACATATGCAGTTTCCTTGTTATGGTTGCCGTGGTGAGCCATGTTAAACTACCGTATAGTAGTATGGATTTTAAGCACGCATTGTATATTCGGAGCTTTGTTCTTCGACTTTTGTGTTTATTTCTGCATATACGGTAGAGTCTCACAAATGCAGCTCGGGCATTGGCAAGTCGGTTCGAGACGTCTTCATCGACTCCTCCTTTGCTGAATATGATGGTGCCAAGGTATGGGAAGCCGGAGATGAACTCAATTGCATTCCCATTTTTTACTGATATGTAATAGGTTTGGTCTTGGCAGCGAGATCATTAGTTTTGCTCTGGATGTCTGTGCAGAGACTGTGAGAGGTCAGACATATTTCGTCTGCGCAATCCAAATCCTCAAGGTGTCTGGTGAGGATTTCCGCGATGCCACGCTTTAATTTACACACTTCTCTCATTAGTTCATCGACCACGATGTTGAAGAGTAGAGTCCTTGCCGAATGTTAGCATTTGTCTGGACAAGTGCACTTGTTTTCCCATTGTGCAGTACTGCCAGGTTGGCATCATAGGATGATGATGTTGACTGGTACTCCTATCTATGAAAGTGCTCGCCATATTGCCGGTCTGTATACTGCGTCAAACGCCTTCTTGAAGTCGATGAAAAGCAGGTATAGCGGGCATTCTACAGCTTGCTCAGTGTTGATGCGTAATGTGTTGGCCTGGTAAACGCAACTTTTGTGTGGTCTGAAGCCTGCCTTGTTTATCACAGATGGTGGGTTCGATTTTCTTTTGGAGGCGTTCGTTCAGCAGTGTGGCTAGAAGTTTGTAGTCAGTGTTCAGTAGTGTGATTCCTCTCCAGTTATTGCAGTCACTAAGGTCTCGGCAAGCTTCACAATGATTCCGCTCTTCCAGGAGTCCGGCACAGTTTCGTTTTCCTAAATTCAGACTGATTCCCATGAAGTGTTGGTTAAGAGGCTGTCTGATAGATCTCTGATGAGTTGTGTCTGCTTGTGGTGAGTTTCGGAGATCCGTGCTATCTGCTAGTAAAACGAGCGCATGTTGTTTTTGCCGGCTGCCAGTTCTGCGTTGTCTGCAAATCCATAAAGTAGTTCTTTTTTTTCGTTTCTAGCCGATCTATTCACGTCTCCACACGATATTCTGCGTGGTTGTGTGTGCACTGATCCGCTAGAAACTTCATTGTGTTTCTTCATCTGATCAGGTCCCTGATCCTTTCAGATATCCATCCTGCACTCCCACGTTTTAAAAATTAAACTAAAAAATAGGGGGTGATCCGGATCATCACACATTTTTTTCTTAAAGGTTAAGCTTTCCGTAGTATGTTTTTACTGCCAGGTGTTGATAGTTACTTTTTATAGCAACGTTGGGCGTTTTTCTCCAGTTTGATCTAGTTTGTTTGCTTTGTAGTCTCAGGGCAAGTATTCATCATTGTTTCTTACTTTGTTGTTGCGTCGACGATGGGGACTGCCCGATCAGTTTGGGAGCATGTGGAGTTGTTGTCGTAAAACTAGGTTCTTTAAGTCCCGATTTCGGGACGTTTGCATAGGTCACATTTTATAAGGTGATCGGTGATCTACGGTAATCCTAAGATTCAGAAGAAACTGTAGCTTGTAAATTGGGTACACTTAATTTTAAGTTTTGGGTTCCACATCACTTGAAGGCTCTTGCTACTTTTCATTTTGTTGAAGTCCTAAAGGTCTCTTCGGTTTTTACTTGTATTCCCATAGGAACGTTCTGGTTAAAATACCATAATTTGATTTATAGCAATATATATTGCTTATAATCTGATTTTAAGAACTACATCAAAATTTGACTATTTTACCTTGTTGCCTATTGTTTGAACCAAATATAGTCGACGACCATTTCGTGCATAAAATAAATTAAAAAATAATATTTTATAGTAAATATTAACATAATTTTATATTATAAATATCAATAATAATATTAAGTTATTAAATAATTCGAATTATTCAAATAGAGACTCTTAGCAAAGTTTTTTCTCTGGCAAATTCAGTTTAATTCAGTTTAAATTGTATAATCCAGGCAACTCCGGGTAGTTGCATCCTCTTGCATATTAATCTATTATTTATAAACTATTTAGAACAATATGTATGATCGCTTCCCTTGACCTCCTTCACAACTAAAAGTTTATGGGAAAGTTCAAGCAGCGAAACACACTCACAAAAGATCATTAAAAATTTTATATTTTATTACACAATATACCACAATATGAAAAGTGTCATAAGGTAAAAATCGTAGAAAATACATGATCGTATTCACTACATATTTCATATTACTGTTTAACTTTAATATGGGTGCAACTTTGATATATGATACATCAAAATGCACTGCGTAGCATATGATTTTGTATGGCGTTTTCACACACACTTAATGTTTTGTTTGATACGACTGAAAAAAATCTAACATATTATGAATTTATAGGTCAATTTTATTTTGAGTTTAAGTTTTTAACTTCAAAAATGTATCAAAAAGCAACCATCAATATAGATATGTAAGTTGTAGTGTAAAACGCCCAAATTTAAAAGTGGTAATAAAACAGGGCTGTGCTTGCAAGTTGGTACATTTCCTGTACAATTCCAACTGTTTCAAAATGAAAACAAAGTATTCAATGTAAGCTGAGATGTTTTGATTTTTTTAAGAAGAAAGTAAATTTGAGAAAAGTAATGTAAGTGTTGTCAATATTTATATTAAATATATATATCTCATATATATTAGTTTTCCCCAATAATTTAAAACATTCCTAGTGTATGTGTTTTTATATATGAACCGTAAATATATGCTCACAGTGCAAACACTTACATTTTTAATACCGTAAATATTTCTCGCTCTTTTGTTTTGATTTTTGACAGTGCAAAGTAAAAGTAATTAAATTTTTAAGAATTTGGTGATACTTAAATTCTAGTACATAAGTTTGTATGTTCATATGGATGTATAAATTGCGAATGCTACAAATTTACCCAATTAATAATATGAAATTGTTTATATGCATATCCACACATACATATGTATGTACATATGGCTGTGTATGTATTTATACTTCTGTTTATGCTGCGCTTACATATACGTATGGATGTAAACACATATGTTCATATTAAATTACTTGAATTGGAATATCACCGAATGCTTCAAAATAAAATTACCTACAAAAATGTAATTTTGTATTATTTGATGAATTTTGTACTAATTTCATGGATATATACATATATGTACATATATTATGTATGTTTTTATACATACTGATGTGTAAACATGCATTATTTTCTAAAATTGTCAAATACTATCAACATGATTTTCATTTAACGTTGCAATCACAATAATAGTCCGTAGCTCAATCTATCAGCTATTATATTAGCTAATACCCTAGAATACCGGAAAATTGAAATACACTTTTCTGCGTATAATTGGTAGTGCTTTTTGGTGTTTCTTGCTTTTACAATAGCTGAGATTTGTGTTTCCGAACAGTCAGACAGTCGGGCATGGTTAAGACGACTCTGCATCTTGTTAAGAATATATAGACTTTTTGAGGTCTGTCACGCTGTCTACCTGTTAAATACATTTGCACTGGGAAAATTACCTTTTTTGAGTATTTTCAATTGTCGAAGGTTATACAAATTTGGGATTTCACTAAATCGAATTATTATTTTTGTTTTGATTTACAAATAGGAAGCGAAAAATGAATGTAACTAGTTTTTTAGGTAATCGCTGACGCTGATCAAGAATATATACACTTCGTGAGGACCGATCTGCGTTTTATTGTAAGAAAATAAATAAAAGTGGAAACACTTTCAATGTGTAATAATTAAATTGTAAATGGAAGTATTATTCAGTTTGAATAACATAATTAAAATTCCTCCGTCGTTATTAGGGGATAGCATTTTATAAACGCTTCGATCTTAGGATTGATTTTGCATTAAAGTTTCATGAATGTTGAAGTATTTGTCCCAATCTCCGGCAGGGATTAGGTATTATATTAGCTATTATATTATTAGCTTATTAAAAAGTACAGGTCTGTCCGTTAAAAGGCTGACTGACCGGGTAGCCCGCCCTGATTGACAGTGAAATTTTAAGGCGGTTGTATATTTTCACGCGCGCCTTTTAAGCTCATTTTTAACAGTGGCTTGGGTAAAGGTTAAATAGCTGCATGCGTCACCGATTTTGTTTAAATTTTTTTTACTGATACGGCTATATTAATCATGATTTTAGGTGAAAGAATTATTTGGCGGTTTTTTTTTAATTGAATTTTGAAAATAATTAAATTTACATGTATTTTGTTGTTGGCCAGTTCTGAGTAAAACGTCACAATGATGCACACAGTGGCCTAAAAGTAATTTATTTCAAACGAAATGTTATTTAGACACAATAATGTTTTATTTTATGAGTTGCATATTGGGTGAGAGATTCGGCGCCTGCAACTGTAACTCGTTGGTCGGCAGACTGGCTCCAACGAAGATGTTTAATAGTTCAATATGCTTTCAGAATATTATATGTGTGCGGCAAAGAAAGATGATGTTGAATTTTTGAATCGTGCGCGCGATTTTATTTATTCAAAAATTTTTTGCCGGCAGCGTGCTGTTTTCCCAAACACTTTGAATGTTCTTGCTTGCTCAGTTTTCATTTCAAATGAATCGGTTTGTGGGACACTGCCGTCACAAAATGTTGCAGGCAGACTGGCGCCTTGCACAAAAATTCAACAACAAAATACATGTAAATTTAATTATTTTCAAAATTCAATAAAAAAACTAAAAGCGACCGCCAAATAATTCTTTCACCTTAAATCATAATAAACAAAATCGGTGACGCATGCAGCTATTTAACCTTTACATGAAAAAATATTTTTTATTTTATTTAACTATATAGAGGATTTTGTATGTCTTGACGTTGAAAAAACATCAAAAGTCCATCTATGGAAAAAAGATATGCGACTTTGAAGGTAATTTTCTCAAGTTTGGAAAAGCGAAACATTAAAAAAAACGTAGTCAATAGTTGTTATGGCCCCACGAAAGGGCTCTCCAAACGTTGAAAACTGTAGAAATTATAGACATTCACACAAGAAACATCGTAGCTTTAATATTTATCGAGCTAAAAATAGCTATAAAAAGTCAAACAAGTTATTTTCAGAAAAAGCACCCCTGCATATTTCGGATTAATATAAACTTTAGATCAGTGGTGCCCACTCATAGACTCGCATTGCTAAAATTGCGTTTGTGTGGTGTTTGCACTGAACGAGCATCATTGCCGAAGTCACACGAATGTCGTTTCACTTGGTAGAGCTTGGGCAGAGGCACTGCGCTGCGCATAGGGTTCTGGGCACCACTGCTTTAGATATAACCAAAATTTAGAATACTGCTAGCCTCCCAAGACTTTGAAACAAGAATTTTGGGTGATCGCATTTAAACTGGATTAATTAATCAACTATGCAGAGCACAACAAGAAGTTCAAATAAATACTGACCCAAAACTCGTGAACGAAAATTAATTGGGCTAAATCCTGTTTAGGGAACATTAATAAGACTATATAGATTTGATATATGTATGGGGAAATATAAATTTTGATATTGCAAACCTTGTAAGTAAACGACCGCCTCAAGCGTGTTCTGGACCAAATGGGACAGAAAACTTTTGAACTTTAATCGGCAAATGAACAATTTTTTGTATCAAAAAAGTATATTAAAAGTACTTACAATAACCATATTTGTTCGGTTTATATTAGGGTGATTTGCAACGAGTTCGGTCTCCAGTCGCTCCAATAACGGGCAGTTCTATTTAATTTTGATATTTCAAAACCTTGCTTGTCTACTTGCAAGTTTTTGAAATATCAAAATTAAATAGATCTGCCCGTTATTGGAGCGTTCCTCAAACGTGTTCTAGAGCAAATGGGACTGAAAACATTTGAACTTTAATCGAGTAATCTTTTAATGAAAAGTAAACAATTTATTGTATCAAATATTTTACTTACTTTGTGCAAATGTATATTATATGCAAAAAGAGGCGTGTTCTGAAGGAGCAAAATCTGTTTGTTCGGTTTTTATAAGGCTGATTTGGTCTTCAATAGCCCCAGTAATGCGCAGTTCTACCCACTGTTGATGGATTTTTCTTTTTCTAGGTAGTTGACGAAGAGTTTATCATAACAAATCTAGGAAGCTAACGCCATGAGCGTTCGTCTTTTTGGTCAGGAGTCAGCATGTAAGGCAGCCAACGACTGGACAACGTTGTCATATGCAACATCATGCCGATAATATGGCGTGTGCGCTCAGTTTAACCATTGCGGCAACTGATAATTAGCCTACCTTCACTTTCTGTCAACCTAAACCATTACTTGCTTGTATACCGACTTGGCAGACCCCATAAAATATTTGTATTGTTGGTTAACATTAATTGGGATTTGATCTCCATGTCCGTCTGTCTGTTAAACATTGGGATTGCAACATCTGTAAGAGCCAGACAAACCCAATTTTAAAAGGTTCCTGTTCCTGTATGACATACGTAGATAAAATTTATTTTCAAATTTACGTTTAGCGAAATATTTATTATTATCCCGACGCGATAAATTATTACTTATTTTTATGACGCAGAGGGAAAGGATTTATTATACTTTTGCAGCTGGCTTTTATCCTCTGATTACAACTATATTAGTTATATACAATGATACACAATTGTACAACATTTTGTTTGTACAGCTACAATCACTTGACATAAACAATTGAAATGAACATTTTTGAATTAATGAAATACAGTATAATGTGCTTAACTGCCTCAACACTTAACTGCACATTACAGATAACTGCCCAATCATACTTTTTTTGTACAACGAAAAGCTATTTTGTTTGAAAAATATTAATTTAGTTGCATTCAATATAAGTGCATTTTTAGGATAACTGCATGAATTTTGTTGCAATTTTCATTGTTTTCTCTTCCAAATACATAAGTTAAGTACGCCACCTTTTGCTCGACTTTGCAAAAGCGCCATCATTTTTTCGTTGTTATTATAGATCGTCATTCTTTTCTAGTAAAGTGAAAAGGACGCCACCGATAGTAGTGTTCGTTTTGATCGTGGCGCCAAACTGCGCATGACCGTTCACTTATGCTTGGCAATGCCATATAAATGGCAAGTACAATTTATCGAAATGGGTAAAGTTAAGTGCATTTTTAGGATAAGTGCACATTTTTTTTAATTCAAACGTGGTGAGGCAGTTATGCACATTATACTGTACAAGCAAAAAAAGCCATACACAGGTTACAGTTTGAATGTTTCTGAGAAGTTGAGTTATTTTAATAAAAAAAAAAATAGTTTTGATACTTCAGCTGTCCACTCGCCCGATTTATGCAATGACAGATTTTGATATAAAACTTTTAAAAGTAGTTTGTTAACGTGGAAAACGGACTATGTAGTTATTTTGGTTTCCACAACTAAAAACGAGAGAACAATCGAGTGCATTGTCACATACCCTCTGCATGGGTATAAAAACTACTTACAGCCAATTATTTTTTTATTAAATTATCACAATTATTTTATAAATATATGTATATTTTATTATAAATATAAATTCAGCAAAAATTCTATTACAGCTTATGCCTGATTTCAAAGAAGTTCTATTCATTCACTCAACAATACGTGAGTGGTGCCCCTAAAATAGTTAATACGATGAGGAAAATTATTCCATAGCTTCCAAACCATAATAAGCATATAAATCCGTTTGTTCGGCCGGGCATTTTTGCTATGGACTTGCAATATATCACATTGTTTGAAGTGAAGCCCATGTAAACCGAGTATTCTTTATTTAATGGAAGAATTGTTTAGGACAAGGCTTTGCAACCAATTTGTAGCAAAAGGCTTATTCCAGATAACTACACATTGAGACTGGATTACCAGTACTAGATAGACTTCTATATGTACAATCAAAAACAAGGGACAGTGGCTTATTATCATTTAAATAATATAATCGAGAACAAAAGAATCGTATTTTAGGACATATTTTTCGACCAATCGACACGAACTTTTTTTTTGAGCGATTGCCAAAGGTTATCTCAATCTTACGATAGGTCACATGCCGATCTTGCAATATCAGTTGGCGCACAGCATCAATGGTTTCCGGAACAACAACTATTTTTGGATGTCCTTTATCGATGGTGAACAGTGGTTGTTGAGTCGATAGTAGTAAAAAATAATCGCACGATAATGTTCACGATTTAATTTCATTTTTTGGGCGATATGAATCTTTCTCAACACAAATAGCGCTCGTATATCAAACCGTTCTGAGTACGTCAAACCCCAAAAATGTTAAGCTTTACGATAGAGCTGTGGACTATTAAAACAGTTGTACTGGGTTCAACTCCCGCCTATGACAGTTTGTCGAGTTTTTAAATATAAGTATTTTTTAACACGTTTATTTTTAAAATGTTTATTATGTTATTTTTTAATAATTCTATATAAAAAACATTGGGGGACTTCGACGCTTCGCAGCTGATCCAACCTCTGAATATAGTGAAAACATTTTTTTAAAGAATAGAGAGAATAGGTTTATGTGATCTTAATTTATTTAAAGCTAGCCCGACGCGCTCCACTGCAACTTAAACCTTTCATTGGAGTGCTTTCCGATTCACTATGTTCTTCATCTTTCCATCTGTCACGTAAACGAATAAATCTGAAGTTTTCCTGACACGTATAGCTGTCCATGTGAGACATATGGATTTTTCAAATTTAAGCCACACACTTGCAACGATTATCTTTGTGATTTGTTGACAGTTATTCCAAAAATAATTCGCGCCGGGAACTGCAAACGTTTGAATTTGAATAGCATATCAGTCCAATTATTGGTGGCGCCAGTACGAATTCACCTTTGAAAATTTCAGTCGGAATTGTTGCCTCGACAACATTGTTCACCAATGGTGATGGTCTTATATTATATATTTCGAAGAAGTTTAATGGCTGTTCTTTTTCTCAAAGGGACTAAAGTGTATTCGTAAAATATTATTAATCCTTATTTAAAGTTATCCAGTTTCCATGATTTTCCTTGAACCCGAAAATCAATTTTCTTTAACTGGAAACTCTACATAGACAGCATTATTTTTCTTTCAAGTCGAAATTCGACATAGCAGGGCTGAGAATTTAATTATTTCAACTTACAATCCAACTTCCAAATGGTAACTGTTTAAATAACTTGCAAGTTTTCTATAACTTGTATTTTAAATATTTGTACAGAAAAGACTTAACAAGTCCGATTTGCATGATCTTTTTTTTTTTTTTTTTGATTAATACGAGTTCTATAAGGGAAATACCTTGTATTCTATTGTTTTTCAAATATGTCTAGTATAAAAACTTAAACATATTTTATTCTGAAAATAATTTTTGGTCGACTCAAATAAATATATCGCCCTAGTGTAGTATGATTATATTAGTGTTGTTTGTTAGTGCTTTATTATCTGAATGAATGGGATGAATGGGATTTCCTGCGCATTCGTAAAATTTTGCAAATTTTGCAGCAGTCGGGTTCGCATTGTAATTTGTAAGCTGTCGACCAAGCTGGTGGTGGCGTTTTAATATAAAGAAGCCAACTTAGGTGGACTATTCTTTACTTAATTTTGTGTTTTGCACCACCTCGTGCCTTACCCATGCTTTCTTCTTCAATAGTCCAGTGTTTCCAATGTTTGAATTATTTAAAGGTAGACGCTCCAACCTCACGGTCACTAGAGTTGTACCGTTTAGTTCAGAATTTGTTCGTTTGAACTACTCCGCAAACTGAACTAACGAACTAAATCCCTGATTTTAGTTCATTGGTCTTTAGTTCATTGGTCTCATGGTCTTTTGCTCTTTTGTTCTTTTGGTCTTCGAGTCTTTTGGTCTTCGAGTCTTCGTTGGCCAAAATCTTATTTTTTGACTTAACTTTGCCATTCTCTGCGCATGTTGACAGCTGTCGATCATTATTTTGAAAATCAGTTTTTTATTTGAAATTTAAATTTAAACAAAATTAAGCTTAATATATCTTCAATACCACATGTTATCACTTTTGTTGTAAACATGCGCGAAGAATGGCTAAATTCAATGAAAGAATATTATTTTGACCAACGAAGACCAAAAGACTCGAAGACCAAAGAAACAAAATACCAAAAGGTTCAAACGAACGAACTAAAGATTGAACTATATAACGAACTAAAAGACTCGAACGAACGAACTAAAGATTGAACTATAGTTCATCGAAAAATGAACTAATGAACTAAATCCCTGAAACGAACTCAAATCAACAACTCTAACGGTCACCATGTACTGGTTCCATGAAAAACAATGTCCAATGTTCCAGTTCCAGTTAGTTCCACAATTAGTTGGAGGTTGAGTAGCATTCGTCAGTAGCGGAGGCGGTCTCGTTATGTCTCTTGTACATATGTATGTACTGCTGTTACACAGCAAAGAGAGAGTATGTTATATGCGCGCATTATGTACATATGAAGTGAGAGATATTTTTGAAAATATTCGAATTTAAATGGTTTCTTTTTGATATGCAACACTTAAAGGGTAAACATTATACACAACTGTCATTCTTTAGTTTTGAATATAGTAATTACAGATCATGTTAAGAAATAATTGAGCTATAAATTAAAATCTTAGTAGAGTCATAATTTCTTACTACCATCAATTTATATACTTTTTGGGGTCTGCCACTCCTCCTTACATTTGCACAAAGTTAAATTTTGGATACCAACCCCAATATATTTTTTCTACTTCGAGGAAAAACGTGAAATAACCCATTTTCGAACATATTTTTTAATTTAATTTTGATTGCGGCTACCTTATATTACGCTAAATTAAGTTTAGAATCTTTTATTGCGCCCGTTGCTCGTATGTTATTTGTTTGTTAATTGAAAGATCCAATCCAAAACACAAAATTGACATTATATTGCCAGCGCGCTGTTTTCAATCTTCACAAGTAACGCATATATGTCAGCTTGTGCATGTATACACAGAGCAGAGAACTATGCCCGTGCTCATCGTTTCGCTTTCGTTGTGCGACTGAGTTGATGCCGCTGTGCACTGCTTCGGATTTGCTAACAAAGATATTCGATCACTCACTCGGGAAACCCTTAGGGCTCTGGTGTCATAACAAACCGATAGCATCAGGCGTGTACTTTCCGATCTATATGTTCGATGCGTAGTAAAATGATGCTTACTATATTTTCACAAAAAAATATGATTTTTATAATAACAAAAAACAATAATAATTTTGATTTATAAAAAAAATAAATTTTATTTAAAAATTATTTATCAATTTCGTTCGGATAGTAATCAAAAGTTATATCTGTACATACATATGTATGTGAAATATGGATTAAGTGAATAACATGATAGTTTCATTGACTGTTGTAACTTTATTGATATTAAGGTAACAATAGACAGTGATTTTTTTCATCTTATCATCATACATAATGCATAGAAAACATTTGCAACGTGTAGAAAGGCCCTTTTTAGTAACAGAATGAACGTAGCTTGATATTTTCGTTTTGAACGAATGTGAATGCGTGTATCACCCTGTGCTTGTTTAAAAGTACATGTGTATGCAATGCGCATACAAACGTACACTTCGATTTATATTTTAAACATAAAACCTTGAAAACTCTGTTACTTTTGTAAGCAGTGCTTAGTGCTGAAGGTGAAGTGAAAAATAAATGTTTTTAGTGTATATATTACAATTCTAAATAATGAGATAGACTTAAAAGTGATTAATACATTGTAATGTATATGTACATATATAGTGGTTGTAAGTTAGTGGAGTCCCATTGCTGACGCCATTTTTTAGATATTTGGGACACATAGGTAAAATATTTGTAAATGGAACTTGGCAAAAAAAGGTAATACATATGCAAATATAAGTGTATGTGAATTTATACATAAATTAACATAATTTTAGTGTGTTCCCGGTATTTTTAAAATTATAAAAGATGTGTTTTAGTGAACTTATACATACATATTCATTTATGTACATATGTATTTAATGATACAAACATTTATTTGTTCGTATGTTATTTATTTGAACCTTGTTATAAACGAAAACATACCAAATAAAAAGAGTCCTACAAATTATTGAAAATATTTATATGTACTATTGATATTTATAAAAAAAAAAGATGTGTTGGATGTGTTGGGCAAATGTATGTACATATGAATACCTTTGTGTATATATGTACATACAGGGATATTAATTAGCTGTTAAAACTGTTTTTTAAGCGTTCGTGCATTAATCTGGTTTGAATAATTTTTCCACGAAAATATAAATTTTTAGATGAATTCAATTGAAAATCTTAATATTTAAGAAGCCAACGATATTATTAGCTCTATGTGAATATATCGTTATTGTCTAGAAAACGAACTATTATTCTACGCAATGTAAAAAATCGGGGTTTGTGCTAAATAAATCTCTTTGATTTGTCCTTCCAGTGTGTGCGTTCAGTATTTTAGGAGTTCAGTATTTTAGGAGTTAGCAATTAACCGAATTGCGGTTAGTACTATGACTATAATCCGCATCTGCATGGAAGTCGGACTAGCCATGTCCATCTGTCTATTGCACGGAAAATTAGGGTAAAGGTTTAATAGCTGCATGCGTCACCGATTTTGTTTAAATTTTTTTTTTTACTTATTTTTTTTTATCATGTTTTTAGGCGAAAGAATTATTTGACGGTCGCTTCTAGTTTTTTTTTAATTGAATTTTGAAAATAATTAAATTTACATGTATTTTGTTGTTGGCCAATTCTGAGTAAAACGTCACAATGATGCGCACAGTGGCCTACACGCGATTTATTTCAAACGAAATGTTATATAGACACAATAATGTTTTATTTTATGAGTTGCATATTGGGTGAGAATTTCGGCGCCTGCAACTAGAACTCGGAGGTCGGCAGACTTGCGCCAACGAAGATGTTTAATAGCTCAATATGCTTTCAGAATATCATGTGTGGTGCAAACAAAGTTTTTTTTTGTGGTATAACAGAGCGCAGCAGGCAAAAAATTTTTGAAAATATAAAATCGCGTGTGCGTCACAAAATGTTGCAGGCAGACTGCCGCCTTGCACAAAAAGGCAACAACAAAATACATTTGGTTGTTTGAATTATTTATCAATAACAACCCAAGTTATATCTGGCAACTATACCATTAGATTTAATAAAATAAAACGGTATACGTCCAGCGATTTGAGTTATTATAGCTGTAAACATGATATATGTTATAAAATTCTGTTATATTAAATGTAACTAGAAGAAGAACGATCGGAGGAGATAAAAGACTTCCTTCGCTTATTTATTCTTTTTTATTTTGGCCGAGAGGCAAAAAAAATGTCCAAAGGCTAAATAGCTGCCTTCGTCACCGATTTTGTTTAAATTTTTTTTTTTTTTTGATAGGGCTATATTTATCATGATTTTATGTGAAAGAATTATTTGGCGGTCGCTTCTTTTTTTTGTTATTGAATTTAGAAAATAATTAAATTTACATGTATTTTGTTGTTGGCTAATAATTTGAACAAAATCGGTGACGTAGGCAGCTATTTAACCTTTACCAAAAAAAGAAATAGGCAATATTTCTTAAAATGTACCGTTTTGATTTGTGATTAGAATAAGAAAATATCCAGAGAAAAAAAAAATAATTGAAAAAAATCGGTGATGCATGCAGCAATTAAACCTTAATCTTAAATATTATTAAAATATACTGCTTTCTACAGTTCGCATTCTATGTAAGCGTGTTGGTGGTTTAATGTCCAACAATGTAAATTTTGTGCGAAATTTAGTCACAATAGCCCGAATAGCCGCCTCAGTGGGTCGATTTAACTGACCATAAAATGGAAGTGATACAAAACACGAAACGTGCGTCAGCTGTTTAAACCAGTGTTTCTGAAAAGATAATAGCTAAAAAATCACCCTTTAGTATAGTAGGTCTGAGATCGAGAAAGAGGCATTTGCGCACAGTTTGCTATTTAGAATTATAAGATCTTCCAAAATCTTACTATCGGGCGCGCTTTGGTGTATGGTTGCATATACAGCCTTCTACAGTTTTATTTTTAATTATTAAGAAACATGTATAATATGTACACATATGCGTATTTATGCGCATTTTTATTATTTTTAAAGATTCATTTTTCAGTCGATATGTGTGTGTGTATATCCTGCTATGGGAGCAGTTTATTGTAATATAATACTTTGTTTCTTTTTGGTTTTTTTTTTTCAGTTTTTATTATTATTACTTCCATTATTATAACAATGTAATTTTTTTATCATTTGTTAATCGTCATTCTTCGCATTAAAAGTAAAAGCGGTGATAGGAAGTCAATAACCAAAAATTAAAAACAGGCAAATATGTAGATCCTGTGAAAACGTCGCACCACCTGTTCTTCCAGGATGGGTCGCAGTTGGTCCAAGTCTCAATACGAACATCGGTTACCAATCACAATGTTGGCGGATGTAGAGCATTTCTAATGTATTGAAATCCAATCCACAAAGGTAGCAGTAGATTCGTTTTAGTGTGATCATTTTAAAGCCAAGTTGGCCAACTCATCCTTGCCATTATTACTTTGAAGACCTGATCCTGCTTTTGAGTTTCGTTTTTAGTAACCCCGTTATACATACGCATACCTTATGTTGGCGATTCCAAATAATTTGTCCCAAAATAATTTGTAGCTCACGCGTATACAATAATCTTTTACACAATTCCTCGCTTTGGTTCATAATAATGGTACATTTATTAATGATTAACATTTAAAGCAAAATACAAAAACAATGAGAAATATGAAATTAAAAATTTATTGGACGTGTTCTACTCGCGTTGTTTACTCTTGTTCTTCTCGAGACCGTTTTATTCAAATTATTATTCAAATTACGAAATTATTGGCTGCGATAAATCTAATACAGGGCTGCACTGCGATAATTCTAATACAGGACTACATTCGGTAACTGAGCTGCCCCTAAGCTAGAATATTGGTGGCGGAAATTTAAATTTTAAGATGGACTTGGCAACACCTTCAATGTGACCAGTTCAGTTTGGTGGCAGATTAAATAAAAGTAAATAATTTGTTTACATTTAAAAAGTATAAGCTCATAAGAAAACAATTATGCCTGGGTAAAACATTGTTTAAACAATTGTGTGCTGCTAACTCGAGTACGCCAAAGTACACACACACACCTACTTCCCTCACCTTGATTGTACATAGATGCTATAGGACATTAAAAGACCTTCGCATTAGATATTTTGGATGAATCGCTTAGAATCGTATCGCTTAGAATCGTATCTGTTAAAGTCTCTAGAACTTGTGTTTGCTCTCAGGACTAAGCATTTAATTTGTAAATAAGTCTTTGATGACACATTAACATTTAAATTGGTTTCGATTCCAACTCTAATTGCCATTTTTCAAAGAGAAAGAAACAAACAGTACACATGAACCCTTAATTATAGGTTGTTAAAAATTTAATTAAATTTATATATGTACTTATTTATTTATTTTTAGGTATAAGGGTGGTCGGACACCTTCAGTTAGGTCAAGTGAAAGGCGACGTCCTCAAAGTATATCAACATCATCCTCATTATCGCCGCGAGTGGTGTTATCTCGCTTGGAACCCAGAGAATTTGAAAGACTCCGATTATCGTACAAAGTTGCCATTGACCAGAGAAGATCAAGAAGCTGCCGTGGCATGAACATGGGTCAAAAAATTAGTGGCGGAGTTAAAACAGTAAACCGTAATGATTCTCAGGCAACATTTAAACCAATTATACCAAGGGAGTTGCAAGCCGACTTTGTGAAACCAGCTCGAATTGATATTTTATTGGACATGCCACCAGCAAGCAGGGAAGTTCAACTTAAACATTCGTGGAACTCCGAAGACCGGTCGCTAAATATATTTGTAAAAGAAGATGATAAACTCACATTTCATAGACATCCTGTCGCCCAAAGCACTGATTGCATTCGAGGGAAAGTAGGTCTTACAAAAGGATTACATATATGGGAAATTTACTGGCCAACTAGACAAAGGGGCACCCATGCTGTTGTTGGAGTGGCATCAGGGGACGCACCTTTGCATTCAGTGGGATACCAAAGTTTAGTAGGATCTACTGAGCAAAGCTGGGGTTGGGATTTGGGCAGAAATAAATTGTATCATGACTCAAAAAATTGTGCTGGCATAACATATCCAGCAATTTTAAAAAATGACGAAGCCTTTTTGGTACCAGATAAGTTTTTGGTAGCATTAGACATGGACGAAGGAACTTTGAGCTTCATTGTTGACCAGCAGTACCTTGGTATTGCATTCAGAGGCCTCAAAGGCAAAAAGCTATATCCAGTTGTTTCCGCTGTTTGGGGACACTGTGAGATAACGATGCGCTACATCGGTGGACTAGATCGTAAGTATAACTCAAATGCATGTATATATTTATTTTTATTATTAATATTTTAAAAAATAGAGAATTATACTATTTATTTTATTATATTTTCGACATGCCGAACGTATAATGTTATAACTAGAATAAAACATTCCGTACGACTGAAGACAAAACCTTTGAAAAATCTTAGGCATGCCGAAACTAGTTCTTTGGGTTTTTATACCCTTCGACCATTGAAAATGGTCAAAAAAGGGTATACTAACTTTGTGCAAATGTATGTAACAGGCAGAAGGAGGCGTCGGAGACACCATAAAGTATATATATTCGGTAAAGGTTAATTAGCTGCATGCGTCACCGATTTTGTTTAAATTTTTTTTACTGATAGGGCTATATTTATCATGATTTTAGGTGAAAGAATTATTTGGCGGTCGCTTCTAGTTTTTTTTTAATTGAATTTTGAAAATAATTAAATTTACATGTATTTTGTTGTTGGCCAATTCTGAGTAAAACGTCACAATGATGCGCACAGTGGCCTACAAGCGATTTATTTGAAACGAAATGTTATTTAGACACAATAATGTTTTATTTTATGAGTTGCATATTGGGTGAGAGTTTCGGAGCCTGCAACTATAATTCGTTGGTCGGCAGACTGACGCCAACGTAACTCAATATGCTGCCAAAATAACATATATGTGGTGTGAAAAAATATTGTTGTTGAAGAATATAGCGCCGCAGGCAAAAATTTTGAAAAAATAAAATCGCGCGCGCGATTTTATTTTTTCAAAAATTTTTTGCCTTCAGCGCGCTATTTTTCTAAACACTTTGAATTTTCTTGCATGCTCAGTTTTCATTTCAAATGAATCGGTTTGTTGGACACTGTACCGTCACAAAATGTTGCAGGCAGACTGGCGCCTTGCATAAAAATGCAACAACAAAATACATGTAAATTTAATTATTTTCAAAATTCAATTAAAAAAAAACTAGAAGCGACCGCCAAATAATTCTTTCACCTAAAATCATGATAAATATAGCCCTATTAGTAAAAAAAATTTAAACAAAATCGGTGACGCATGCAGCTAATTAACCTTTACCATATATTCTTGCTCAGGATCACAAGCCGAGTCGATTGAGCCATGTCTGTCTGTCTGTCCGTCTGTCCGTCTGTCTGTGTGAACGCACAGATCTCAGCTATTATAAAAGCTAGAGTTACCAAATTTGGCAGGAAGACTCCTGTGTACTATAAGCTGATCAAGTTTATTTCAAATGTTATGTGCCACGCCCACCGCCCCCGCAAATCAATAATTTAATTTTTGAACTTAATTTGTAAGCGCTGTATAAAAGATACAACTTTCTGACTTTAACATGTGTTAAGCTCATTAAAATATCTACGTACACTCCAATCCGCAATCCGATCGGACAATAAACACAGAAGTTATTTAAGAAAGTATGTGCATAAAACCAAGTGCTTGTATCAGCTAACAAGGGAGGCGGGCGAGCGCAAAGCGCGAGCGCCATCTGTCGGGAATCATTTTCAAGCATGTGCCTATCTATATGTGTATGAATTTAACAAATTAAACTACACCGGAACATAGGTCGAAGGGTATCCCACTGTCGCGTGCAGCGCGACTGTTGCTTTTCTTACTGGTTATAATTGCATTCCCTTCGATAGTGGAGGAAAAACGGTGAAAAACGTTATACTAACTCTGTGTAAAAGAATGTAACAGGAGGCGTAGACGAACCCACAAAGTATATGTATTCTTGCTCAGGATCAATCTAGAGATGAGCATGGACAGTCATTTTTCGGAACGACCCAGCACGACACGAAAATTAATTTTTTCAACACGAACGAACACGCACTCTCAAAAATGTTCCCAACACGAAATTTTATACGTATTTTTTTTTTTTGATTTTTATTCCTTAATTCATGATATTTCTTTAAAAATACCTTAAAATTAAAGAACTTAACATGAACTTTAAATTAAAAAATTACATATTTTTATATAAAAACCAGTAAGAAAAGCAACAGTCGCGCTGCACGCGACAGTGGGATACCCTTCGACCTATGTTCCGGTGTAGTTTAATTTGTTAAATTCATACACATATAGATAGGTACATGCTTGAAAATGATTCCCGACAGATGGCGCTCGCGCTTTGCGCTCGCCCGCCTCCCTTGTAAGCTGATACAAGCACTTGGTTTTATGCACATACTTTCTTAAATAACTTCTGTGTTTATTGTCCGATCGGATTGCAATTTCGAGAATGCGTAGATATTTTAATGAGCTTAGTAATTGTTAAAGTCAGAAAGTTATATCTTTTATACAGCGCTTACAAATTAAGTTCAAAAATTAAATTATTTATTTGCGGGGGCGGTGGGCGTGGCACATAACATTTGAAATAAACTTGATCAGCTTATAGTATACAGGAGTCTTCTTGCCAAATTTGGTAACTGTAGCTTTTTTAATAGCTGAGATCTGTGCGTTCACACAGACAGACAGACAGACAGACGGACATGGCTCAATCGACTCGGCTTGTGATCCTGAGCAAGAATATATATACTTTATGGGGTCTCCGACGCCTCCTTCTGCCTGTTACATACATTTGCACAAAGTTAGTATACCCTTTTTTGACCATTTTCAATGGTCGAAGGGTATAATAACAATTTGTCAAGATTAGAACTTGACAATCTTGACAATCCGATTAACTTTGCACTTACTCAAGATCGGCTATATGTGTTCGTGTTATTTCGTGCAGAATTTCAAAACACTAACACGCACACCCATGGACACAATCATAATTTTGCACACGCGTGCGCCCGTCCTATCACGATGTGACACGAAGAAAATAGAAATAACCCCACTCTAGATCAATCCGACTCTGTCCGTCCGTTCGAAACTATAAATATATAAAAGACTTAATTTATTTATTTTAATTTATAGTCGAACTGTGGTTCGAATAGTCAAACTATGGTTAAAAGTAAAAAAACAATTAATAAACATAATTGTTTGTAAATTTTAAATTGAAATATAAAACTAAGAATAATTTTAAATTAAATGAGAAAAAAATAAAATAATTGAAATGTTTTGTATACGAATTGGGATTAAAAATGAATAAGCCGATTCAACATATGTTGCAGAGGTTTGAGGAAAACCTAGAAAAACCCAATCAGATATAGTGTTAGTAACCAAAGGCAAATCAAAATTGTGAGTAGAATGTTCGAACATGCAGTTAGTTAAAAAGTACTACTGTCACTAGAAAGAAAATAAGTATATACATATGTATGTATATGTAAGATGCAAGATGTCAGAAGAGTTGGCAGCCCTGGCACTTCACAAGAGTGGGCAGCATTGGCTTTTAACGAAAGAGAGGAGAAGAATCAAGCAGTAGTTGTCTGCAAGTTGTCGTCGTGACCATTGTTCGAATTAATTAAAGTCATTCATTTAAGTATTATTCACCAACCGACTAAGCAATTCGTTACTATCTATGTCCCCTTGAATAAGTTTATTAATCAATACAACACCAAGCATGGTTCTACGATTGGCTAGAGAAAGCAGATTTAGTAACTTAAAAAGCAAGGACTACCATATTTTGTGACAATATGTCTTAGTTTTGAATGCAGATAAATTTAAACTCCCTTCTGCTATTGAACGTTAATTTTTTCTTATTTGATTAATTATTTATTAGGTCATACGGGATACCCTAGGAACCCCTTTGTGACATTGGTGTCTATTAAATTTATGAACTTAAGTTAGCTGTAATCTGAGGTTAACTATTAACAAATCGTTTTGGTAGAAGGCATAGCGAATATGAAAAGTGGAGCACGTTTCGTTTTTTCTTTATTGCCACGGAAAGGCCCTTTTTTTCTTACATCATGATTATACAGGGCATATTTACTTTATGGGGTCTGTGCACATCCTGAACTCAACGTGGAATTATACTTTATGACTATTTTAATGATCTCTAATTAAAACTAGTTACACAATTTCAAATAAAGGTATAGGAATCAGTGGCGGTAAAACCTTACACAATTTAACATTTGATTATGTTCATTTGCAGTTATTAAAACTTGAGATTCATAAATATTATTGACATTAAATCGATGTCGCAAACCTCTGCCAGCATTTCTACTAAATGATTGCGGACATTGTTGCTCAAGCAAACGCAGAGACGGGCGATTTTACACTCTCGCTTTGTAGTTTCGCTCTCATTTTTGCACGAGTTCAATTCGCTTTCATTATTCCACGTTCCATCATCAAAGGATCTCTCTTACGATTACGTTACGTCATAATTTTATGTGTGTACTCCTTTTAATGCTTGTTTTGGCCCCTGTTAATAGTTGACGAAATATAATTTTCACGTCTACTTACTCGCTAGTATAGGGCACAACCAGTAAGAAAAGCAACAGTGCGCGGCACGCGACAGTGGCATACCCTTCGACCTATGTTCCGGTGTAGTTTAATTTGTTAAATTCATACACACATGCACATGCTTTGAAATTATTTCCGATGGCGCTCGCGCTTCTCGCTCGCCTGCCTTGTTAGCTGACACAAGCAATTGGAGTTATGCTCCTACTTTCTTGAATATCTTCTGTGTTTATAGTCCTATCGAATTGAAATTTGAAGAATACGTAGATATTTCATTCAGCTTAGTATATGTGAATTCTAGAAAGTTGTATCTTTTATACAGCGCTAACAAATTGATTTCAAAAATTAAATTATTGATTTGCGGGGGCGATGGGCGTGGCACCTAACATTTGAAATAAACTTGATCAGCGTATATTACACAGGAGTCTTGCTGCCAAATTTGGTAACTCTGGCTTTAATAATAGCTGAGATCTGTGGGTTCACACAGACAGACAGACAGAGCTGATCCTGAGCAAGAATATATTATATATTCTTTATGGGGTCTCCGACGCCTCCTTCTGCCTGTTACATACATTTGCATAAAGTTAGTATACCCCTTTTTGACAATTTTCAATGGTCGAAGGGTATAAAAGCGACACACGCATAGCATAAGCGAGTTCGTGTGAAGCCAGAGCGTGCACAAACTAATGCGCAACGCAGTCATGTGTTGATCGAGTGTGCGAAACTTCTCAACGAGAGAGTAAATCTCTGCTTCGATCAAATCAGTCGCTGTTCCAACTTCACTGAGTCAGAACTGCTATGCGGATGTCTAAAATAATACAATATACTAAATGTGTTCACATGTCTTGGATTTAAAACAAATCATAGTCTATTGTGTTTATCGGATGAGAAAGGAAGGCAGAAGGAGGCATCTCCGACCTTATAAAGTATATCTATTTTGAGTCGGCATCAACAGCCGAGGCGATTTAGCTATGTCTGTCTGTATGAACGCCTGTTTCCAAGAAACTATAAAAGTTACACCCACCAAATTTTGTAACAAGACTCGTATGCATTGTAAGCAGATACATTGATTTTTAAATTTGGACACACTCCTTTCCGCCTCTGTAAATCAATAAAGTTCACTTTAAAGTTGAATAATAGCTGTTATTGGGGCAATTACCTGACGGTTGACACTCTTATATATATTTTCCGGCTCGAAGGACCGCTCTGACGATGTATTGACGGTGGAACACAGCAGTAGCTCCTACCGTCATTTAATAGTTGTCAAAACACTTATTTTAATATTTATTTATTAAAATAAGATCAACTCAAATTAAAGCGTCTGCTGCGTCGTTACGTTTTTCAAAAAGCCCATGATCAGAGAAGGACAAACCATAAAATCGAATCCTTATCGATAACTTAATCAAATAGTTTTAACGATGATTCTTAAGCAATATTTTTAATGCGTTCCGCAACAAGAGCTGTAATGTAAGTTTGTTTGAGACACATGACGTAGACTCTATTCTGAACGTTTTAAAGATAATAACGATTTAAAAGCATGCCCTAAACATCAACTTTAACACATTCAAGTCCAGTATCTGACACTCTCTTATGTATTATTTATTTGCAATAATAATGCGATTTGGCCGACCAAGAGAGAAATGCGGCAATGGCTGAGTGGTTAGCGTGCTGGACTACTATTTCGGTAGTCCTGAGTTTAATTAATGCTTTTACAATGCGTTGATTGAGAATGTTTTTTTGTTTAATATTATACAACACATGTAGTGAAAACCCGTATACAGTCAGAGCCTCAGTGTAGCGTTCGACTGGTTTCATATTACTTACAAAATCGTATGCACAAAAGTCAAAATGCTTTGCAAATTATCATTTGGTCATGCACATACGAATATTTCCATGCTGTTAGAAAATCAATCAACTATTTTGATTTCATTACTTAAGTGTACAACAAGGAAAAAGTATCCATATAACGATGTCTCCCAATGAAAAGTATTCCACACCGTAAATATTCAGCTTCCTAAAAGTTTTTTTTTACAATATGCATTACAAAATTTCACGTGCTGTGTTTCATGGTCCGAATGCTCTTGACGAAGCTGTACTCGTATAAAGACTCGACTGATTTAAACCTAATAAACCATTGAGGTGTATCAGTTTAGCCAACTGATATATTATGAAATAATTCAGTAAAAAATGTAGCTTCAGTATACTATTTAAATTATTAAATAGAATAACATTGAAATTAAATTGCTTATTTATTAATTTTGTATTTTGCAGCGGAACCCTTGCCTCTAATGGATCTTTGTCGAAGAACAATTCGACAAAAGATTGGTAGAGTTCATTTGGAAGACCGTATACAGCAGCTTCAACTTCCGCAATCGATGAAAACATATTTATTGTATAAAAATCGAAGATAATATTACTAATATTTGATTAATTAAAACAATCGCATCTCTGCGTCATGTCCTGCGGGGGGCAGTTAACGTAAGATAGATTAAGATTATAAATGTCTTTAAATAAATGCTAGTTTTTTGAAGTCGGAAAAGAATGTAATGAAAAAAATTTTTTATTACCTTATGTTTTTGTACTGTAAATTAGGTCTACCGACAATATCGAATTATCTCTTATACCCATATAAAATTTGTTTACTTGTGGAAATATTTGGATTCAATATAAATACAAAAAATAATGCTTAAAAATCTCGTGGTATGTTCGCAAAAAGTATAAATTGTACTATAAATATAGCAAAAGCACTAATTTCGAATACGTTCTTAGTTATTAATTTCATTTTTATTTAACCGTGTTCAAATCCATAATTTTATAAGTAGCAATGTATATAAATACAAAATATAAATAGTCCCATAAGGTTTTTATGTTTAACAACTATGTATTCCTCAATTAAGACGTATTCTTTAATCGTGGGTAAATAACGTATTTTTGCTATGTGCAAAATAGGCATGTACATATACGTTTACTCAATTTAGCATCATTATATACGGCTTTTATGATAAAGGGAAGGTCATTTGTAAAAGTGCAATAACTTCAAGCTAAAAACATTTTCTTTTTTGCCTATAGAACTGATTTGAAGAATCTCGAAAAACGCACGGTATCCACATGACATAATTTTCGATTTAGAACACATTGAACGATTGAATTGAATCATTTCAGATAATGAAGTAACATTGAGTAGTTGTAGATGTTTTCAATAATTTTCTTTATAAGGTAATCTAAAATATGTATTGTATATTAGTTAACAACATCAAGTGAGTTACACAATTACATGCTGTAAGTATTTTATTTTTATAATATCCTTTCCCTTAAGTATTTTAAGTAATCGAGAGGATTGATTATCAAAATAGGTCCATTTAAACAAACATAATTACAGTCACTAATGGATATCTTAATCATTTTCATGGATAGCTTACACAATGCCAACATATGTACTTATAATGCATTTTAGATTGTTTACTCGTAAGATTATAATTAAATTTTATGATTATGATATATAAATAAAGACTTAATTTTATTGAAAACTTGACCTACCCCCATGATTTAACATTTTACTTTCACTTTAAGAAATATACTTACATTTGCTTTTTATCAAATGAATATGAGTGAACTATTCTCGAAATATAAAATTTTACATTTTCTGCCTAAAGGCTTGTCTCCAGAAAAACTAAAAATAAATTTTAGGCAGGAAATCTATACAAAGTCAAAGTCGGTTGATTAAATTTAAACTAGCGAGATATTTTTTCAATTTCCGGCACGTAATGTAATTTAACGTATAATTTAAGTTCACAAAATTGTTGTGGATTGTTTGTTTCTATTTACAGTGTGACAGTGTGCCCAAAAATACGGCTGAAATTCTGGCAAAGCAAGGGATGCTAAAACAGTCACACTGGGTGCCGGAATAATGTACAAAATTTAGGCATGTTATTTAAGTTTGACTGGAGACAGGCCCTAATTCTAAATAATGTGGAGGCAATCAAAAACAATCGCAGGAACGTGCTGCATGGTCGCGGCGATAAACAAAAAATGTTTATAATCGAATTGAAAGGAATAATAACGAACTTTCCAGGAGTTAAATTTAAAACAATCGGGTTTCCTAACAAAGGAAGTCTTTTAAATTTACCGACTTGAAAGTTTTTCCGCTGCCTATTGCTTTCTATTGCATTATAACTGGAACGCGTACACCCGCAAGCGCAGGCAGCTCTACAGCGCTTTTCTTGGAACTTACGGCACCAAGGTGTTTTGAATAACTTCTTGTATATTGTCCAATTTTATTGAAATTTGAAGGAGTGGGAGATATTACGAGTATAGTCAGCTAAGTATGTGTCATAGTCAAAAACTTGTACCTATTTACAAATCAAACTGAAAAGTTAATGTGTTAAATGTGTTAAACTTATTCTTCGCATGGTCTATAGCAGAAGCGGGCAAGTAAACGTTGCGTTGTGTTAGTTAGCAGCGAAAGACGTACTTAAGAGTAATACACTGAACAAATCATGCGACTTACGAACATTTTTAGCATTTTAAATATATTCAAAATATAATTTAAGGAAAGACTTAAGACGTTTATCGCACCCATGCGGCTGGGTCATTAACAGACGATGATGGTCAGCATTAGTCTTTCCTATTGAAGATTCAGGGCCTGCAAGGGTGCTTGCTAATACCCTTGGTATGCGTAAGAATTGTCCATAATAAAACTCGGTCTAGGAGTACGTTATAATGGTTTATTGATTGGATTGTTCTTTAGCCTTAGTGTACCAAACTTAAACTAAACTCTACAGTTGGCTCTACCACCGGAGACTGGTCTTCTACTATTAGCAACAAAGTTGGGGCCACTCAACAATAAGAGGTGCGGGGAGAGAGGCGAGTCGGCATAACCGCCCAGGCAGCAATCTGAGCCAACGTCCGGGGGTTCTGCAGCCGCTGGCAAACTGAAATCATTCACAGCCTGGAGGGATCGTGCGAAGCCGGTGGCTGTGACCGTTGTCAGTACGGCCGGCATAACCATTAAGTGGGTCGGCGAGTAACTGCTGTAGTTTTTCCCATCCACGCTGACTGTTTCGTTCGTGATCTACACCACGTAAGCCCCAGCCAGATGATGCTTCCTGCGTCCAGCTTCCAACGTCCCGTTGACAGGAACATTGTCCCGTTCTCAACTAGCTCTACTCGCCTCCATCCAGCCTTAAGAGTCTTTTCTCCAGACAGAAAGTCGTGTTGCCGATGGAGAGGCCCACCACTGCATAAGTTTTCATAGTGTTCATCGCCACCTTGTCGTGCTTAACCATCACTTGTTTTCCTCCGAGAATTGCGGAAAAAATGAGAAGAAGACGGACTTGGGGGCGAATGCCGTGGCAGCCGTATAGACTTGAGCGATCGGAGCTTAAAATCCTAAAATTTCGACGCCTCACGGGCCTTGGTCACCCTCGTTTTGACCGTTTCGAAGACTTCTTGCTACTCCTCATTCCATTGCCACTTCGCACCCGCTGCGATTTTATCCAGATCCTTATTTCCTTGTCTGTGCCCAAGGAGCGCAGATACTTTTTGAAAAAGTCGCATTTCTTTTTACAATAATTTGTATCTTGCCAGCTCTCAACCAGTGGAATATCTGCAGTAAATTTGGCATTCTTTTTCTCCTTCTTCTTGGATGGCCATTACAACCCGTCATCGAGTTACGGCCGGCCTCAACGTCTCGCGCTAGCATCCTCTGCTCTTTGCGCGCCTCGTCCAATTGGTTACACCAAGCGCGGTCAGGTCCTCCTCCACTTCGGTCCATGCATCGGAGCCGACTCTTGCCTCGAACACCTTTTTACTGGAGGTTCTTCGTCCATACGTACGATATGTCCGAGCCAGCGCATTCGTTGTATTGTAATGCGCCGGACTACGTCAATGTCGTCGTAGAGCTCGTACAGTTCGTGGTTCATTCGAATGCGAAAGTCGTCCCCTGTGCGAACAGAACCAAAGAAGTTAGGCATACGTTCCTTCTTAATCTTGCCGATTACAATAATGTCCTCCAAGCAGAGTTGATGCTCTATCTCTAAACGAATAACACTGTCCTGCGCCCCAGCAAGTTTTCGCTGGATCCGAGTGCAGTCTGAAAGGAATAACTTTTCCGCTATTATACCGCCTTCTACGCTGCGGCATTCCTCCTGTCTTCGGAGAGCATTTGGGTGGCGTCTACTGCCACCGACAATCTGGCTTCCACGCTCGGAACAGGGCGACGCATTGGCACCTGAAGTCGCACATCAGCGCACTCCTTTGTGTTACCCGTTCCCGTCCTGGGCCTGGGACTTTGGCTCTAATTACCCTGGTCTTTTTTTAGCTCGGCTGTGAGGAATGTAGTTCATCACAAAGGGTATCTTACTGTGAGACTAACTCGGCTCTTGTTTAGTTGTTTTTGTTGGGTTTGGTTGATTCAGACTGCTGAAATCAAAGGTAATTAAATAGGCTTGCATTCATTCAATAATTCTTTATTTAATTTAGTTTAACACATCACAATTATAACTATAAGAATTATATATCTAAAGACCATTATTGATTCTTTTTGGTTTTGGTAACGGATTCCAGTCTAAATTTGAAGTCGTTGGAGAAGACTCTCTGTGTTGAAAGATCTGTTTAGTTATTTTGTATTTTTTAATATTATTGCGCTCTGAAAATAGATTATTTTCAATTTTCGAACTATCGGATGTATTCCCATAAGTTTCTTGATAATGACAAATCGGTTCTGAAGTACTTTCAGCAGTAGAAGTTGTTACACATCTTTCAGCGCTTTCTTTGAGAAGCTGTTGACTACGATTTATTGAATCAATTATTTCTTGCACAGATTTTTTTGTTTTATTTTTATTTTCTCCTTTTTCAATAATCGTCAATGGAAACTTGAGAAATTCACGTTTCACGTTATTATTTTCACGTAAGCAATGCTTTTCAAAGTCATTGTGTTTTTTGTGATTTGTAACGTTATCTAATTTTTCCGAACTATTGGTAGCACATACAATCTCATGAGTTAAATCATTTTTTAATATATTTTGCTCAATTGGCATAATATTTTCATTAGCAATACTACTATTCATTTCGTATCTCTGAACATTCTCTGATTTCTTTTCATAAGAGTTATCGAGACTTTCAACAGTACTTAAAGGATCATTGTTTAAATTTACTTCTTTACCGAGATCAAGAGAACACAAATTATAATTCTTTGCGCTCAAAGAAATATCTATATTTTCTACATGTAATTTCTCAATAGCCAGATCACAAGGTGTTACATCATATTTTTCAATGCCATTGGTTTTTTGAGCCGTTATAAATTTGTTTGTCTCGGGATTACTTTCCAAAGTGTTAAGATTTTGTGAGCTTACTTTATTTATTTTCTCAGTATCCGCGAGCTCACAATTTGAAGTATCACTAACAAACTTTTCTATTTCATTTGCAAGTGATTTTATATCTATATTTTTGGGATCTATAGTAACATTTTGGGAGTCATTCCAGTTTTCATTCATTAAATCTGGGGATATTGCAGAAACCTAAAAATAAAACAATTAAAAAATGTTTTTTATTCTGTTTTACATCAATCATTTACCAGATCTTTCTTTGGAGGACTTGGAGCTTTTGATTTTTTCCGATACGATTTTCTAGGGCTACCCAAAACGATGGAACGATGGCTTTCATTATCACTTATATCGGATACAGCACCAGTTTCAAATGGGTTTAAGGTTGTTAAACTACATGACCTACAAAATAAACCAGCAAATATTGATTAATATTATGTATGTGACATTATTTATGTTTAATATGTTATGATTATAAAGTGTTTCCGCAACTATGCCCTCTAGCAGGGCTAAGCCCAATAAAAACTGCCTAGAAATAAATTTATAGTTGAAAAATTCAACATTAGACTTGAGCGCGACATTTTTTTTTTAAGCAGCCAAGTGAAACAATAATAAAAAGACGAATACTTCAAAAAACTGAAATGTTTTTTACTTCATGCCTGCAAAAATGTAAGAAAACTTAACACCTTTTTTAAACGATATTTAAGTTATAGGCTTGATCGAACTGACTGACGTGGTAGTGGAGTACTGATTGCAGTTGACTTCACAATATAGTCGGCCCCTTTACAACCGGAGATGCAATATGATATTGAATTTACATATTTGTGTAAAATTATACTTTCCCGGTTGTTATTTGTATATAACCTGCTCATATATTCCGCCATCATCGGCATTTTCAGTCTACTGTACACTTTTCCTCATTTGTCTGCAATAAGGATTGTTATAGTCCTTGGCGACTTTAATATTCCTGAATGACATTGCTTAGGCTAGGTAAACTTCCATTTGCCTTCCCGGCAACATGACCTATTGTATTTGAAGGTCTGTTTGACATGTCGTTAATTTGGTCAAAAACTCTTGACATTTTTATTTTTTTCCTCTGCTCCGCCCAAGGTAACTTTTGCCAGAGCCCAACCCTTTTCTCTACCTAAAGATCCTTAGCAACCTTCGAAATTAATTTCGATTTGGGAATTATTACAAAGGCCCTGGTCTGGGAATGCGGTATATGCAGTTATATGCATTTTTGGGCTCTGAATCTGAATCAAAATCAAAAAATCAAATCAAAAGAATCTGAAGGTCAAAAAACATATAAGAACATACATCACCGTCTACCCAGACCAGGGCCTGTGTTTTTTGAGAGTCGCAAGTATTTTTTAAGTGTATTGATCTCAATTTCGTTTTTCGCTGCTCATTCACACAACGAAATTGCTGGTATTGGCTGTACCTACCTCTGCTGTAGTTGTTCCGCGCTTGTATGTGACTGGAGAGTTCGCTTGATTTAAAATCAAAGGACTTACAAAATGAAAAATTACCTGTGTGGCCGATATTGTTGAGTTTGGGCAGCAAGGTTAATCGTTTGAGGCCTGTCATGTTCGTTATGCATTTTTGTGTTTGACAAAATCTGGAAAAAAAAAATAAATTTGTAATTAAAACTGAAATTCCAAGTTGGCGCGAAGGATTTCTGAAAATTTGGATAAAGTTATCTAAAAACTATTCGTTATGCTCCGCCTATAAATAAATTATAAAAAATAATCAAACTTTAAACTGACGCGCTCAATATTTTTCATCAATTTTTTTTGTTTAAGGCCTGTATCCAGTCAAACTAAAAATAAATTTTAGGTAGAAAATTCATACAAAATCAAAGTCGGCTGACTAAATTTTAGCTAGCGAAATATTTTTTCAATTTAAAGCAAGTAATAAATATCGTAATAAAAATATCGATAATTTTTAGGGATGTGACTGAAAAAGGTATTTAGGCAGGCGAATAAAAAAAAAACAATTGTTTCGTTGACAATATGAACAAGCGACAAAAACGTAGTGGCGTTTCCAGTGTGGAATGCATGTACTACAATAAGAAGAGTGGAGTCAACATAATTTTCCATAATTTGTTTCTTGATTGTAGTAATAAACTTACAGCAATTGATTTACAGTGTCACCAGTATTTTATATTTCGGCAAAGCAAAGTATGTTAAAACGGTCACACTGGTTGCTGGAATAAAGTACAAAATGTAGGCAAGTAATTTTAGTTTGACCGGATACAGGCCTTTAGTTGATAGCAAAGTCCCTAATGCGCCATCGCACCGAGCTGTAGCTGTGAACGATTTAACGATGAACCACCGTATTCACTGGATTTGACCCCATGTGACTTTTTGTTGTTTCCAAAACTCAACTCTTTCAACCTGCTTGGAGCCGTTAAAGAAAATTCGCAGAGGGAACTGAAGGCTATCCTGGACAGCGGCTATAAGGCATGTTTCGATGATTGGAAAGAGGGGGCATATCTGTATCGCTTCAAAAGGAGCATATTTTGAAGGCGCCAAAATAAATATAGATGAAGATCAAACATTTTTCGTTTTATTTACGATTTCCGGAAACTTTCTAGTCATAAGATATTCTTAAATTTCAACAGCCAAGTCAATATATCCGTCTGTCTGTCTGTAAATGTAATTTTTCAGTTCAATTTGTATGCGACATATAAAAGATATAACTT
Organism: Zaprionus vittiger; assembly: GCA_018904025.1. NCBI lineage: Eukaryota > Metazoa > Arthropoda > Insecta > Diptera > Drosophilidae > Zaprionus > Zaprionus vittiger. The sequence goes on along the minus strand of JAEIFQ010000026.1, from coordinate 443,835 downwards.
TCTGACTTTGACATATACATACGTATCTGGTGAAAAAATCGAATCTAAATCTAAACACAGCATGATGAAAATTTACTATACCAGGTGGTCTCGTTTTAAAAATCTCTCCCTTGTATGTTCGGATATGTATAGTTTAGTAAAGACTTTGATTTAAATGTCAATTGTATCAAGTGTTAACGAGCAATAAGGGAATCACGAACATACTTCGGGTACCGACAAAACCATCTGGTATAATTTCATCATGCACAGAAGTTATTCATGAAAGTATAAACATAACATTTAAGGGTAGAGAAGTTGGCTCTCTGTTTAATATATAAAATATAAAATACTTACTGTAGTTGAATTTCTCGTTCGTAATGGTGTATTCTCTAAAGCCAAATTCCTACGTAAGATGGGAGGACTTTCTGACGTCTTGTGTATACCCAAAGTTGACGACTTCTTTTTTAACGAAAACGACCTATAGCTCCTAAAAAAAATTGGATTTGTAAGGAACATATTATCAGTGTCGATAAGTTCATAAATGTAACACGATATATTATAAGTTGCAGCACTGAAAAGCTGAGTAAGAAAAGTACTACAAGAATGAATGAATGTATGTGTATAATTTCACCACCTATAATTTGATATTACAATAAACGCAAACAAGTTTATATGTAATATCTGTCAAGTATACAAATCCTTAAAAACTGCATCCACCATCCCATTGCACTAAAGAAAATATCGCATAACCCGATTATGTTCTATAATTGTTTGGTGTTTCAAAAAAATATCAAGTTTTTTAAAGTTAGGTCGAAATTTTGACGTGCAGGGTAAATTTTGACTTCAGAATCGCAATTAAAATAAAAAAAAAATGTTCGTCCAAATATATATCGCATGTCCAGATCAAGATTCTATATTTTTTTATATTCAGGTTTTTTAATTTATTGATTCAATGTCCAGACTTCCCCAAATTCGTGTGTTTCAAAATATCTTTTACTGCATATGTTCCTTATCCACATAATGATTGCGCCTTTGTAAATCAGTAAAATCAACTTCAAAGCTGCAATTCAGCTGCAATATAAACTTGACTACCACAGTCAGTGATACACATGATGTTTACTTTATTGTGAACGTTTTATACAAATTTCATATAGATCGGAAGTAAAAAACGCAGATATTAAAGATTTGAAACAATTCCTATAGCATCCACTGAAGCACGTTCAAATCCTGTATCAGACGCTTTTAAATGTAATTATTTATTTAAAATCTCAATGCAATTTAGACGAGCAAGGCAATAAAAATCAGCAGTCCCACGTATTCCCGCTACCCATATTGTGCAAAAAGAAAATGTATGTAACAGCCAGAAAGAGGCGTGGCAGACAGAATATGTATATTTGCTTAATCAGCATAAACAGTCGAGTCGATATTGAAATATTCGTCTGACTGCCTGTCTGTCCGTATGAAAACTAAACCATCCCTTTAAGTATCTAACATAAAATACGCTAAAAAAAAGTTTTATATTTTTATTTAGGAAATCGTTTTGATCAGGTGGGTAGCACACTCGACTATGTTTAAATTCTATACAACATACATATATATTAAATATATACATATATAGAGGAAATCCATGGCCTTATATCATACATGGCCTTTTTTGTGGGGTTGTGTAATCAATGGCTACCTTCCGTATATTTCTGTTTAATCTCAACGGCGTTGTATGGCACAAACTTGACCTTTACTTATGTCCACACGACAATCACAACGCCATCTTGCTACCTTAAAAACACACCCTAGTACCAAATATAATTTCCAAATAAGAACCTTTATATTTAAGGGATAAAGTGACCGATAAAAAGGTACATTGTAAAACCGGTATCAAGATTCGGTCGAATGAAATTGTCTTCTGATGGCTATTGCTTTTTACACTTCGGAGACATCAACTAAGGTGAGTTGCAAATCCTGACCAAAATTAATAGACCCTATGCAAGCGTATATACATATATAATATATATATATATATATATATATATGTCGGAGCATTGGTAGCATTATTTGAATTTAGTACAGCAACATGAATATTGTATGTGTCAAAATTGTAATAAAGAAGAATAGAGAAAACAGAACAACCGTCATTGCTGTCTTGTGTTCTTTATATCACCGAGAGTCAGTGAGAGGACTAACTGTAAATTCTCTCATTGAGTTGTTTCGTCCTGTGTACATCACTCGAAGAAGTGCGTGAGCAAGACTGGACTGGCGATTTGCTGTGTGTGCGAATGAGCAGGATGGCAAGTGTGTCATGAGCAAGCTGCGCAATAGATTTTGGCGACGAGCGAGCGTGCATGAAAAGAGAGAAGGCAGTCTTGATAGAATATTCGTGGTACACAGACGATATTATTCCAAAAACGGCTACAAGTGGAACGATGGCGCCAACGAAGGGAACGGGGCTCGCTGCTCGAGGTGCTAAGAACACTGAAGCAACTGACGCTTCGACATCAGAAGTGGGATTCGACCCTCCTAACTCTGAGTTGCGCCAAATTTTGGAGCAACAAAATAGAAATATTATGGAGTTGCTGCGAACAATGCAGGCTAACGCAGCGCCTCGTGAGCCAAAGACGGTGTTTTTACCAAAATACAATCCCGACGCTGCTGGCGCCGATCCATGTGCTTGGAGTATTACGGCCGACATGATTTTTATTGAAAACCCACTTGAGGGTAGTGCACTTGTGATTGCTCTCAGCAAAGCTTTGGAGGGCAGTGCATCGCAATGGCTTTCCCAGATCTGTTTTCCTGGCATGACTTGGGTTGAATTCAAGCAACTATTTACGCAAAGATTTGTCGGCGTAGAAACAGCTGCAGCAACACTTCTCAAGCTGCTAGAAGGACGCCCAGGGATTGGAGAGTGCATGTCGTCGTATGCAAGCCGACTCGTCACTACGCTAATGACGAAAATGAGAAATATGGAGCGCGAGGAATTGTTGGTGTCAGTTGTACTTGCGCATACTGCGCAACTGGACAGCAGACTGAAAAAGCTTGTGTGCACCACAAACATCAAGTCGCGTAGCGAATTGCAGCAACAGTTGCAGGTATACGAAATCGGGCAGCGTCAAGAGACTTCAAAGGCAGACACAACTTTGGGACCAGAAAGGAAGAAGCAGAAATTTTCAAACATCATTTGCCATTATTGTGGAAAGTCAGGGCACAAAATCGCAGACTGCCGCCAGAAGAAAAATCGGGAATCACAATCATCGGAAAGCGGGCATGCTGGAGGCGTTGGTATGAAGCCAAAAGAGCAAAAGTCGAACGTAATATGCTATAAGTGTGGACAGGCTGGACACATTTCTACTGGGTGCCCTTTGATTGGACAAAGCACTGAAAAGAGAGTTAACTTATGTTCGGTAATGGAACCAAAAGGTGTGCTCGTTCATTCTGGTGAGTTCGTTGATTTTTGCTTTGATTCCGGAGCCGAGTGTTCACTCATTAAGGAAAGCGCTGCTGGAAAATTCTCTGGAAAAAGACTTCATAATGTAGTAATGCTTAAGGGTATTGGAAACGATTCTGTATGTAGCTCTACGCAAATTTTGACCAATGTTACCATTAATGACTTTATCCTGGAAATGTTATTTCATGTCATTATGGACAAATACTTGAAACACGATATCATGATAGGCAGGGAGATTTTAAGTCAAGGTTTCGGAGTGACGATTGAGTCAGATAGATTCTGCATTTATAAAGTAAAACTGATTAATGTTGTAACTGAACCCAAAACATATGAAGATTGTATTAACGAAAATGTAGAGTTGAATGAAGCTGACAAGAGCCGTTTAATAAACGTCTTGAAACCATACATGGAACACTTTATCTCAGGAGTTCCAAAGACACAAGTTAACACAGGTCAGTTAGAAATCCGTTTAATAGATCCAAATAAAACGGTACAAAGGCGACCATATAGGCTTAGTGTAGATGAGAAGCAAACTGTTCGTGCAAAGATTGACGAATTGTTGGCGGCAAATATTATAAGACCGAGCTGTTCCCCATTTGCGAGTCCAATTTTATTGGTAAGAAAGAAAAACGGAACTGATCGCTTATGCGTCGACTATAGAGAGCTAAATGCTAATACGGTGTCGGATAATCGCGGATCAAATTGCAAGGTTGCGTGGGGGAAGGTATTTTTCTTGTCTGGACATGGCCAGCGGATTCTACCAAATACCTATTTACCCAGATTCAGTAGAGCGCACGGCATTTGTTACACCGGAAGGGCAGTTCGAGTTTGTGGCAATGCCGTTTGGTTTAAAGAATGCTCCGTCAGTGTTTCAGCGGGCAATAATAAAAGCTTTAGGGCCACTTTCGTATTCGTATGTTGTGGTTTACATAGATGATGTATTGGTCGTGGCCGAAACTAAAATGGAGGCAATTTCAAGATTACAGACAGTCATAGAAACTCTCATTCAAGCTGGATTCTCATTTAATTTCGAAAAATGTACATTTTTAAAATCAAAAATTGAGTATCTCGGTTACGAAGTAGAGGCAGGTGAGCTTAGACCTAATCCTCGAAAGTTGCAGGCATTAGTTGAATTGCCACCTCCACAAACGGTCACGCAGCTAAGACAGTTTATTGGATTAGCATCATACTTTCGGCAATTCGTGCCAAAATTCTCTGAAACGTTAAAGCCTCTATTTTGTCTTACTTCTAAAGACAATAATAGTTTTGATTGGAAGGAAAATCATGAAGCAGTGAGAAAGGAGATAATCTTTGCATTGACCCGTAGCCCGGTATTAACAATTTTCGATCCACAATATCCGGTTGAGCTTCATACAGATGCTAGCTCTGTGGGTTATGGTGCGATACTCATGCACAAGATAAACGATAAAAACCATGTTATTGAGTACTACAGTAAATGTACAACCCCAGCAGAGTCAAGATATAATTCATATCTTTTGGAAACCCTGGCAGTATTTAACGCAGTGAAATATTATCAGCATTATTTGAAGGGTATCAAGTTTACAGTATATACCGACTGTAACTCTTTAAAGGCAAGTCAACAAAAGATTGAGTTAGATGACAAGGTATATCGATGGTGGTTGTATTTACAATCCTTTGAATTCGATATTGTGTATAGGAAGGGAAAACGCATGGCGCATGTGGACTTCTTTTCAAGAAACCCGATAACGAAAAAGTTACAGATTGCTGCCAAAGCTCCTGAAATGCGTGTAGATTTAACTGAATTGAGTGACACCTGGCTTATAGCTGAACAGCAGCGAGATCTCGAAATAACATCTTTAATCTCTAAACTACAAAACAATGAATTGAACGAGAGTCTTGCTAGTACGTATGAGTTGAGAGCTGGTTTGCTGTATCGTAAAATTCAGAGGAATGGTAGAACCCGTTGGTTACCTGTAGTTCCTAGGTCTTATAGGTGGGCTGTCATTCACCACATTCACGAGGCTATAATGCACCTTGGTTGGGAAAAGACTCTTGACAAAGTGTATAGCTGTTACTGGTTTGTAGGAATGACGAAATACGTACGAAAGTTCGTTGACAATTGCATCACGTGCAAACTATCGAAACCACAATCTGGGAAAATTCAACAAGAAATGCATCCGATTCCTAAAATCGATATACCCTTTCATACGGTACATATAGACATCACGGGTAAACTAAGTGGCAAGAACGACCAAAAAGAGTATAACATAGTCCTTATAGATGCGTTTACAAAATACGTTTATTTACACCATACTCTGAAGATAGATGCAGCCAATTGTATAGTATCAGTGAAGGCAGTTATTTCCTTGTTTGGTGTTCCATCCCGTATCATAGCAGATCAGGGACGATGCTTTGCGGGATCTGAGTTTAAGGAGTTTTGCTCTGTGCATAATATCAAGTTGCATTTAATTGCCACAGGAGCTAGTCGAGCGAATGGACAGGTCGAGCGCGTAATGAGTACGCTTAAAAGTTTACTAACGGCGGTGGAGACAGGCCAACATTCGTGGCAAGAGGCATTAAAAGAGGTTCAGTTAGCAATAAATTGCACAATCAATCGGGTCACTAAGTTTAGTCCGTTACAGCTTTTAATTGGAAAAGACGTAAGACCATTAGGGATGCTATCGAATATTGTTGAAGAAAAATATGATAACCTACAGAATCTAAGAGCACAAGCAAAAGTTAATATAGACAGTAATGCTAATTATGATAAGGAAAGAAGCGATAAAAGTAAGGCAAACGTTGTAAAGCATAAAGTGGGTGATCATGTTCTGCTCAAGTGCGAAGAAAGAAATCAGACCAAACTAGATCCCAAATTTAAAGGCCCGTTTGTTATAACCGAGTTACTTGAAGGAGACCGATATTGTTTGAAGTCATTAACAAGCAAGCGAACCTACAAGTATCCTCATGAGTGTTTGAGGGCGTTACCGGTCGAGACAGTTTCTGCGGAGATGGATGAGGATATGATGAGTGGTGGCGTTGAAACAGACGCAAATGGTGGCGTTGAAACATACGCAAGAGACAGTGCCAGTGAGGGTACTGGCGTTGAAACAGACGCAATTGGTACCAGTGAGGGTACAAGTGGCGTTGAAACATACGCGAGAGACAGTGCCAGAGAGGGTACTGGCGTTGAAACAGACGCATAAAGACGTAACGTCATGATCCAAAAGGCCTCTTCGAGAAACATAGGTAGACTTGGTGCGCTATCTGGACATTCATCTGTATGATTTGAATATCAAATTAGTTGTAAAGATTATGTTTTAAATTGATTTTAAGAAGGAGGAAGAAATACTTGAGCAGGGCATATCAACATGAATTGCTAAATTTATACACGAGGACGTGTAAAAGTCAGGATTGGCCGTGTCGGAGCATTGGTAGCATTATTTGAATTTAGTACAGCAACATGAATATTGTATGTGTCAAAATTGTAATAAAAAAGAATAGAGAAAACAGAACAACCGTCATTGCTGTCTTGTGTTCTTTATATCACCGAGAGTCAGTGAGAGGACTAACTGTAAATTCTCTCATTGAGTGAGACCCGTGCCTACGTGTTTGGTGTGTTGCCTCTTCCGTTGTTTCGTCCTGTGTACATCACTCGAAGAAGTGCGTGAGCAAGACTGGACTGGCGATTTGCTGTGTGTGCGAATGAGCAGGATGGCAAGTGTGTCATGAGCAAGCTGCGCAATAGATTTTGGCGACGAGCGAGCGTGCATGAAAAGAGAGAAGGCAGTCTTGATAGAATATTCGTGGTACACAGACGATATTATTCCAAAAACGGCTACAAGTGGAACGATGGCGCCAACGAAGGGAACGGGGCTCGCTGCTCGAGGTGCTAAGAACACTGAAGCAACTGACGCTTCGACATATATATATATATAACTATATGTACTTTGTAGAGTTTGTCATGCCTCCATAGTTAGTATACACTCTTCCCCATTTTAATAACCTTCAAAAAGGAGTACACTAACTTTGTGCGTATGTAACAGGCCGAAGAAGTCGTGGCAGACTTCATTTAATCTTGATCTGGATCACTCGATTGGGTCGATTTCCGTACCTGTCTTTATGAACGCCAAGATGTCAGCTGACTCCAAACGATGGCATAAAGGTTTATATACACATACTGTACGTAGATTAAGTTTTTCGATTCAAGTTCTTCAATTGGATTTGTAATTTGTAATCTAACCTATACTTAGCTGACTATAATATCTGCTTCTCCTCCAAATTTTAATTCGATCCGAAAATAACCGCAGAAGTCATACAGAAGTGTTATGCAGCGTTGCCTGCGATTGCTAGTGGGCGAGTGGGAAAGAGATAGGAGGCAGAAGATTTTGTCTTCGCAATTGTTGGAGTGGTTATGGTTCTTTAAAACTGGGCGAAAGGTATCTTTCTATCGCGACTCTTTGGTTGTTATGCACCACCAATTGCCTCCATTGTTTAACAGCTAGTTTTTCATTGGAACAGCTTATCAAGCAACCAGAAAGAAGGTGCAACATCTTATTTTTATTGTTAACATTACATAAATTTAAAATCGAATGGAAAAATTGTATTTTTGATTTACGGCGATGTGGTGCATGGTACACAACATTCAAAACAAACATGATCTATTAACAGGAACCTAAAGGCCAAATTTGATGACTTCTCACAGGCGGACAGACGGACATGGTTCCATAAATTCAGAAAGTGTTTCTGATCAAGAATATATACCCAGTCGTTCTAGGGGTGTCGATAAGCCATACTTAAACTACTTATTCGACTACTCCCTACATGGGTAGTTACCCTATTCACCCTTTAGTAAACGAACACCTAACCACTAAGTGTCAATCGAATTTTAACGCCTACTTTTCGTCGCTTTCTGGTGTAAGTTTAGCAATATTTAAACAACATTCCCGACTACTCCCTACAGGGGTAGTTACCATAGTCACCCTAGGGTAAGCGAACGCAGAACCACTTAAGTATCAATGAAGTTGAACGCCTACTTTTAGTCGCTTTTTTCGTGTTCAATTTCTCACTATATTTTCGATAATGTTCATTTTTGTCTTGGTTGGCTTTGACAATTACAAAAACAATTGTCATGCTTAAAATGTTTTGCTTTGTTAATGATAACATAATTTTAGACAAATGTTAAGAATTTATCTGTATTGCCAATTGGAAATGATTTTAAACTAATCTATTCCGAAGAACTGTGATGAATTTCTTAGCCAATTAATGGGCGAATTGAAAAAGAAACTCTTAGCTGGAAATAAGACCGACGAAAAGTGTATCAAAATTGAACTTAGATCCAAAGATTGTGATAAACCAGCCAGAGCTAACAAAACTGAAAGTGGGAAGTTATTAACAGACGATGACTTCAAAAATAGAAAATATGGATAATCCGGCTGTTTCGAACGACAGACGTTGGATGGCGCTGACGATATATCACACACAGCACACACCTCCTCTGGCAGCGCCATCTGCAGGCAGTGTATAACTTCTTGCTGAATTTTAAATTAAAAAACACTATTTAATATATAAATCATTATTTTAATGCATTTTATCTATAGGTACTCTTTCCACCCACCTATTCATGGGTATATACATAAGTACTCTAGTCATGGGTACTCTTTTCACCTACCATTCAGGGGTAACTTCTTACGTACTCTTTTTGTAGGTACTTCTTTCACTAGCCCATTCATGGGTACCTACATAAGTACTCTAATCAGGGGTAGTCAGTTCTAGTAGCTACATAAGTACTCCAATCATGGGTACCCTATTCTCTACTTACTGGTAAACGATGTGGTGGCGATTGACCCTATTTGCGGACATTTCATACAAAACACGAAATGAAAAAATACTTTGCTTAGAGTGTGTAAAGTAAGTAGGGGTAGTCCCATAGTAAGTACTTATTTCACTAGCTAAGAACTAGTCGCCAGAACTATAGGGTACCTAATCTTTTATATTAGGAACTCTTAACTTACCACAATTCCTTAATGTTTTCTATTGAGAAACTTCGTCGTCTCAAAAAGTTATTCTTCTTTGATAAGTTCCAAAACCGCAAACGGTTATGATTATCATCTTCGTAAAATGGATTTAAATGGTCTGGATAGTTATATATTGAGATTTGACTAGAAGATCTCGAATGACTAGTCGCGAGTTCATTGTTAGTGTTCATCATTCTGAAATATGTCTGAAAATATCCAAATTTACTTTATAGAATAATTATTATAATTTATTTTATAGTTTACCTAAATTGACGATTAATCAAGCCATATCAGTTAAAATAGAGAAAGAAAGGCTACCTTCGGCATGCCGAAAGTTTTATACCCTTGCAGGTTCATATCTCCTCCGATGGTTCCAATACTAATTATATATAATGGTGCATAATTTAACGGTAATGTGTATAATTAATAGTATGTCAAACTTTAATTGAAACTAATAAGGTGAGTTATTCTTAAACCAAACTAGTCTTAATATAAAAATCTTTGTTTTGGGTAAATGTCCGATTGATAGTGGTCCGATTTATATGAAATTTAATATGCATATTATAATGTAGTAAATTTTAATTTTAATACCTTCATAAACAACAGAAATCGGCGAATAATTTACTTGGCAGCTATACGATACATCGGTCCGATGCGGCTCATTCCGATTTATTTGCAGCGCGCAGTACTAAGAAGTATGTAAATATTTATGTGTTGAGACTAGTTTGCGTTGCAACAGACAGGCGAGCGGACTGGCAGACAGATATGGCTAGATCGACTCTCCTCGAGATGCTTATTTAGAATTTATCTATATATACTTTATGGGGTGAAAAATGTCTTCAAGGTGCGTTGCATTAATATACCCTCTGCGAGGGTATAATTGTTTGAACAATATCGGTGACGCAAGCACCTATTTAACGTTTACCCAAGTTTCCAGGCTACCTATGCGAATTATATAAAAGATACATATGTACATGCATGTAAGTTCATATGTATGTACATGTATATATGTATGTAGGTTGATCAAGTTATTTGCAATATTTGAGTATTTTGCATATACATATACCTATGTACATATGTTTGTATGCCTATACTTTTATGTACATATGTATGTATGTATGTATCTTAAATTTATACATTTTAACATATTGAAATAAGTACATTTGCATGTTCGTATGTACACAGTCACAGCGAGAAACGAATTAATCAATCAGAAATAAAATTTTTTTAATATTACATGTATATTATGTATAGCCTACTAATAGACATTAACTCACAAAAATATTAAGGTGTCTTATATTTATTCTTTTGCAACGATGATCTCAACACGTTATAAAAGCTGTGTATTGCTCAAGCACCAAGTGTAAGTATAACACTAACAAACTTTTTCTTTTCTGGGAAGCTTTCTGATATAACAGTAAGCGATGGCAATTTTGAGTGTTTATTTATAAACAATGTAGGTTTACATGTACATACATACATATATGTACATATGTATAATCTTTGTGTAAAAACGTATATGCAAACATTTTTTACATCATCTTTTATGGGAAAAAATAATCATCTACATATGTATATAAATTATATATGTATATATATATTAAGAACGTTTTCCTATAATAATATCATTAAGCAGTGTTCACTGCTTAGTGATAATACTTATGTATGTATGTATATTGCATTTTGCGATAACAGCTGTGTGTACCGTATCGATAGTTCTTTGTGGTTAACACAGCTGATCTGATAGCAGCGACCCCTACCGGTAGAGAGCTGTACGACAACCCGACATCAGATCATTCGTACGGTTGTAAATTTGTCGGAAAAATTTTTGGTTGTTTTTTTTTATTTTTTAATTAAAGTTGATTTTGTTGATTGAGGCATTATAATAATATAATATTTAAGTCTTATATTACGTAGTTTAAATACAGTCTTCAGGTATTAAATCGTTTTTATATGAGCGTGCTCCGAATAATAAATAATCAATGCTCAAAGAGGGATATTCGAACGGAAAAATGGTTATGGTTTAACAAATTTTTATTTTAAATTTTACTCAAAAATGTTTCTAAGGATCAAAACAAAACACTCTAATGATATTGGAACACACTTTGTTTGGTGTTTTATACGATATATTCAGAGCTGTGAGGCTCCAAAGACCACACAGAGACTGAGAATTTTATGCCAACTTTGAAATTAAAAAAATAGAAAAAAACCACAGTCGCGCTGCACGCGACAGTGGGATACCCTTCGACCTATGTTCCGGTGTAGTTTAATTTGTTAAATTCATACACATATACAAATGCGCATGCTTTTAAATTATTGCCGACAGATGGCGCTCGCGCTTTGAGCTCGCCCGCGTTCCTTGTTAGCTGATACAAGCACTTGGTTTTATGCACATACTTTCTTAAATAACTTCTGTGTTTATTGTCCGATCGGATTGAAATTTCGAAAATACGTAGATATTTTAATGAGCTTAGTATATGTTAAAGTCTGAAAGTTGTATCTTGTATACAGCGCTTACAAATTGAGTTCAAAAATTAAATTATTTATTTGTGGGGGCGGTGGGCGTGGCACCTAACATTTGAAATAAACTTGATCAGCCTATAGTACACAGGAGTCTTCCTGCCAAATTTGGTAACTCTAGCTTTTATAATAGCTGAGATCTGTGCGTTCACACAGACAGACAGACAGACAGACGGACATGGCTCAATCAACTCGGCTAGTGATCCTGAGCAAGAATATATATACTTTATGGGGTCTCCCACGCCTCCTTCTGCCTGTTACATACATTTGCACAAAGGTAGTATACCCTTTTTTGACCATTTTCAATGGTCGAAGGGTATAAAAACTATAAAACTACTGTGAGCTTTAGTGTGATTTTGGATTTGTTTTAAAAATTAATATAATTGGAATATAGAAAAATTTGTATTTCACCAGTTGCAAGTTGGAGAGGTGTCCATTTTTACTTTTGCTGAACGCAAATGTGCATATACGGCTTAGAACTCATATCCCTTGCTCAGAGGACAGACAGGGTACTTAAAGAGCTACATATAAGGACAACACGGGTCGACCTTACCCTTTATACTTATTAATTCCCCATTGTGTTTTCTCATTGATATGGGAGCATCTAGTTCTTTTATCGATCCTAAATTTGTTTCACCTCAACATAGAGATCCGTTAAGCACAAAAGCAATAAATGAAAATGGTCTTAAAGGAAATACAGATCAATGATACCCAGCATTCTCGGAATTCAATTGAAATAACACATTTATGTTTTTCCTACTCAATTTTCACAACTATTTTGACGGGTTAATAGGCGTTGACTTCTTGTCTAGTATAAAAGCAAAAATAAAAATCTCAAAAGCTTAATCTTACTTGTCATATTCATATAAAACTGTGGTATCACTAAGCAATGAACACATAGAGACCTCAAACAGCGTCAGAGCGGTTTGATGCTGATTTTTCGGGCCTGCCACCCCAGAGAAGAAGAAGCATTGAGAATAAACGCTCGACCGGGGTAGCTCGAGTGCATAGCATCAAAACTGCTTCAGTCGCACAACGGCAGCGGAACGATAAGCATGCGCGTACTTCTTTGCGCTGTGCGATCGTTTCCATGTGTGCGTGTATGTATGCACAAGCTCGCATATGAATGTATGCGTTGCCTGTGAAGTTTGACAACAGCTAAATGCACTGGCAGCCTGAAGTCAATTTTGTGTTTCGGCGTCGAGAGCCTAGAGACTGAGGCAGACTGGGGCCGTAGCGAGGGTTTTACGGGCCCCTGTGCAAGACTTATCAGGCACTCCTACTGGAATTACCTTAATTAATATATATATTTATGTTTACCAAAGGAATTGAATTGTACAAATATATCCCCATTAATAACATTTTTATGTTTGGTAACAGTAAGCCCCTGACAGTTTAGAGCCCTTCTGGCCCGCACACCCTGCGCACTTTTAGCTACGTGCCTTGCCAGCGTGAAATCAACTGTGTGTTTGTTTTTGTCTTTGTCATCGAGAGCTAAGAGACCGAATTACAGTGAGCCAAAATGGTTATTTGGCGGCAATAACTTTTAACATCTGAAAACATATGTATTTATAATTTATTGAGTAGATAGATTAAATATTCATAATTATATTATATTTTGAATATCAAATTTATAATATGAAAAAATAGTTGTGCAACAACTTTATTTTTTTTTGTTTATATTTTTACTAATTTTGACAAATTTATGAATCAAAACTAAAAAATTCGGAATACATAAATATATATCTACAAAATAAAATTATCCTCATTAAACAAGCCACATGTTTTCGAATGTTATAAAATTTTCGACCCAAGATAACTATTTTTGCCCACTGTGCCTCAGTCTCTAGGCTCTCGACGCCGAACCACAAAATTGACTTCAGGCTGCCAGTGCATTTAGCTGTTGTCAAACTTCACAGGCAACGCATACATTCATATGCGAGCTTGTGCATACATACACGCACACATGGAAACGATCGCACAGCGCAAAGAAGTACGCGCATGCTTATCGTTCCGCTGCCGTTGTGCGACTGAAGCAGTTTTGATGCTATGCACTCGAGCTACCCCGGTCGAGCGTTTATTCTAGCGAATGGATGGAAGTAATTAACTACTCCGAACAGGATCAAACAAATACATGCAAAATTTAATTATTTTCTAAATTCAATTAAAAAAAAAACTAGAAGAGTCCGAGACTTCTGTCATTCACCTAAATTCATTATAAATATAGACTTACCTGTAAAAAAAATCGCTGTTGAGGGAACATATTTAATAATTACCCTAATTTTTATAAACTAGTGAAAACAGAACATTTTTGGGGCGAAAGACTTTGTTTTCAACTCCCCTTTCTTTTTCTTGACCTGTTCAACAATTTGAAATGCAAATAAACACGAAATCGAAACTACAGTTGATATACCCCTATCCCTTAAGATACTTCTATCAAGAACAACAAGAAATAGGCGATCAAATTCGAATTATGTTATCTCAAAGGAGGTTACTGGAGAAAACTGTTAAAGACAGATATCTCATACCCAACATAAACGAGGTTGATAAGTTGATAAGAGGTCGAGGCTGATCAGATACAGATGGAACCCAAAGATATTCCATAAACAAACTCAAAAGTCAAAAAATGTTATCAATGTTATGGGCAGTTAAATATTTTCGCCCTTGATTGGAAGACACTTCGTAACAATTACAGATCACAAGCCATTTACATAGCTGATGAGTTTTAAGGAGCCAACCACTAAGAGAGTCAAATGGAGAATGTAAATTTTAGAATACGACTATAAAGTGTTGAATAAGAAAGGTTCTCAGAATTTAGTGGCGTAGTGGTTGACGTTAATATAAATGATAGTACTTCAGTAATTGGAACGTGTGGAGACACAATCCACTCGGCTCCTGAGCATATACATAGATGATCACATCTCGGCAAAACCTGTGAAATGATTATACATAGCTATAAAGTAATAAAGGGTGATTTTTTAAGAGCTATAGGAAAGTTTAAAAAAAAAGACACATACTATTCAGAGAAATGCAGAGAAATCTTTATTTGAATCGATAGTACGTTCCATATAATGGTAAAGGTTAATTAGCTGCATGCGTCACCGATTTTGTTTAAATTTTTTTTACTGATAGGGCTATATTTATCATGATTTTAGGTGAAAGAATTATTTGGCGGTCGCTTCTAGTTTTTTTTTAATTGAATTTTGAAAATAATTAAATTTACATGTATTTTGTTGTTGCATTTTCATGCAAGGCGCCAGTCTGCCTGCAACATTTTGTGACGGTACAGTGTCCAACAAACCGATTCATTTGAAATGAAAACTGAACATGCAAGAAAATTCAAAGTGTTTAGAAAAACAGCGCGCTGCAGGCAAAAAATTTTTGAAAAAATAAAATCGCGCGCGCGATTTTATTTTTTCAAAAATGTTTTGCCTACGGCGCTCTATTCTTCAACATAACAAATTCTGTTTGCAGCACGCATATGATATTCTGAAAGCATATTGAGTTGTTAAACATCTTCGTTGGCGCCAGTCTGCCGACCAACGAGTTACAGTTGCAGGCGCCGAATCTCTCACCCAATATGCAACTCATAAAATAAAACATTATTGTGTCTAAATAACATTTCGTTTGAAATAAATTACTTTTAGGCCACTGTGTGCATCATTGTGACGTTTTACTCAGAACTGGCCAACAACAAAATACATGTAAATTTAATTATTTTCAAAATTCAATTAAAAAAAAACCGCCAAATAATTCTTTCACCTAAAATCATGATAAATATAGCCCTATCAGTAAAAAAAATTTAAACAAAATCGGTGACGCATGCAGCTATTTAACCTTTACCCATATAATTTAATGTTTGAAGATTATTTCCTGCAAATGTTGACCGTGACTGCGCCTCAATTTTTAATTTGTCTAATTCATACACATATTCATTTGAACATACTTTCAAATTATTCTCGACAGACATACTTCTTATTTACTATTCTCGGGGCGCGCACATACAATCCAACAAACTGTTAAATTTAATGACAAACACGATAACTTACAAAAACTAAATGACTTTCAAAAAACAATACACTAGATACAATAGAGAGAAAAGATCTTATGAACAAGTTAACCCCTAGATTCTCGAAACAAACAGTCCTTACGGATGGCACCCCATATTCATAACCCACAAAATACCCAAAATTATGACACAATTATAGAGTAATTGATAGGAAATCCAATACAAAAAATAAATAAAAGAAATAATAATAAAAAAATGTCTTACAGTTTTTTGCTGTCGGCGTCACAATACATTTGTATTGAGACGATCGATCCTAGGATGACCATGTACCATCTTGTTAATTTATTAGACAAGCAACGCTCTGTCGAGAGTCTAAATAATTCTTGAGCCCTTCTCAAAAGAGAGGAGGACATAGATGAATTGGTTCTTGGCCTAGAACAGAAAATACTACAATTATACCAACGCCTTAATAGGCTTTTACCAATGAAAATATCGAAAAGTGGCCTGGTTAACGGGTTGGGATCTATAATAAAAGTCTGAACAGGTAACATGGACACGACAGACGAAAGCGAAAGCTTGAAAATGAATGAAAACAAGACTCAGAAAACTTACTAACGAACACACAAAACCAATTACACTTTAAGAAGGAAATTCTTTTTATTAGATTTAAAAATATCACAGGCCCCATAAATAAAGAACAAGGGATTTTTTGTAAAACACGACTTAATTCTGCTAGCAAAGAAACGACTAGAATAAATGCTAATATATTGTAAATTTGACTGTGTTACATAACTAGTGTCCAAAATTAACATAACTCCTAAATTTATATTGAAAAACGAGGAAATCGAATGCAAAGTTTCGAAATTTGAAACGAAGAATGTGTCTACAGAATAGAGGTGGAAGTAAATCGATGATCACTAATCGATATTTCAAAAATTCAAGGAAAATAATCAATTAAAATCGATTTAAATCAAAAAATTTAAATAGTTTTTGGGTTTGAAATTATATAGAAAAGAAACGTGTTTTTGGCTTAAAATTAAAAAAAAAAAATATACAATATAATGAAGACCTCATATTGTTATTAAACAATTAACCCGAACTCAAAATTCTACAAAAACAAATGCTTATCCGTCGCACTGTATCTAAAATACTAAAATTAATACCACCACAAGACATGTTTTCTAATTTAGTACCATTTTCAAATTTTCGATTAAATCGATTCTCAAAAAATAAATCGATGCATCGGAGAAAATTTTAAACATCAATAAATCGATTCGAGAATCGATTTAACTTCCTGCTCTACTACAGAATGCTTACGTTGAACGCAATAATGCAATACGATGTTATTATATTCATGATTAAAATACCAATACTAACATCATTGCAATTAACTATGTTGCTAGTTAGAAAACACAAGCACTTTGTTTCACTGAGCCATGCAAAAGAATCGTGTAATGTCCACCCTCGGAATGGAATTTATATTTCCTAGATGTTTTAAATCTGGATATTGTTCCTATCTTTGGCTAGGCCGCCCTCCCCTTTGATTCTTTTGCGGCTAGCAAAAACAGCCTGTGGGGGGGTTCTTTTGGAGAACTTCCTAGCCCTTTTATGAGGGAAGACACACCAAAATATAAATAAACAGAATCTTTGCCACTATGTCTCGTGTCAGAAAATAGAGAGGAGAAAAGAAAAGTAAAAGAACAAAAAAAGAAGGGATAGAATGTACGAGAGGAGAAAGCACGAAAAGAACCACTACCCTTCTACGGGGCGCAGTTCGGGGACACTACTGTTGTTGGTGTAGGTCCCGCGTCTTTACCCACCCTACCTTTGAGTCCTTTTTCGCATTAATTTGCAGAACTCCCTGACCTAACATTACCCTTTCATCAACCTTCAGAAATCATTATAAAATTAGTTTAGTTTTCCATTTTAAAATTCCATATAATTATTCATTTGATTCCAATAAAATATATACATATTATCTTCCTAAAAGATTTCATATTTTTGTTATTAATTAATCCTATGATCCTAATACTTTAATAAAAATATAAAATTTTGTATAAACCTATGCAGATATGATATCTCTTATTAATATAAACTAAATATATAAATAAACATTTTTTCCCATATCATTCCCATTTTTTCATCGCGACGCTTACTAAATATCCGATAAATTACACAAAAAAAACCTATCGATCTCGTCGCATCTCAATGTGTTTGTATTTTGTAAACAAAGCAATTACTGCCTGAAAGTTTCGTTAATTAAACATTTGCGCGGCGCGAGTGCTATATTTTATCGGGTGTGATCTCTCTTAGTGCCAGTTTATACCGACATATATCAGGTAAGTACCTAAACAATTTAATTAAACATGGAAAAAGGTCTTAATATGCCACGATCAATGCCATACAAACAGCTGTTTGTTGTTTACCTTTGGATTTTTCTTTGGTGAATCGAAATAAAATTTAAAATTTATTGCTTGCTTACTTTTCTTGATTTTTCTTTTATATATATTTTTTTTTTTTAGTATTTTCTTTCAAATGTTATCGTGACATTTGCTCATGAACGGTGTAGTCGTGAATATAAAATAAAATTGAGTACACTTACCCCCAGTTCTCCGTTGGGCCCAATAGATCGTTGGTTGCTAAATGTTAATTTAAAGTTTATTTTATACACGTACATACACCAGAGGCAGACAAGAAAGCAATATTCGAACAAAATAAAAACTGCAACTAAGACCGTTTTCCTTTCCCTAATATATTACAATAAAACTCTATTCTAATTTCATTTGCCTAGTCTAACGATCACACTGATTTTTTCTTTTGTAATTTAATTAATAACCGCCAAGATACAATTTTTATCATCAAATAGATTACTGCCAAATTGTTGCCAGAACTGCACTCGAACTGTCGCCAAACTGCTGCAAAACGCCCACAAGCTGCTGCACACTGCCGTACGCTGTTGCAAAACTGCCGTAAGCTGTTGCAAAACTGCCGGTTTTTCGTGAATGGTGCGTTTTCTTTTCTTCTTTTTTTTTTTTGTCTGATTATAAACTGATTTTTTCTTTAAATTGATTTCCTTTTCAAACAGATTCTCTTCGCCTGAGCCTTCTGGGTATGACAATTAGGTGTCTGGTGTAGTATCTTAATAAGTGAGTTCACGAGTTAAATTTTTTTATATATGTTGAATTTTTATCCTCATCGCTCTTCCTTTTTTTCCAGCGTTCGCAAACTATGCCCCGATGTGGAACTCCGCGCCCGACTAGCCCTAGGTTGCTAGCGCGCCAACTCTGCTTTGCCCCAGATGCTGTTGCAGGTAAGATGACACTGCGCCTCAGGCCGTATGAATCCTGACCAAACAGGTAATTAGTATCCAGAAGTGAATAATTTTTTTGTCTTTCAACTTACTTCAAGATTTTTTCTTGGTCACTAACACTTTTCCTTTTTTTTTCCTTTTTTCTTCGTTTCTTTCCAGACACAGGCACCCAGTCGTCGCGGAGGAAAATCTAGTAAATCGCCATACTTATTCTCCTCCTTGCCCCCTTTCTTTTCTCTTTCGGACAAGATCCAACACTGCGTAGACCAAATGGAATGGAATAGGAATGCAATTCTACCAAAATCCCCGTAAGTATGCAAAGTTTCACAATTTCTATTACTAATTAATTGAATTCTTCCTTACAGATTCCTGATACCTAGATTTAATTTAGCTTAATAAACTTAAGTTTTAATATTTATTTATAAGTTTAATGTATTAGTTATAAGACTCTGTCCGTTCATCACAACCACTGTTTAGTTCGTAGGCGTCCGTAGGGAACTAAACAGAAGTGTGTAGGTTCTCCTTTTATTATGGCCGTATGTCCTTCGCGTGATATGTTCCCACTAATTTTCCCTGTAGGTCCTCTAGAATGTAGTAGGAATTTCCTTGCTTTTCACGAACTCTTGATTTTATGAACATAGGTGCTAGCTTGGCATTCACTCCTTTTTCAAAGGAGCTTTGTAGGAAATTTCTCCGAAACACTTCCTGTCCCACTTTAAAATTTACCTCTTTTGTTCGCAAATTGTATTTCTCTGCTTGCTGCTCATAAGCAATTTTCATGTTTGCTTTTAGCTGCTTTCGCAGCAGCTGCAGTTGATCCTCCTTACGGAAGCCTCCTACATTCTCCTCCAGCAGCCCTAAATTCCTCAAAAGCTTATACTGCGAACCATGTGTAATCATGTTGAATCCATATAACGCTTGATACGGGGCACATTTTAAACTCTGGTGCACACTATTTCGCAACGCACAGCTGATTGCTGGAATGTGCTCAACCCATGCACTTTGATCGTTTTCCAAATAAGCCCTTATCGCCGCTATTATTGATCGGTTAACTCTTTCCGATGCATTCGACTGTGGCGAGTACACTGCCGTATATTGGTGTTTTACCCCAAAGGCTGTAAGAAACGTATTAAAATCGTGTGCTTTGAATTGAGACCCATTATCGCTAATTAGCAATTCAGGCACTCCATAGGCGAAAAAGATTTGGTTCTGTACCAACTCCATGATTGCCTTTGCTGTGAATTTTCTTAGTGGCCACAGCCAATGAAATTTAGAAAAGTGGTCGAGGACTATCAGCAAGCCAATATGTCCCTGTTTACTCCTCGGATAGGGTCCTAATAGGTCAATATAGAGCCTCTGAAAAGGTCTAGAAGATTCGGCTTGTTGACCCATTGGAGGTTTTAAAGTAGTATTTGGAGCTTTTGTGCTTTTGCATACTTCGCATAGCCGAACATACTCCCTTACTTGTGTCACCATCCCTGGCCAATAATAGCTTCGCCGAATTTGTTCTAACGTTTTACCTGTGCCGCCATGGGCGCATACTACAGTGTCATGAGCTCGCTTTATTACAGAGTTGGTCAAACTCTGGGGAATCCAGAGTTTCCAACCATTTCTGCTGCCTTCCGAGTCTCCCTTATCATGCTCCGTTCTAATATATAGGTGTTTGCCTATAATATTGAAATCTGGGTATGCTTCGGGATCCTCTCCTATTTTCTCCTTTACAACCCTATATGCTTCTTCATCAAAGCTTGTGGATTCCAGGTCAACTTCTGGCCCATAGTTTTCGATGGCTGCCAATTCATCATTAAACATGCGTGACAGCGCATCTGGCACAACATGTTCCTTGCCTTTTCGGTGGCTAATGTTAAATTTATGCCCCTGTAAATTCATCGCCCACCTCGCTAGGCGCCCTTTTAGGTTTGATTGCCTCATCAGCCACGACAAACTAGAGTGGTCAGTCACTACTTCGAATTCCTGTAATTCGAGGTAACATCGGAAACGTTCAATGCCCAGGATGACTGCCAAACACTCTCTTTCTGTCACGCTGTAATTTCTTTGTGCCGAATTAAGTTTTTTCGACATATACACTACCGGTCTCTCTTCATTTAGTTCATTCATTTGCACCAGCACCGCGCCCACTCCATAGTCGCTGGCATCGCAATGCAAGTAAAATTTCTGATTAAAATCGGGATTTTGCAAGACTGGGGCCGAAGTAAGAGCGGCTTTGAGCTGATCAAACGCAGTTTGTGCTTCTTCAGTCCAGCAAAACTTTTTCTTGCCTGAGAGCAAATTTGTAATCGGGGTGGTTAATTCGGAGAAGTTAGCTATAAATCGTCTATACCAACCTGCTAGGCCCAAAAATCCTCTAACTTGTTTTATAGATTTCGGCGCAGGCCAATTGACTATCGATTCAATTTTTCCAGGGTCTGTTGCAATGCCTCCTTTTCCGATAATAAACCCTAGATATTTCACTTCGGTCACACAAAAACTGCTCTTTTCTATATTCAAGGTTAAATTGGCTTTTCTAAATTGATCAGCCAGGCGCAGCAGTACTGTAAGATGCGCGTCGAAATCTGCCGATACGACACAGAGATCGTCTAAGTATCCAAAGCAACAGTATTTCAATTCGGGAGGAATCACCTCGTCCATGAGACGGCTCATCGTTTGGGGAGCGTTGCACAGCCCGAAAGGCATTACCCGAAATTGGTATAATGGCCTCCCGGGTACTGTGAACGCTGTTATCGGTCGAGATGCGTCCGATAATGGCACTTGCCAATAAGCATCTTTCAGATCAATTTTGCTAATCAGATTTGCTTGCGGTAATCGTGCGAATATGCCTTCGATGCTCGGTAACGGATATGCATCCTTTTTGGTACAATCATTCACCGTACGAGCATCCAGACATAAACGTACTTTCCCTGGCTTCACTACCAGACGCATTGGAGAGCTCCATGCGCTACTGGATTTTTCGATTACTCCTAATTCGATCATACGATCAATCTCCTCAAACATCAGCTTCTCGACAGCCGGAGATACCGGATAAAATCGTTGTTTTATTGGAGTGGCGTCTCCAACTTCGATTTTGTGTTCAAGAAGTGATGTTTTCCCTAGACCCTGCTTAGCAAATGACGGAAATAAAGATTTCACGGCTTCAAATTGCTGTTTTTGTCGCGAATCTAGTGGGTAAGCGTTTGTATCTGCTTCTTCCTCTTTAGAATCCTCCAACTCTAACGAGGAGATCAATCCTGGGGCCAAATTGAATTCTCTCCAAAAATCGATGCCTAGAATGAGATTTTTCTCAATTGACGGAATTACAAAAAGTTTTAAAAGAGTCTCTTTGTCCTTATATGTCACAATCGCTGAGAGAAAGCCTAGCACTTCGTGCGATCTGCCATCTGCCGTTTTTACTTTCGAATTAATTTTTTTGAATTCAGCCCTTTTTTCCCAATCGTGTTGCGCCAAAGTCGACCCCACGCAACTAATATTTGCCCCTGTGTCCAATAACCCTTCTTCGGTTACTCCTAAAAAGGAAACCTTAGCGTAAAAACGCCCATCGCTTTCTTTATTTATTTTTGAAGACACCAGTAATCGTTTAGTTAACCTTACGGCTTTCCAAAATTTTCGCAAGCGCTGCGTAGATCGTTTTGGCTGATTACCCGCATGAATTCCAAATATTCTTTCCCTAACTTTTTTATAATTCGCGAGCCTTGCTTCATAAGGTTGTGTATGAAGGCTTTTTGTATTTTTATTTTGGGCACATTTTCCTATTGACATGTCCGGTAAAAGCATAGCTCTGGTCAGATTTTCTGAGCTAGCCGGTAAATCAGGTAAATTTGTATTTAGTGTTGTTTCGGGGCCGTTCGTGTCTGACTCACGAATGGTCCCTTGGCTTTTTCCGCTCTCTTTGCCATACAGTTGGGGCATTGCGGCTTATACGTGTTCTTTGCCCCGCAGCCATAGCAGAAAACTTTGCGATTTTCCAAACTCATATCCCAACCATGACCCTCACCGTCACAATTCCAACATCGATAAATTCTCATCGGTGCTTGAATTGCGTCAACATCGCCCAAATTAGGATCTGTGTCTTGAATACCATTAGCATCTTCCAAAGCTGCCACGTTTCTTCGGCTGAACACCGGGTTAGGTGCTGGCTTTGGGAACCGCCGAATTGCGACTTCACCCAGCAAATTTTCGCGCATTTGCACCAGCTTTCGCAAGTGTGCAATCGAACGAATTTGCACAAAAAGCAATTCGTGTCGTATCTCGGGCAGTAAATTCCTTGTCAACATCTCAATGAGCTGCTGCTCTGGAATAGATGTTGACATTCGAGAAGCTAAGAGCATGACATCGTCATAAAATACCTCAAATGTCTCCCCCTGTTTTTGCTTGCGTGCTCGAATCTCTTCTAATATGTCGGTGTCGTTCCGGTAGTCTGTATATTGTTCTTTTAAAGCCGCTCCAAACTCCCTCCAATTTATTTGAGGATTTTCTTTCCGATACCTCCAATACCACTCTCTAGCTTTTCCTACTAGTAGAATATGTAAATTTTTGCAGACTGCATCTATATCATTGTTCAGACAGTCTTTGGTTAACGTGGCTACTCTATATAGGAATTCTTCTACGGTGACTCCTTTTGCCGACCCATCAAACTTGAGATTCCAGCTATGGATGAGCTGAGTAATCTTCTCCGGGCTTATTGCCGTGCTGTACCGAGAGCTACTTGACTGCTGACTCAACTCGTTAGGCATCAGATTTTGTCGGCTCACTTCGGGCGAAACTTGCCTGAAACTGAGGTTGGCTAATTGTCTGGCTACAATACATTCCAGTTGCATCCCTAAACGCTCATAATCTATGTTTGGAGAAGATGTTCGATTTGCTCTAGTATTTGAGCCTCCCCCCCGCCGTGTTTGCCTAACTTCTGAGTTTACTGCTCCCCGTTTCGGTCTTCCGGGGCCTTTAACATTTCTGGCTTGTTGGTTACCCTCTACCAATTCTCCCATTTGAGGGATTTTTTATACCTCGTGTTGTGAGGATGCGTTTTGGGCACAGCTCCCGCGTTTTGAGCCTCTAGCTCTATTTGTTGTTGCCTCGCAGCTGCCGAAGTCGATGGTTCTAACCCCAAATTAATATCTATCGTTTGTGATAAATCTGACCTAGGTAGCTCTTTTAAATCCGTTAATTGCAGCGTCTTCTGGCACGTTTGACAAACTTTAAACTGTCTTACCTAGTCAGAAATGCAAGCTTCATGGAAGCTGTGCTGACATGGTGTAATTAACACTCGTTCTGCTGAGCCGGGTTCCCTTAATGGCTCTACGCAAATTTCGCATTTTATTACTTGACTGTTTGCATTTTCTGCGGCCAAGTTTTCTTTGCTACGTATTGTTGTCATTTTTAGTCTTTTTGTTGATTCGTTTTTTTTTTTCAAATTTATTTATTTTTTTTTTTTAAATTGTTTAAGTTATAATTTATTTTTTTTTTTCATTAAATTGATTTCTTCCAGTTGACTCTAGGGTAACGTAGGTTGTGCGCTTTACCCCGCAGTTGAGATAGTGTTGAAGAAGTTAAGAAAGAGAAAGAAATATAGTGAAAAGAAAACAGTCAAGTCTCAAGAGTCGCTCATATACTCGAGGATAATATTTTGCTATGCCAAATATTATATTTCCAAGAGTACATTTTTCTTCAACGCTTTTTCCCTTGCCTTGCTGTATTTGGTTACTATCATTATTTTATGCCGAGTCTTAGATTCAGTGGTCGATATTTAGGACTTGCCTAAATTCGAATTCCAGCTGCTATTACTCGCAATATTATTTTCTATCTAGAGGCTTTCAGTAGCTTCCACGCATTTTACCCTTTATAATTCATGACACTTTTCTTCGCATCATGCGTTTTAAGCTGCCTTCGCCCCACGTTTTGGGCGCCAATTTGTAATGTCCACCCTCGGAATGGAATTTATATTTCCTAGATGTTTTAAATCTGGATATTGTTCCTATCTTTGGCTAGGCCGCCCTCCCCTTTGATTCTTTTGCGGCTAGCAAAAACAGCCTGTGGGGGGGTTCTTTTGGAGAACTTCCTAGCCCTTTTATGAGGGAAGACACACCAAAATATAAATAAACAGAATCTTTGCCACTATGTCTCGTGTCAGAAAATAGAGAGGAGAAAAGAAAAGTAAAAGAACAAAAAAAGAAGGGATAGAATGTACGAGAGGAGAAAGCACGAAAAGAACCACTACCCTTCTACGGGGCGCACTTCGGGGACACTACTGTTGTTGGTGTAGGTCCCGCGTCTTTACCCACCCTACCTTTGAGTCCTTTTTCGCATTAATTTGCAGAACTCCCTGACCTAACATTACCCTTTCATCAACCTTCAGAAATCATTATAAAATTAGTTTAGTTTTCCATTTTAAAATTCCATATAATTATTCATTTGATTCCAATAAAATATATACATATTATCTTCCTAAAAGATTTCATATTTTTGCTATTAATTAATCCTATGATCCTAATACTTTAATAAAAATATAAAATTTTGTATAAACCTATGCAGATATGATATCTCTTATTAATATAAACTAAATATATAAATAAACATTATTTCCCATATCATTCCCATTTTTTCATCGCGACGCTTACTAAATATCCGATAAATTACACAAAAAAAACCTATCAATCTCGTCGCATCTCAATGTGTTTGTATTTTGTAAACAAAGCAATTACTGCCTGAAAGTTTCGTTAATTAAACATTTGCGCGGCGCGAGTGCTATATTTTATCGGGTGTGATCTCTCTTAGTGCCAGTTTATACCGACATATATCAGGTAAGTACCTAAACAATTTAATTAAACATGGAAAAAGGTCTTAATATGCCACGATCAATGCCATACAAACAGCTGTTTGTTGTTTACCTTTGGATTTTTCTTTGGTGAATCGAAATAAAATTTTTATTGCTTGCTTACTTTTCTTGATTTTTCTTTTATATATATTTTTTTTTTTAGTATTTTCTTTCAAATGTTATCGTGACATTTGCTCATGAACGGTGTAGTCGTGAATATAAAATAAAATTGAGTACACTTACCCCCAGTTCTCCGTTGGGCCCAATAGATCGTTGGTTGCTAAATGTTAATTTAAAGTTTATTTTATACACGTACATACACCAGAGGCAGACAAGAAAGCAATATTCGAACAAAATAAAAACTGCAACTAAGACCGTTTTCCTTTCCCTAATATATTACAATAAAACTCTATTCTAATTTCATTTGCCTAGTCTAACGATCACACTGATTTTTTCTTTTGTAATTTAATTAATAACCGCCAAGATACAATTTTTATCATCAAATAGATTACTGCCAAATTGTTGCCAGAACTGCACTCGAACTGTCGCCAAACTGCTGCAAAACGCCCACAAGCTGCTGCACACTGCCGTACGCTGTTGCAAAACTGCCGTAAGCTGTTGCAAAACTGCCGGTTTTTCGTGAATGGTGCGTTTTCTTTTCTTCTTTTTTTTTTTTGTCTGATTATAAACTGATTTTTTCTTTAAATTGATTTCCTTTTCAAACAGATTCTCTTCGCCTGAGCCTTCTGGGTATGACAATTAGGTGTCTGGTGTAGTATCTTAATAAGTGAGTTCACGAGTTAAATTTTTTTATATATGTTGAATTTTTATCCTCATCGCTCTTCCTATTTTTCCAGCGTTCGCAAACTATGCCCCGATGTGGAACTCCGCGCCCGACTAGCCCTAGGTTGCTAGCGCGCCAACTCTGCTTTGCCCCAGATGCTGTTGCAGGTAAGATGACACTGCGCCTCAGGCCGTATGAATCCTGACCAAACAGGTAATTAGTATCCAGAAGTGAATAATTTTTTTGTCTTTCAACTTACTTCAAGATTTTTTCTTGGTCACTAACACTTTTCCTTTTTTTTTCCTTTTTTCTTCGTTTCTTTCCAGACACAGGCACCCAGTCGTCGCGGAGGAGAATGTATGACTGCGATGATCTAGCAAAATCTAGTAAATCGCCATACTTATTCTCCTCCTTGCCCCCTTTCTTTTCTCTTTCGGACAAGATCCAACACTGCGTAGACCAAATGGAATGGAATAGGAATGCAATTCTACCAAAATCCCCGTAAGTATGCAAAGTTTCACAATTTCTATTACTAATTAATTGAATTCTTCCTTACAGATTCCTGATACCTAGATTTAATTTAGCTTAATAAACTTTAGTTTTAATATTTATTTATAAGTTTAATGTATTATTTATAAGACTCTGTCCGTTCATCACAATCGATCAAATAAATATGTGTGATCTCCAACGAGCAACCTTGGATACCAATCAAGATTGTATGAAAGATTTACTAACAACGGACGACAACATTTAATTTGATAGAAACTAAAAGGAGAGGGGATATTTCGAACCACAAAAAGGTCAAATCTTCATCTTTAACAGTCCCAACCTGGTGGTGAACTCTAACTGCGGCATTAAAATAAAAGTCTCCCGTTCAGCTATCATACACTACGCTAACTGTTGTTATTCTGGATGGACGACCGTTTGACAACACCTTTATGAGTATAGAACATGTCGTAAACATTGCGGTTCCGGATCTTGCAAACATTCTCACAAACCAGTCACTAAGCGAGTTCAACCTAGACAAGTCAATGATGGAAGACATAAACACAACATTTTAAATATGGAACACCTGAAGACGGAATGGGACAAATAAAAAATTGTACGCATGTATAAGCGTGGTCTTTTTCGTTGAAATCGTAGCCTTTGTCTGTACAAATAGATGGACGATCTTTCTCCCTGCTGTCAAACCCGTCATATCCGAGCGGACCATTCCTTTGATATGGCCCTCTCTGCACATTAGGTGGGGAGGAGTTACCATAGAACCCAAAGCCGTCCCCCAAAGCCGGCCAGATGCCGCTGATGTCAACGATAACGACAACAGCGCGAGTCAGATCGTTAGGTACATTGTACTACTTTATACAAAACGCAGAAGTCGAAAACAGGATGGTCTGGGCTTGAGATTTTAAGAAAAGTTGCACCTACATACACACTTACGTACATATAGAATTAAAAGTCAGCAACATCGTAAGCATATTGACACGACTGGAGCATTACAATTCATGTGATCAAAAAGTAAGGTGACTTTTGAATTAAAACTTTCCGCGTTAACCGATTCAGGCAAACTTTTCTTTCTTAAGTTTGTAGGACTGCTAGGGCCGTCTGTGCCAAATCACATGTCAAAGTCATCATTATTTTTTAGTTTACGCTTGTCTTTCTCAAGTACAAAAAGTGCATTCGGCAATTTGTGCGATGTCCAATTTTGTTGAGCAAAGAAATGCTATAAAATTTTGCTTGCGGAATGTATCGAATGTTACAAAAGGTCTTCGGTTAATTTGAGGGGACGATGTAGGTTTGGAAGAATAAATAAAGATTTTTCATTTTATAACAAAATTCAAAACTCCTTACTTTTTATTCAAATTAATTTGTATTCAGTCTCAATTACGAGCAAAAGCCAACTAGAAATTTTGTTTAGTAACAAGAAAAGACCATTCCCAAGAGGACCACATTTCTCGGGAGACTCTCTGCACTAGAGAATAAAAGTTCAGTTCAGCTTAGCTCTCTTAAAGACACTTCGCTCTTTGACGACTTCATTTTGCATATATCACGTGTTATATCAAACACGTCCAATTAGTCGGTCTTGACTTAAATCCCATTCTTCAAAGTCAGAATACCATTGGGCTCTGGCTCTTTCATCGGGAAGAAATAAAACAATAAACTATTACAATGAAAACAACTTGACTTTAGTTTTTTTTGTAAATAAATACCAGCGAGCTCGTTATTATATAAATAACTTGGAGGGAATCGCCTGGAACATACGGACCACCATAACTGAAATCACCTGGTGGATCTACTGACCACCATAACTCGGGCGCATACGTGCCGCATTTATAGTAGGTTAAGTTCTAGTCAATCCGCCTGCAGCCCCCTGCCGAAGCCTAATAGGGACCATGCGCATCATCACATATCAAAAGGCGTCAGATTAGGAAATAAATATATATAAGTTAACAACTGATTAATGTCTTACCCCTAGCAACTAAGTAGCTTTGTATTTACAATGCTGACGCGCCAGAATTGGGTCCGGCTGCGGAAAGCTGACACTTCTTATTGGAGTATTGCTTTGCGCTGCAAGGAATGCTGAGTCGGCTTGCCGATCATGGCTTGGGGCCGTGATGCATTGTCGCGTAGGGTCAACTTAGTTTTTAAGTTTTGTGAGCTCTAGTTTTGGTACCGTCGTTGAATAAAACACTACACAGCTCCGGCATCAGTCGTAAAAACACTCTTGTTATTATTAACAATCTCATTGCTAGCACAAGGCTAGTAATCCTTACTAAGGGGCGAAGTCAAGCACTCCAACGTAATCATCCTAAAAGGAACCAACTGGAAGACAATTTCTCCATCGTAATAGTTCGAAGGGAACAGATCGCAGCACTAAGCCACTGGATCGTCGCTGGAAGAACTCTTATTATAATTTATAAGTTATGAACCTCCCCTCCATTGACCTCCGCTCTTGCACGCGCTCTCTTCGTTTGCCCCACTTGACGGTCAAGTAACTTTCCCATCACCCACCCGATAACGCAGACTTCGACCCACCTTGTCCCCTTGTCCACCAACTACGCCGCAACGTACTCAGCGATCACGCTGCCTGCAATTTGCTGTGTCTGCAGACGACACTTTGTTGCTTAGCAAACGCTGCCCTCAGCCGCTAGAGCCGGAGCTCTGATGAGACCCAGCGCTGACTCGAGCCACCAGTCTAGAGCTACACTCTAAACACGACGCAAGCCGAACACCTTATTGGATCTTAACTAAGTTTACTCTAATAATCTTGAAATAAGCCCGAGTTATAACGTAAAACCAAACCTCAACGGATTTTCTACTTGGGGAACGACCTTTCCTATTGCATCAACGGATCAACTCAACATGATAGTTGTTTTAACTAGGTGAGCTCTTCAGCTACGAGAGCCGAATTAAACCAAGGCAAGCGTATGCTTGCCATAACTGTAATCTTAAACAAAAAATCAACAAGCACGAAAGATACAGTCGAGTTGTCTCGACTGTGATATATCCGCTTCCCAACTGACAAAAACGATTTTCGTGACATGCCCCTCTTATGGCAAGAGAGCCAATGTTGTGAAACATTCAAATATTACGCCGAAAGTTAACAACAACTTAAGCATAATGTTTATATAAGTTGATAACGAAGGTGCTACCCCTCATTTAGAATAATGCACCCCAATATGCAAGCTCAGCGTCGGCACAATTTCCTGCACGCGCCTAGCTTCAAAGCAGATTTCAATGCGCTTCCGCTCCCACAAGTGCATGTGATTCTAGGAAGACTACTCCAATTCAACCAACATAACATCAGTGGATGTCGTCGCCTATTGGAAGCAGCGAAGCCGACGTCGATCCTTTGACACCAAGGGCAGAGAAGCCGACAGCTAAAGACTCACAGCTTGCTAGGGACAGTTTAGTTGTTTAGTTGTTAGTTGCTAATTGGAATTAAATCAATGAAGTCGTTGTTGAAGTCCAATTCTTTTTATTTTTTCATTTGCACTTTGCAAATAATTCACTGGCGCCCGAGCAGGGACTAGTACTCGTATTATACATCGAAACGTCTTGCAAGTTCGCAGCTAGCAATTACATTTGCTGCAACCGATCACGCAACTCACGGAAAACCAAAATTATTCGATCGTTCAAATTAACCCCGGAAAATCGAACTTAACTCAACCCTGTACGCATCGTAGGATCCCCAGTTGTCGTTGGAACAAAAAGGGATGAAATCCGGACCGTCGGAAGGAGGAGCCACATCATCTTAAATATCTATAGTACTGTAAGCTTACACAAACAAATACTAAAACTAACACACAAATGAAAACACATTACAAATAGACTTAAGTGAACACGAAAATTCATATAAAATACCGTTAAATGAAAAGCAAACAAAAAGATCACAAAAGTGATATAATTTATTGCAATTTTACGATTTTCAGCATTTTGGGCATGCGCGACCAAGGTTCGTTTATGTATGCATACGACACTCGTCTACTTTATATATAGTAACATATCCATTCAACACCCACACTTAAAAACTCCCCAACTACACATAACATAATTGTAAACAACATACACTATTGTAAAACCCACATACACACATTAAAGTCTAGTTACAAAATGTAATCAAAAGAACTAAAGCCCTTCGGTTAGCCACCTGCAAATCGCCAAAGTAAGCATTCCCACGGTTTTAAGAAACTCTAGACCATCGTCCGATCAACAACAACAAACAAAACTCCGAATTCCAGCTAACTGCAAGACGGCAATAACAGCCAGCTGCAACAATTGCCTAATCAGCGGAATCGTCGCTTACGTACCATTCCCAAGAAGATAATATAACCTTCTCCGTTATTTTTCGGGACACTCTCTTCACGAGAGAATAAAAATTCAATTCAGCTTAGCTCTCTTAGAGACACTTCGCTCTTTCATTTTGGCTATATCAACACAAACAAGTCTCCCCAAACCGCGATAGATCTGCTAAAGCCCACTTCAACTTCCAACTAAGTGACAATCAAAAGGCTCTAGTTCTTTCCTCTTTGGAAATAATAAAAGTGTTTAATAATTAAACCCTCGTTCTGAATTCATAAATATATAAGTTAAGGCCCAACATGTCACAGCTCTGTAATAAGAGCATAAGAGCGCCACACGCGCAAGTAGCAGAGAACAACAAAAAGAGCAATATTATCACACGCGCAAATGGCAGAACAACAACAATATTACAACCTGGAATTCGCCAGCCAATAACCGTGTGATCGGAAAAGTGCAACTTGTGCAGACAGCCACGTGAGCTGAGTCTGCAAGTTAACATATGAGCTATCCAATAGTTCAATGCCCGCTGATCACGCCATATAGCAATGACCCCAATGCATGATCAGCGTTCTTTGCGACAGTTCCGCGTAACCTAAGTAGTTGCACAACGACACTGTCCGTAACGTTCCCACGTTCTCCGGCCACCCGACATTTGAGCCGTTTGGGCAATGCGCTGGATCAGCACTTTTAGGCGACAGGGCTAGCTTCGCGTTAAGAACAATTTGTACTTAGCTTTAGTTTGATTTTGATAATAAAAGAGTTCGGTACTGTACGGGACAAGTCTTCTTATTTAATCCGAATAACCTAATAACTGGAGCCCAACAAAAAAAACCCCCGAAGTGAAGTCAACTCAAATTTTTATTTTTTCGATACGATAGTACGAAAAAAAATAATAAAACAATTCATATAACTACAAAGATAAGACCCTGACCTTAAGACCATAATAGCTGTGGCTGGCTTGGTATAAAATTGTGTTATATAGAAACAAAAACATAAAATAAATAAAACCAAATAAAACAGCAGCAAGCAGCAGGCGACAACCGAAACCAACAATAACGAAGAGCAACTGACGACAGCGAAAGAAGCACCAGCAGCAGCAGCACCAGCAGCAGACTACTAATTTAATAAAAACATGTGAGTAGAGTGCACATTTTTTTTTACAATACTGAAAAATAAATAAATCCAAAAATTGAAATAAAGTAATAAATAAAAAATATATAAGTTTTCGCGTAAAAGAATACAACATTCTAAGGGAATTTCAAAAATCGATCTTTGTAAGGAACATTTTTTGGCCCTCTATTAACAAGCACCCTTATGAGTGACAGTGAATTAGAGGAGCTGGTGTCTGATATTTCCCAACAACTAAAAGAAATTGGGGCAGAACGAAGCACTGCTTATAGCGAAAATAATTGGTGGTCCGATCAACAAATAATAGGCAAAATGAATATTGATGCTAATAGTTTAAAAATTCTAATCGAGACTGCAGTCAACGCTGCACTCGATCACCAGGCAAAAAGTTTTGCATGGTGCTGTCCTCATATGACACACCACTCAATTTCAAAGCCATTATAAATAGATTGGACTTTACGTACTCTGATAAGCGGCCAATCTACTTAATAGAACAAGAGCTGTCAACACTTCGTCAAGGAAACTTGACATTGATAGAATATTATGACGAAGTTGAGCGAAAACTTACGCTCCTCATAAATAAAACTATCATGACATACGACTCTTCCCTGGCTGCTTCTCTCAATGAGAAATACAGAGCAGATGCTTTAAGAGTATTTATCTCCGGAACTAAGAAACAGCTAAGCGACATACTCTTCTCAGCGCGACCAAAGGATTTGCCATCGGCCTTAGCATTAGCTCAAGAGGTCAAGTCAAACCACGAACGCTTTCATTTTGCAAATAATTATGCAAGAAGTCTAGAAGACAGAGCTCAGCGAAATGAAAAACGTTATCAAAAACAACAGACTACAGAGAACTCGCAGCAAGGTAAAAGTCCATATTATAATAAACCGAGAATACAGAATAATGGCCCGCCCCAAAGGCAAGAGGCACCAAATCAAGGGGTTTCCGCCTACTCCCCTTTTCAGAATCAAACCCAAAAAAGACCCAATAGCTGAACAGCTAGGTTTACAGGACCAAAGCAGCAGAGAATAAATAACATTTCACAAGAAGATCACCAATATGACCCAAGTGAACAAGAATACGATACTATCGCCGAGTCCGAGGTAGCTGATTTCGAAGACGAAACTGCACAAACGGAAGAGCTCAATTTTTTAGAAATGACTCCCTGTTACCGTTTGTAGAGCGAACGATAGCAGGAAGCACAATAAAATTACTGATCGATACAGGGGCATCGAAAAACTATATAAAACCTCTAGGGAACCTTAAAAACATAACACCGGTAAACAAACCCTTTTTGGTAAAATCCCTTCATGGTTTTAACCCTGTTCAAAAAAATGTTTTATGCATCTCTTTAACACTACAACAACATTTTTCATTTTGCCAAACCTTTCAACATTTGATGGCATAATAGGACTAGACCTGCTTAACAGAGTCAACGCTACACTAGATTTCAAAAATAAGATATTGCATACTGAATCTGGATCTGAGGAAATTCAGTTCCTAAGGTGCGCAAATGTAAATTTCACAGAAGTTCAAAACATAGAGGTCCCAGAAAAAATAAAAAAAGAATTTCTGGAAATGCTAAAAGCTAGAACTAACGTCTTTGCAGACCCTAACGAAGCCCTTCCATACAACACTAACATTGTAGCGACAATAAGAACTGAAAACGACGACCCGATATATTCAAAATTATACCCCTATCCGATGGGAGTGTCTGATTTTGTAAACACAGAAACAGACAGTCTGCTGAAAGATGGTATAATAAGACCATCAAGATCACCCTATAATAATCCGGTGTGGGTAGTAGACAAGAAAGGAACAGACGAAAATGGAAACAAAAAGAAAAGACTTGTAATTGACTTCAGAAAATTGAACTCTAAAACTATTGCCGACAAATACCCCATACCCAATATTGTAGCCATACTGTCAAATCTTGGTAAAGCAAGGTATTTTACAACGCTTGATAGCAAACCATACACAGCGAAGAATCACTAACTTACATTATCGACTCTTCTGATAAGCCTATAAACTGTTTTAGGAATCAAATTATTTTAGAAGAAAATGCGGTAGCTTCAGCACGTACTATAATTATGTTTGGTCAGAAAACAAGGCACATTATACATTTTAACGATAAGCAACAACTAATGGAGTTGGTGTTTGATGCAGTTAACAAAGATGTAGTGAACGCAATCGCATGTGAGCTACCAATTCTGGCGTTTGTTCAGAACAAACTTGTGGAAACATTCCCATCCACAAAATTCTGGTATACTAAGCGAATGGTCATTGATGTTATTGATAAGAATGAACAAAAAGAAATAATTATTGCAGAACATAACAGAGCACACAGAGCAGCTCAAGAAAATGTAAAACAAATAATGCAAGATTATTTTTTTCCGAAAATGACTCGCTTAGTAAACAAAACTGTAGTAAACTGCAAAGTTTGTAACAGAGCCAAATACGACCGGCATCCACAAAAGCAAGTTATTGGTGAAACACCCATTCCTTCCCAAGTAGGAGAAATACTACACATTGACATTTTTTCAACGGACAAAAAATATTTTTTTTTACTTGCATAGATAAATTTTCAAAATTCGCCATCGTGCAACCAATAGCCTCCAGAACCATTATCGACATAGAACCACCAATACTGCAACTTATGAATTTTTTCCCAAACACCAAAACCATTTACTGCGACAACGAACCTTCTCTAAATTCTGGAACAATAAAATCACTATTAAATAACCGTTTTCATGTCCAAATCTCCAACGCTCCACCCCTACACAGCTCATCGAATGGGCACGTAGAAAGATTTCATAGCACTCTTGCAGAAATAGCGCGGTGCTTGAAAATAGAAAAACACCTGAGTGACACAGTTGAACTGATTCTTCAGTCAACAATTGAATACAATAAAACAATACACTCTGTTACCAACAAAAAACCAATCGAAATAAAACATTACTCTGCACCAGATTTTGAAGCGGGTATAAAAGACAAAGTGAATAAAGCTCAGGAAACACAGATGCAAAGGTTGAATGAAACTAGAAGAAATAGAATTTTTCAAGTAGGTGAAGCCGACCTGGGAACAACAGTTCTCATTAGGGGGAGGGTGGTCCATAAGGACAATTTGAGATAATAACTTTTTTTCTTATTTTTTCTTATTAATATTTTTATTCAGGATTTTGATCGTGCTACTTCTCATAACAACAACTACCGCCAAATTAACTGATTACTCAAGCTCGGACTATATCCCACTTGTGGACGGAAATGTAGTCATCTGGAAAAATTTTGAGTACCTCAGACACTCGTCTAATCTCAGTATGTACTCGGAAATAGCCGAGGAAACTAAAGCATTAATGAATCATTTTCCCCAATCGCACATGAAAAAGATATTAGAATCTGATATAGGTCATATAAAAACATTATTAGATACAGTGAAAATTCATCATAGACACGCTAGGAGTATTAACATTCTTGGTACTGCTCTAAAGGTGGTAGCAGGAACCCCTGATTTTGACGACTTTGATAAGTTAATATACAGGCAGCAATCTTTAATCGAATCAATAAACAATCAGGTTGTTATAAATACAAGAGTGCAAGAAAAAATCAATAAACAAACAGACACAATAAACATAATAATCAATAATGAAAA
Organism: Zaprionus vittiger; assembly: GCA_018904025.1. NCBI lineage: Eukaryota > Metazoa > Arthropoda > Insecta > Diptera > Drosophilidae > Zaprionus > Zaprionus vittiger. The sequence goes on along the minus strand of JAEIFQ010000026.1, from coordinate 407,392 downwards.
AACAAAACAAATCGACACCGACCACCTCTATGAAACACTTCTCGCAAGGGACCGAATTTTGATTTTAGAACTCGAAGCATTAATATTGTCAGTAACCCTTGCAAAGATTGAAATTGTAAACTACACTATTCTCGATTCAAAAGATTTGGAAAATTTATTAAATGAGCACTCTACAGATATTACAATTACTGTTTTAATGGAAGTAGTTTACATCAATGTTTTGTTAGACGATAATTTTTTACATTTTATTATTAAATTCCCAAGCCCTAGCTTAGTTTGTAAAAAGGTCACTCTATTTCCTGTCCAACACAATGGCACAATAATAAATTTTGCTGGATATAACAACGTAGCGGATTGCGATAACCATATTCTGGCAATTGGAAACTGCAGTACTGCCCTCACATCAACATTCTGCAGAGAACTCCCTTTTACAACTTGCGCACAACAGCTGCACGCCGGCACTACAGCTCATTGCACTACTCGTCCCAGCCACCTCGAACAAGTTGAAGTCGTGGATGATGGTGTCATAATTATCAACAATGGAATGGCAACCGTTACCATGTCTAGTGGCACGGAGAAGACTATCCACGGCACATTCCTTTTAACGTTCGCAGATGAAGTTAAAATAAATGGATCTTTGTTCCGTAACTCAAAAGCCATAATTCTACGCCACCCAGGTTCAGCGACAGCGGCACTCTTAAATATCACTGGACATCAAGAAGTTTTGAGCCTACCATACCTACAACGACTAAACAGCCAAAATCTGAGGTACATCGGCGACATCGAAAAACAACTCGTTACAAAACCTGCAACCTTCAGTGTAACTATGCTTCTCGTAGCAATCATTGGACTTTCCATTTGGAAGATTTATCAGAAACACGTGAGAGCAAGAAAATCAGCTTCCTTGCAAACTGCCATCGACGACTTAAGGAAGTCCGGGGACGACCTTCATCTTAGTGAGGGAGGAGTTAACATATGAGCTATCCAATAGTTCAATGCCCGCTGATCACGCCATATAGCAATGACCCCAATGCATGATCAGCGTTCTTTGCGACAGTTCCGCGTAACCTAAGTAGTTGCACAACGACACTGTCCGTAACGTTCCCACGTTCTCCGGCCACCCGACATTTGAGCCGTTTGGGCAATGCGCTGGATCAGCACTTTTAGGCGACAGGGCTAGCTTCGCGTTAAGAACAATTTGTACTTAGCTTTAGTTTGATTTCGATAATAAAAGAGTTCGGTACTGTACGGGACAAGTCTTCTTATTTAATCCAAATAACTCAATAACTTGCACATGCCAACCAAGTCACCGTGGGATCGACAACGCACCATAGCCGGGCATGTGACACCAAGGCGTCAACGACCCGTGGGAAGTTATGCTGACAGGCCACCAAAGCACGAGCGCTAACCATGCACTTTCCAGTAAGCTACCGTGGGACCAATATTCGCAAGACGAAACCCCGTCAACAACTAATGCAGCCGGCACCGGCTGATACCACGGAAAACACCAATAGCAGAGCGCCACATCGAAACTCCACAGCGAAGGATCATATTGCACCAACCGGCAACCAATGCCGGCCAACATAGATCAGCTACAGCGACAGCGAACGCGACTAATGACATCGAGGGAACACCAAGAACCAGCAGAGCAGCAACAGCGTCAGAACGACGCCTTAGGTTTGATGTAGTTTAGCTTTAGCATTTGTAAATTAGTCTTAATCTCAACTTGTTAATAAAAACATTATTTTTTTTTAAATAAAAATAATCTAAACTTTTAACTTAACATATATATGAGTTATACATATGTAGACTAATATATGCTCTGACGGCTACCCCGCATAGCTCCTAAGCCTTTAGGAATATAAGCAAAGAACAGACAATAAAGAACAGTGAACGTGGACTGACGTCCATACGGTCCAATAAACGAATTTAAAGCGACTTAGTTATTGGACAATGTTGAAGTGGCAAATAAACTAAATATTACAATACTCCAATGAACTGGTTAGCGATCTCGAAATGTCTGACTCTTCATTACGCGGACAAACGCATTAACACATTAGAAAATCAAATGACAATGCCTATACAGGGTGCTAACCAATCGGTGGAAGAATTCCATCAAACAGTTTATAAACACCTATCCCTAATCCTAAACAAGATCGGTTGTATGGGGTTAGAAGCAGAACTGTTAATGACGAAAACGTACAGAGATAAGGCTCTACACACATTCGTACGAGGGTTGCCTCGTCTACTGGGAATCAAAGAACCAGTAGACTTACCCTCAGTATTACACCCTTGCCTCAAGTTAGAAAACCAGAACTTCAGGGCAAGACATGCAACTAACATGGGACAGACAAGGCAGTTTAGGAACCAGTCTGCAAAGCCTTCACCTGCTCCTCGCAGTACTTCATTCATCTATAGACAACCACCAATGCCACCCCCAAGAACTCAATATTACCAATTTGGACAATAACCACCGACCGCTTTACCACGACAAAATTCTAATAACTTCGGTTACCAGCTTGCACAGCCTGCAGCTGCACCTTGACCTTTTCAAAATAGGCAGTTCCCGCTACAACTGACAGCGCCACCTAGGCCATAGGCCCCAAAACCACTGACCCTGTGGATGTGGATCCCAGTGTTCAGACCAGAAGGGTTAACTATATGAATAGACCTCGTTTTGAACCAGGCAGAAGACCAGCTGGTCCAATACCAGATGGGTTGAAGCGACAAAGGAACTTCAATATACAGACTACAACTGAAGAAAACGAAACGCAACCCCCAGAGACTTTGACAATGACGAGGAGTATAACAACCTTGACAACAAACCTAGACGACTACGTAGATCAGATAGATGAATTCGACGCTGACAATAACGCTTACGACTACTATGATGACGCATCATTAAATTTTTTAGAATAAAGAATTCCTCTCTTCTATATTGGAATGGCCAATTTATTAGAATACTTAGTTGGCTACGAGTTCAAACAGAAATTACATCCAGCCGAAATTCGTTGATAGTCCAATACAGAACAAATCACTTTTCGATGCTGTCTGAGTAGGTGGCAATACGCTAGTTACTCACTATAAAGGAAGCGAACCTCTTTAATATTCAGGACGTTAATGTAAAGTTTTTCCTGTTGCCCACATTGAAATCTTTTGATGCCATTTGGGCAACGATAGTTTGAAAGAATTAGGGGCAGAGATAAAAATCAACAAAAATACTATGGCATTAAAAGACGGTATATCGATCCCCATCAAAGAAAAAGAATTCGAAGCAGTCAATACAATGATTCCGAGAACATCCCACTTGTCAGACACGCAAACAGCCAAGCTAAGCGAATTACTCAAGTCATTTCCAGACTTGTTCGCAGGCCCAACCAAACACTGTCCTACACAACAAATGTGAAAGCAAGGATCCGAACCCCGTCTGATACTCCGGTTTACTCGAAATTCTATCAGTATCCAATGACACAGAAAGATGAAGTAAACCAACAGATAAAATAACTTTTGGACGGTGAAATAATTCGACCTTCTAGGTCCGCGTATAGTTCACCAGTGTGGATCGTACCCAAAAAGGCGACGCTTCAGGCGAAAAAAAAATAGCATGGTAACAAAATATCTATTATAAAGGAAAATTAAAGGGCCTAAAAATAATTGAAATGGATACCATTTGGAGCACTTTATAAGCCTGCATTAAAATTTGTATAATATCTTTGTTATAAGAGGTGTAATCTTAGTTTGAGCGATATTTTTTATCGAAAAAATTAACGCTCAACAAATAGTCATTATTTTGTAATCGACATTTTTTTCACTCTACAAATAATCATTTTTTTTTTAACAAAAAAAATAAAACTCGGCACATAATCATTATATTTTGAGTTTTAATTTTTATGAATGATTTTTTCGGTCCCTGGTCTAAAGACATGCTTCGAGAAAATATTAGAAAAATTTTATTTACATAGACGATATCATCATATTTAAGTAGCATATTGAGAACTTGGCTAAAATTTTTAAAAACTCTACAGAACGCTAACATGAAATGTCAGTTGGACAAATGTGAGTTTATGAAAAACAAAGTCAAATGCCGATAGGAATAGATAGAGGAATAGAAACAAACGAGAGTAAAGTGGTAGCGATAACAAATTATCTTTGCCCTAAAACTTTGAGGGATCAAAGACCCTTCCTCGGCTTTTCCGGCTTCTATAGAAGATTTATACAAAATTATGCCAAATTGGCAAAGCCTTTAACTTCACTTTTAAGAGATACGTGTCCAAAAGGACGTCATTCATAAAATTAATTTTTTAGAAAATGAAGATCTCTAGGCTCTTTTAAGAAGCTTAAAAGTAACTTAGGGTCAGAAGAAATAATTCTCAGTTATTCAGACTTTAATAAGGAGTTCCATTTAACAACTGATGCTTCAAATTTCGCGATAGGAGCAGTTCTGTCGCGACATAACCCGCCTATATAATTTATCTCTAGAACACTTTCTAATGCCGAAGAGAACTATGCGGCTAACGAGAAAGAGATGATTGCCACAATTTGGGCACTCAAGGCCCTCAAAAATTGCCTGTAAGATCTTTACAGATCATAAACCTGTAACACATTTTCTGAGTAGCTGGAATGGAAATGCCAGAATCCTATGGTTCTAACCAAACTGAAGTAAAAACGAATTGTAATAATAAATATTCTTCTTTAACTAAATATTAAAGAGACTTTTTTTAATTAACGCCTAAACGAGAAATAACCCAGTTATTCTATAAGCGATCATACAATCGCCTACGTATTATCCAACCGAAATAACTCTTTGAGCTAACACCAAGAGTCACGGTATTAAACAATAAAGTGAACAACAAAAAAGGACGAATTTTGTGACTTAAACAGCAACAAACAAAACAAAACGCAGTGAAAAACACACAGCAATTAATTAAGTTTTACAATGAAGACAACAAAAACAGTGGAAAAATAAAAATACACATAGAACAAAACAGAATTTGGTGACTAAAACAGTAACAAAACAAACTGACTAAAGCAGAGAGAGTTACTAAAACACGTCAACAAAATACGAGGAGAGCGTGCGGAGTTCAACGAAATTTCAACTAGAAAATAACATACCGCAGCGGCCAACAGCCAATAATTGAAGCTAATATTTCATCTTTCAAAATGTAAGTGAGATAATCATTTGTTTACAATTCAAATAAAATTAATAAAAAAATACGGTAAAGCTTAAATAGCTGCATGCGTCACCGATTTTGTTTAAATTTTTTTTACTGATAGGGCTATATTTATCATGATTTTAGGTGAAAGAATTATTTGGCGGTTTTTTTTTAATTGAATTTTGAAAATAATTAAATTTACATGTATTTTGTTGTTGGCCAATTCTGAGTAAAACGTCACAATGATGCGCACAGTGTCCTACAAGCGATTTATTTCAAGCGAAATGTTATTTAGAGACAATAATGTTTTATTTTATGAGTTGCATATTGGGTGAGAATTTCGGCGCCTGCAACTAGAACTCGTTGGTCGGCAGACTGGCGTCAACGAAGATGTTTAATAGCTAAATATGCTTTCAGAATATAATATGTGTGCAGTAAACAATTTTTTTTTTTGCTTTTTTATTTTGTCAAAAATTTTTTGCCTGCAGCGCGCTGTTTTTCTAAACATTTTGAATTTTTTTACATGCTTAGTTTTCATTTAAAATTAATCGGTTTATTGGACACTGTACCGTCACAAAATGTTGCAGGTAGACTGGCGCCTTGCACAAAAAGGCAACAACAAAATACATGTAAATTTAATTATTTTCAAAATTAAATTAAAAAAAAACTAGAAGCGACCGCCAAATATTTCGTTCACCTAAAATCATGATAAATATAGCCCTATCAGTAAAAAAAATTTAAACAAAATCGGTGACGCATGCAGCTATTTAACCTTTACCAAAAATACTTAAGGCTGTTTAGTGTAAGATTTCATTGTTTACAAAATAAACTTAAGCAAAATTCTGCCTGTTGCAATAAAGTTGTGGCAGTCACGATACATCGCGAAAAAGTTCCGCCAATCGATAACTAAGTCGATGACAGACCAGCTGCAATCGAGCTAGAACACACACCACTAAGAAAGCGACGCGCCACAAGAATCGTATTAGAATTATTCAGATTAAATGTACAACTGTAGAATTAAGTGAAATATATAAATAAAATATCATTCGTTACTTAATTCCACAAAGTGTTAAAAGTCAAAATTAAAATTAAAATTAATTCCGAAACGGTCTGATTTTTGTATGTTGAGCCCATTGCAATATCAAACCAAAGCGGACGACAGTAGTGGCGATGAACTGATAACTGCGTACTTAGCGCAGCGGTCTTTAAAGAAACAAAAAAAATGAATGCGGAACAAGTTGCACAGATAGAGGCCAATGGTACCGGCAGCCCTTGACCAAGAAGTCCTCTTATTTGAGGAAAAGATAGATTCTCTGACAAACCAGCTTACTAGAACTAGAGTTTCTGCACCACAGATAGAAATTTTCCGCGAAATAGAAATCGTGTCAGGGGCCCATTGCGAAGAGCCTCTAGATATTATAAAGTCCATCACCGAGTTCGACGGAAATATAGAAAACTATGTTTCGTGGAGGCAAGCCGCTGCCGCATCTTACTCAGTATTAGAGCCATACAACGGCAGCTCAAGACACTATCAGGCAGTAGCTATAATCAGAATCAAAGGGGATCAGCAGATGCTGTGCTGGCCTCATTCAACACAGTGTTGAATTTTAAAGCCATTATTCCTTGGCTACATTTTACATACACGCACAAAACACCGGTACTTGAAATTCAACAACAACTAAGCACGCTTCAGCAGGACGAGAAAAAACTCAACTAATAAACAAAAAAAAAACACTAATTACGCACGATTCCGTCGCAGAAGCTGTATTAAATGAAAAGTATCGGTCGAAAATCCGAATGTCAAAATAAAGCGTTGGAAAGCCTTCATTGATGAGCACAACGCAAACATAATTAATAAACACGGAAAGAAGAATTTGGTAGCAGACGCTCTGTCGAGGCAAAATGTCTATGCGTTAGAGTATTCAGCAGACTCATCCGAGTCTGCAACTATCCACAGTGAAGAATCCCCACACATATACCATTGAAGTCACAGACAAACCGCTGAATTGTTTTCGGAACCAGATTATTCTGGAAGAAGGGACTATGCCCCCACAAAAGACGTATATTTTGTTTAAGACAAAAACTCGTCACATAATTAATTTTTGCGATCGCAGCACATTATTGCAAAGCATTAAAGATGCAGTAAACGCTAACGTAGCCAACGCAATTCATTGCAAGTTACCCATACTGGCTTTCATCCAACACGAACTAGTTGAGGCATTCCTTTCTAACACGTTCAGATATTGCAAGAACTTAGTTACAGATATCGTAAACCCAACGGAGTAAAGGGAAATTGCGACAGCTGAAAAGAATCGCGCACACAGAGTAGCGCAAGAAAATGCCCAACAGATACTCAGAGAATATTTTTTTCCAAAGATAGGTCGCGTAACGTCGGAAATAGCTGCAAACTGTAGAATTTGTGCTATGAGTAAACATGATCGGCACCCAAAAAAACAAGAAATAGGGAAAATCCCGATACCATCGTATGCCGGAGAAATGTTGCATAACTCTAACTTCTAACTTGCATCGACAAGTTTTCCAAGTTTGCAGTAGTACAGCCTATACGGTCTCGCGCAATCGTAGATATAAAAGCTCCACTTTTGCAACTTCTCAACATTTTTCCCAAAACAAAAGCGATTTACTGCGACAACGAGAAATCTTTGAACTCAGAAACCATTAAATCAATGCTCAGCAATAATTTTGGCATTGAGATTCCAAACGCCCCACCCCTGCATAGCTCCTCTAACGGACAAGTCGAGCGGTTCCATAGCACTCTTGGGGATATAGCATGCTTTTATAAGTTACAATAAAGTACAACAGGTCAATCCATTCGGTGGCAGACGAGAGACCCATAGACGTAATTCAAGCAGCCTCCAAAGACAGTACAGTGCAGATTAGGGAAAAAATCGCATCAGCCAGCAAAAGACACTTGACTAAATGAATAAAAACAGTCGTATTTGTTAGGGAATAGGGTTTGGATAAAAAACGATAAGAGATAAGAAAATAAACTATCACCCCTATTCACAGACTATAGTGGAAGCAGATCTAGGTACGACAGTGCTTATTAAAGGGACAATCTTGGTCCATAAAGACAATCTTATGTAGATTTTTGACGTTTGAAAATCATGACAATTATTCTTTTTAACAAATTACATTTTTTTCAGGTTAAGATATACGAGGTGTGTTCAAAAAGTAATGTGACTTTTCAAATTTCGCGGACAATGTACTTTCGATTATCGATTTTTTTTGTTTTGTTATGTTGGTACACTCTTCCCGAACACCTGTACCAAGTTTAAAGTGTATAGCATTTTTTGTTTGGTTGTGAGAGGCGTAAAGGTTATAAGTGTTTTGCGTTCTCGGCGATTTTTTGCTATCGAAAATTCGACCTACGTTCCTATGTATGTACACATATACATATGCACACGCTTTTAAATTATTGCCGACAGATGGCGCTCGCGCTTTGCGCTCGCCCGCCTCCCTTGTTAGCTGATACAAGCACTTGGTTTTATGCACATACTTTCTTAAATAACTTCTGTGTTTGTTGTCCGATCGGATTGCAATTTCGAGAATACGTAGATATTTTAATGAGCTTAGTATATGTTAAAGTCAGAAAGTTGTATCTTTTATACAGCGCTTACAAATTAAGTTCAAAAATTAAATTATTGATTTGCGGGGGCGGTGGGCGTGGCACCCAACATTTGAAATAAACTTGATCAGCTTATAGTACACAGGAGTCTTTCTGTCAAATTTGGTAACTCTAGCTTTTATAATAGCTGAGATCTGTGCGTTCACACAGACAGACGGACAGACAGACAGACATGGCTCAATCGACTCGGCTTGTGATCCTGAGCAAGAATATATATACTTTATGGGGTCTCCCACGCCTCCTTCTGCCTGTTACATACATTTGCACAAAGTTAGTATACCCTTTTTTGACCATTTTCAATGGTCGAAGGGTATAAAAATAAAATAAAATGCTCCGAAACACTTGAAATGTTGACAGTGGCATACGGTGAAACTGCTCTGAGTAAAAAAAAATGTTTACAAGTGGTACAAACTCTTCCCAGATGGCCGAGAAGATGCCAATGACGAGCCTCGCTCTGGACGCCCAAGCACGTCAACAACTGATAAAAACATTCAGGCAGTGAAGAAAATTGTTTTGGAAAATCGTCGAATCACTATCAGAGAAGTTGCTGAGGATGTCGGTATATCGCTTGGCTCGTGCCATGACATTTTTTCTATCGTTTTGGGCATGAGACGTGTGTCAGCGAAGTTTGTTACAAAATTGCTAAATTTTGACCAAAAGAACCGTCGCATGAGCATCGCTCAAGAGCTGTTGAATGACGGCAACGATGACCCAGATTTACTCAAAAGGGTCATAACTCGTGACGAATCATGGGTATATGGTTATGATAGCGAAACCAAAGCCCAATCGTCCCAAGGGAAGAGCCCAGGTGGGAAATAAAGAGATAAACACTGCATCACTGGAAGAGCTCAAGGCTATACCGAAAAGTGCTTATGAGAAGTGCTTTGAGGATTGGAAAAACCGTTGGCATAAGTGTATTGTATCTGAGGGGGATTACTTTGAAGGGGACAACATAAATATTGATAAATAAATAAATATTTTTTCTTAAAAATACAAAGTCACCTTACTTTTTGAACACATCTCGTATTTTCAGTTTAACAATAGCAACTACATATGACCTTGACCAAAGCTACATTAAGACTCAACGACTACTTCCACGCGGACTACATACCTATAGTTGACGATGAAGTAACAATCTGGGACTCGTACACTTATAAGGGACACACGACGAACTTAACATCATTTGAAACTTACATCGACAAGACATGGAAATTGATAGATATACTACCCAAGGACCACATGTAACAGATACTGAAAACTGACGTACAACACACAGCCACCTTAATAGTTCCTTCTTCCCTTGATTACCGAAAAACACGTAGCCTGAACATGATAGTGCCCTTCAGGCAATTGCAGGAACCTCCGATTTTGTCGACTGGGAACAAATCAAATTTAAACAAAGTCAATTAATAGAATCCGAGAGCAAGCAGATTGAGATCAACAGTAAATTCCAGGCAAGACTTAAAGACTTTTTAAGGGCCTCAAGAAAATTTTGAAACCAGATGCAGATTTCGAACATTTTTAAGCAACAATTTTGGCAAAAAATAGAATGATAATTACAAACCTTGAGGACTTTATCCTCACTACACTTGCAAACTTGCAAAAATAAAATGAATCCGCCCCATTATATGCTGTCGACATAAAAGAATTATCAAATAAACAACTGTCCAATACTAGTATAACCAACATTTTAGAAGTCTCTCATATAAAAGATTTTTCTGAATTATTGTACTTTCTGATCAAATATCCAAAACCTTTGCTAAATTGTAAACAAATATATATTCATTCTATTAATATGAGATCTAGAAGAAGTTAATGCGGTGGCCGACTGCGGAACAAATACCTTCGCTGTACGTGACTGCGCTGCCACTGTGAGCACTACATTCTGCAGAAGACTACAAAGTACTTCATGCGCCCAACAACTGGTATCTGGAACCGTCGCACACTGCGCCACACGCCACGTACATTGCAGTAATAAACAGCGCGACCATAAATGTCGGGGACAGCACTGGGAACAGCCAGATAGTCGCGGGAACTTACCGCGCGACTTTCGACGATCACGTCTCGCCAAATGGCACCCGTTATGTGAAGCACCTAGGTATCCTGAATAAGAAACCTGCTGTATCCACGTCAGCCGTGATCAAAGTCCCCCTCTTCACAGAACAACTGAGCTTCCCATGCTTACATGACCTAACCAAGAAGAATCTTCGCCATATCAGGGATTTTAGATCGGGATTATCTTCACGATCATATGGCTGTTTGACACTCATCGCCCTATTCCTACTCCCCGTTGGCGCCTGCAAATTATACCAGCGCAGAATGAGAACGAAGAAACCCAAGGACGCGTTTGATCTAGTAGGGGAGGAGTTAACACGCGCAAGCTTGAGTTTGCTGGCAACGCTATTGCGCTGGCTGCTGATCGCCCGTTGGAGATGCCGACTCAGCGGCGGCTTCATGGTTCGATGCAGCTTCCCCTTGAATTTTTAGAATTTATTATCCTATGGTACCTGAAGTAAAAACAAATTATAATAATAAAGACTCTTCTTTAACTGAATATTAAAGAGACTTTTTAATTTATATAAAGCTGCAGTGCCCTGCAGAGCAAAGAGGTGGCCATCTGTGCAATCTTGACTCCAAGGGGGCCTTCGGGTCTTGATGATATCAAAATATAGGTACAAGGTAAATGGATCCAGTCGCGGCAATCAAAGCCTGTACCATTGTTAGAGGTGCAGAAACATCGATGTTACATTGATAAACATCGATGTTTTATATGAAAAATCTCAGCAAACATCGATGTTTCTGCATCTCTACTTAAAGTCCGTGCACAGTGCACTGAACTACTGCAAGACTCTTTCGTGTGATGGCACGTTTTACTAAAACACCATTAAACTGTGCATATACAAAAAAAATAATACAATAATAAAATGTTTGTGCTGCAACCGAGGATCAGATTTTTGAACTCGAACGTGACTCTTCGGCATTTACATGTGATTAGGGAGCCGTTATCGACGGTCTGCCGAACTATTGTGCAACAACGAGGTGTAGACGAAGATGACCATCAATGCTGCGCCAACGAGGAATCCTTGGCAACCAAAGATAATACCCACTACTCAACCGGGCCATCCAAGAAACCAATACCAGATGTTGAATGTTATCACAACTGATGAAGTAACAGTCCCAAATGAATATACTATGCAAAACCAAATAGTACACTATTTGGAGCCGAAGATTCTACTGATCGCAAACCCTTCTTCAGCGGGCGCTGTCTTCAGTTGAGAGTCTAAGAAATAACGTGTTATGGCCCTGAGCACCACAGAAGCCGAGTACATAGCCTTATCCACAGCAGAAAATATGACTTGCAAGCACTGTATTGGCACCGATGTACAGTGACATTCAAAGCGCATAATGCTTAGCTGAAAATCCTAAGTTACGTACAAGAAGGAAACACATGAAACTTTAGAGCAGTGGTGCCCACCCAAACAGTTGCGTTTTTAAATTACGTTTGTGTGGAGCTAGCAAGCACAAAGTCTACTTAGTTTTCTTGCTTGGCACTGAACGAAAAGATAAAGCACAGCCCGAACAGCAATGCTGAAATCACACGAATGTGTCGGCAGAGCTTGGGCAGAGGCACTAGGGCTCTGGGCACCACAGAAAATATGATTGCTGAATTGTGAACATAGAATTTGAGTAGAATTAAATATATAAAATGAATGTACTAATTTAATGGAACTGCCTTATATTTTTTGGTTTTTTAATTGTTTAAAGATGGAAATAAGGTATAGGTTAAATACGTGCCATCGTCGACGATGTTTTTGAAATTTTTTTTAAATTTATGGTGTATTTAGATAAAAGAAAGAATTACAGTAGCTCACAGTTTATAAAAAAAAAAAAATTTTAAGAATCGGAGATGTGGGCTTGTATTTAACCTTTACCGGATATTATTTCACATGTATTTATTTAAGAATGTGAATATACTGCGCTTAGAATTAGTGTTGGAAATATGTTATATGTATATATTATGAATTGTAGTGCATAATTAACGATTTCTTCGGCATAGCGACATATCTCCGCCGACATATCTCCGCCCAGTACACTTTTCGGGCGGACTTATGTCGCTTTTTTCTGACGGAGCTATGTCGTTTTGCAAACGTCATATCTCCGAGCGGAGGTATGACGTTTTCTAAACGACATTTCTCCGCCGAACTAAAAACGACATACCTCCGCGCGGAGCTATGTCGCTTTGAAACGACATTATTCCGTGCGAAGATATGACGTTTTCTAATTAAAAACGACGATTCATGTAGGGCTTTATTTATGATGAAAATTATGTGAAAAAATTATAGTAAAGGTTAAATAGCTGCATGCGTCACCGATTTTGTTTAAATTTTTTTTACTGATAGGGCTATATTTTCATGATATTAGGTGAAAGATTTATTTGGTCGCTTCCAGTTTTTTTTTTAATTGAATTTTAAAAATAATTAAATTTACATGTATTTTGTTGTTGGCCAATTCTGAGTAAAGCGTCACAATGATGCGCACAGTGGCCTACAAGCGATTTATTTCAAACGAAATGTTATATAGACACAATAATATTTTATTTTATGAGTTGCATATTGGGTGAGAGTTTTGGCGCATGGAACTATAACTCGTTGGTCGGCAGACTGGCGCCAATGAAGATTACACAGGCCCACAAAAAAAAAAAAGTTGCATGATCTGGGTAAGCGGCATATGCAGTTATATGTATTTTGCGTCGCTGAATCCGAATCCGAGGTCAGAATTTCGCCATCACGTCTGGACTTTGACATAACCTCACAAAACTGAAAAACCTTAAAATAACCCCCAAAAGATATAGAATCCTGATCTGAGCATGCGATATATGTGATAACATGTATTTTGTCCTTCTTAGTCCGAATCCGAAGACGAAATTTACGTAGCACATCTGACTTTAAACTTAACCTCAAAAAACTCGAAAAATTTTTTAAGACCCAAAAAATAATGGAGGGTCATGATCGGGTAATGCGATATATGTTTCTATATGTTTTTTGGCCTTCCAAACTTGAATCCGAAGTCAAAACCAGCCTATCACGTCTGAATTTCAACCTAACCTAAAAAATTTTTGAAAAACTTCCAAAATTTTGAGCTTTTTTTAATATTGGATTAGGGTGTATTCAAATTTAATATAAAAAAAGCTTTTCTATTGGTAAATCCCTTTTTGACCATTATTTTATCAATATTCGAAATAGATTCATATGACTAACGATTTTTTGCTTCAAAACTGTATTTTTACTAGTAAAAAACATAAATTAAATACGTGATTCTACATATTTGCACGAATGCAGTAATAAATTATCAAAAAAAATAAAAATTTTGGAAGTTTTTCAAAATTTTTTTAGGTTAGGTTGAATTTTAGAGGTGATTGGTTGGTTTTGACATTGGATTCGGATTTAGAAGGTCTAAAAACATATAGAAACATATACCGCATGACCCGATCATGACCCCCCATTATTTTTTGGGGCTTTAACAATTTTTCGAGTTTTTCGAGGTTAAGTCGAAACTCAGATGTGCTACGTAAATTTCGACTTGGGATTCGGACTTAGGAGGACAAAATACATGTTATCACATATATCGCATGCTCAGATCAGGATTCTATATCTTTTGGGGGATATTTTAAGGTTTTTCAGTTTTGTGAGGTTATGTCGAAGTCCAGACGTGATGGCGAAATTCTGACCTCGGATTCGGATTCAGCGACGCAAAATACATATAACTGCATATGCCGCTTACCCAGATCATGCAACCTTTTTTTTTTTGTGGGCCTGTGTTATGAATAACTCAAGATGCTTTCAGAATATCATATGTTTGCTGCACTCAAAAATAGTTTTGTTGAAGAATAGAGCGCCGCATGCAAAAAACAAAATCGCGCGCGCGAATTAAAATTAAAAAAAATCTGGAAGCGACCAAATAATTATTTCACCTAATGTCATGAAAATATAGCCCTATCAGTAAATGCAGCTATTTAACCTTTACCAAAATTATGTCTCGGAATCTTCTAGTTTTGTTATTGAATTTTAAAAATAATTAAATTTGCATGTATTTTGTTGTTGGCTAATTCTGAGTAAAATGTCACAATGATGCGCACAGTGTCCTACAAGCGATTTATTTCTAACAAAAACGTTTCAAACGACATAACTCCGCGCGGAGATATGTCGTTTTAAGATCGGCGGAGATATGTCGCGCGGACTTATGTCGTTACCCCATTCCTTCATTCTCCTTCATTGTCTCCACACGTTTAATACAAAATTAAATTGAATTGCGTGGGCGAAGGGCGCCCATTTAAAAAAAAATCTTATCTGCGTATGGTGTACAAGAACATTAATCCGAA
The DNA here is from genome assembly GCA_018904025.1 of Zaprionus vittiger. Lineage (NCBI taxonomy): Eukaryota > Metazoa > Arthropoda > Insecta > Diptera > Drosophilidae > Zaprionus > Zaprionus vittiger. The sequence goes on along the minus strand of JAEIFQ010000026.1, from coordinate 392,214 downwards.
ATTTTGTTTGTTCGTTCTGCCCGTTAGATACACTGCGCGTCATCAGGTTAGCGCCCCCTGCTTTGCTCTATTTCTTCTTATGTTATCTAATTTGCTATTGCACGCAAATTCGTCAATGTTGTTGTTTTTTGTTCAATGATATTCTGTCTCTCTTTGTGAGAAAAAAAGAGCGCGTAAGAAGAACCGTTATCTTTTTATTTCTGCTTTGTCTTAATTTCGATGAAAAAGCTAACACGTGTTTTGCATCATCAGATTAGCGCCTGCAAATGCAATTGTGTTTATCTTCCTTAATTTGAAAGGCACAGTAATAACATTTTTTACGGTGATTAATTTAATAGTTTTATATAATTTTTTGAGAAAATGGGAAGAGGAACGGTCCTATCTTTGGAGGAAAAATCCGAAATCACAGCTTTCTACGAATGAAAAAACCGGTAGACGTCGCAAAACGATAGCCAATTTTCTTCATAATAAAAATACCTATGGAAACAACTTTAAAGGTGGCAATAATCAAGTCATTACCGAGGCAGATCGCAGGATAATACTCCGAGAGGCTTCCAACTCCCACGACTCCTCTGCCAAAATCCGTGAAAGAAGTGGTGTTAACGCGAGCAAATCAACGATTCAAAGGGTGATTAAGAACGCTGAACATTTAAAGAGACAAAAACTAAAGAAAAAACCACCTCTTAAAAAGTTGCGAAAAGAAACACGCCTTGATTTTGCTAGTACACACATGACATGGTCGAAGGAGTGGCAATACGTGGTATTTTCGGATGAGAAGAAATTTAATCTGGAGGGACCAGACGGATATTGTTACTACTACCACGATTTGCGTAAAGAGGAGCATATTTTGGATCGCTTACACAGTCGGGTCGGAGGTGTTATGGTATGGGGCGCCGTATCCTATTATGGTCACTGTGAATTGCAGTTTTTAACACCAAAAATGAACGCGAAAGACTACAATTGCGTATTAAGAACGGCATTCCCGTTCTTTAAAAACATTTTTGGAAATCTGGAATGGCATTTTTAGCACGACAATGCCCCGATCCACACCGCCCGTTCTATAAAATCATGGATTAAAGAAGAAAAAGTGAAAGTTCTGGAGTGGCCGCCATACTCCCCAGACATTAATATAATAGAAAACGTATGGGGATGGTTGGCTAGGAAGGTGTACGAGGGTGGTAAACAATATTCCACTAAAGAAGAATTGATCACCGGGATAAAACTCGCATGGTCGATGATTTCCTTGGACTACATACAAAAACTTTATGGGTCATTATTAATGAATTGTTTTTCTTTATTATTTATATAAAAATCCGTTTGAAACCATTTGCATTGAATTTTAACTTTTCATTTTAAAAATTATTGAAATTATCAGGAAAAAAAATTGACATAGCTCTAGCTTAAGCAGTTTGCAAAATATTTCCTATCAAAGAAGCATGTACAGGGGGGCGCTAACCTGATGACGCGCAGTGTACATTTGCACAAAGCTTGGTATACTCTTTTTGACCATTTTCAATGGTCGAAGGGTATGAAGATTGAAGGTTGCCGGCAAAGAATAAAAAAAACAAATAATATAGTTTGTGCAGTTACGCGCTAAAACAAGCAGCGCGACTTTCATTAAGTCGAATGCAATTATTATTAACTTCACTGATATTTTTTTGACTAGCAATACTTAAATTTGTATAGAAAACATGTATGTATTTTAAATTTGATAAAAAATAGGGATGGTGCCCCGAAAAATAGTGATATTACCGATGGTAGAATAACTATCGATGATTTCAAAAGCGCATCTTCGATCGATATTGCCGATACTTGGACACATGCAATTCTTTTTATGGAAATCTTAATTTTTGACAACATTTTCGTATGAAAACTTTAATTTTTACTTAAATTGGTAAATTAAATCAATAATAAGTATATTATTTATGTAAAAGAGGGCGATGTAAAAAATTTGTGTGCAATGTCTTAAAAAAATTTGTCAATAGGGTCTTTGCAGATAGATCATATTTTGAAGAAGCACGTGTGCCACGTATTATAAAGACGTTTTTTATTACTTAGAAAAACTGAAGAACTAGTTTGTACATAGACGTACATACCCGAGAACGGCACTTTCTGCTACCTTTTTCACACTAGTTGAAATTTGAGCACCAGTGGTACCCAACAACCGAAAAACCGTTGACACAGACACCCGAGTGTATCCACCACCGGATTGATCTCTGTGATTGGTGCCGTTCTCTGATACATATGTAACATGTAAGACTGCTCCGAATATATGTATTAACATTTAATAGTCTTCCAGAAAGTAAAAAACTTTGATGAAATGTGTGCCAGCCATTTCATCAAACGTTTCGCTGTGTTAGTGAGCAAACGTTTCGCTGTGTTAGTGAACAGCTAAAAACGAAGTAAACAAGCAATGCAGAATTGACGCAGATTTTTTGTGCCCTATACTCACGAGTCATGAAAATGTGAGGTTCTGCCCGCCACTGTCATAGACTATAAACAAAGTCAATGTGAAAAAAATATGTATATATTTAGAGTTATTTTCACTATTTCGCTATGTTAAATATGTATAATAAAATATTAATATAATAAAACAAAGTATGGATGTTTGTTTAAGCATTTATAGATTATTGCTAAAATTATTTTCATTTTTGACTATTACTTAAAGTGGTTTAAAATATGGTTTTCAAAGTCCTTTAACGGTTTATCGCACTGAGGTATAATATGAGTTTCGTGCAAACGAAAAATAGATAATTAAAAAATGCTAGTGGAAAAGAATGTCAATTTGATGGCCAACTGAAATATAGATTATATTATATAGTTTAATATTCCCTTATCAACGTGAGTACATGATGATATCAAGTCACGGCATTCCTACCGTGAATAGTGACTAAGTCACGCTTATATTTAATAAAAATACCATCACTACGATTTATATCGGTCTCAGCAATTGCAATCTTTGGTCTTCAACTTGTGTTAAGTTAAAAAAGTTTTAATAAAATCTGTTTGTGGATAAATAAATAAAAATAAAATGGATCAGTTTAACTTTGGAGGCTCAGAATTGACTAGAGGACATATGATACAAATGTTGCTTCGGATTTCAGTCGCCTCAGTAATAACATATTATTCTGTTAAATGGATGATGAATCAGATAGATCCTACAAGTAAAAATAAAAAAAAGGCAAAGCTTCTGGCAGAAGAACAGTTGAAAAGGTTTGTAAGAGTTCCACTGAATTTTTTACTATTTGTAATCGAATTTGATTTATCATCTTTCAGACTAAGTAAGGAGGATAATTTCAATATAAATCTGCAGACTTTTAATGATTATGAATTAATGATTGCATCACATCTTGTTGTCCCTGCCGATATATCCGTTAAGTGGAGTGATATAGCCGGATTAGATTCAGTAATCCAGGATCTTCGTGAATCAGTTGTTCTACCAGTGCGACATCGAGATATGTTCAAGGGATCAAAACTCTGGCAAGCACCTAGAGGTGTCCTCCTTCATGGCCCTCCCGGATGCGGAAAAACATTAATTGCGAAAGCTACAGCTAAAGAAGCTGGAATGCGGTTTATTAATTTAGATGTAGCTATTCTTACCGACAAATGGTATGGCGAATCACAAAAACTCGCATCTGCTGTGTTTTCGTTGGCTGCCAAAATTCAGCCGTGCATTATATTTGTTGATGAAATCGATTCTTTTCTTCGCGCCCGTAATTCTAATGACCATGAAGCAACAGCAATGATGAAAACTCAATTTATGATGCTATGGGATGGCCTTAGCACAAACCACGACTCAGCCGTGATTGTAATGGGGGCTACTAATCGGCCGCAAGATCTCGACAAGGCTATTATTCGACGAATGCCAGCCCAATTTCACATAAGCTTGCCATCTGAACTACAAAGGGTCCAAATTCTCAAGTTAATCTTAGCAACGGAGGAAGTAAACAACGATATTGATTTTAATCAGTTGGCTAAACTTACAAATGGATTTTCGGGATCAGATCTTAGAGAACTGTGTCGCAATGCATCAGTTAACAGAATGCGACTTTTCATGAGAACAAATGAGAAAAATCAAAAGTCGCAACCGAATATTAATTGTACCAGCGCAGGAAAAGCTTCAATTTCTATCACAATGGATGATTTACTTAGTTCGCACCTGAAAATGAAGGAATCTAAGATGCACACTGGTAATCTATTTTTAGAAAATCGAATCGATTTAGATTAAAAAACATTCACGTGTATATTACAAAATGTATAATTAAAACTGTATTTATACAAATAAATGTATAAATATATTAAAAGAAAAATATATAATACTGTCAAGATTACACAAATGTAATACTAATTGTTGCAATTTCATTAGCCCAAATGTATGTATTTATGTATGTAGTAGCAGCAATGAATTGTTCACATAGAGCACAAATACTTAATGGCGCTTTCAAAATAAAACTGTTGCTAAATTCAATTCATTTGATTATTTTGGAAAGGGTCGCAGTTGTTTGAATTGGGTTATATTGTTAAAAACTACGAGGTAGAGCCACGAAGTTGCGCATTGCACTTTAAAGTGCTCGGTTCTTTCGCCAATCTCTGCGTGCGTGTTTGTCGTGTCGGTCTTTGTGGGTGCGTGTTGTGCAGCAGCAGCAGCGCAAAAGGTAATTGGCGAAAATAATAGTAACAAAAAGCCTGAGCAATGCGACAAACGCGTGCTGATTTATTTGTTTGCTTTCTGCACCCCACGAGGAGGTGGAGGAGTCTGCGAAGAAGCTGAAGTAACATTTTTATTTTATATACTTTTATTGTTTATTGTGTACAATAATTGTACCCCCTCCTTCCCCACCTAAGAACATCTGTATTATACGAGAATGTATGTAATATAATTATATAATATACTATATATACAATATATACTATATATGCTATAATAAACCATACACAAGTATCAAACATATAGATTACTCAAGCAGCAGAAAGAACTCGCATGATGCTTTCGGTATATTACGACCCCAGAGCCCGGAGGGTTTCGCGAGTGAGCGATCGGCTCTCTCTATAAGCAACCACGAAGCAAAGTCTTCAAATAAAATCGAAAATATTAGTGTATCTAATGAAAACTCCATACAATCAGATTCTTTTTTTCAACAATTATACTTTTTTATACCCTTTGACCATTGAAAATGGTCAAAAAAGGATATACTAACTTTGTGCAAATGTATGTAACAGGCAGAAGGAGGCGTGGGAGACCCCATAAAGTATATATATTCTTGCTCAGGATCACTAGCCGAGTCAATTGAGCCATGTCTGTCTGTCTGTCCGGATGTCCGGATGACCAGATGAACACACAGATCTCAGCTATTATAAAAGCTAGAGACAAATTTGGCATGAAGGTTTCTGTGTACCAGGCGCAGATGAAGTTTATTTCAAATGTTGGGTGCCACGCCCACTTTCGGACTTTAACATATACTAAGCTGATAGTTATATCTACTTATTCTCTAAATTGCAATCCGATCGGACAATTAACACAAAAGTTATTCAAGAAAGCATGAGCATAAACCAAGTGCTTGTGTCTACTAACAAGTGATGCAGGGGAGCGCGAGCGCCATCTATCGAGAATAATTTAAAATCATGTGCATATGTATATGTGTACATACATGGGAACATAGGTCGAAGTGTATCCCACTTTCGCGTGCAGCGCGTCGTCGGCGTCGAGAGTGAAGAGACCAAGGCACAAGGTTATCTTTTATAACTTTCGATAACATGTGGCTTGTCTTATAACAGTGTTTCCCACTCATACACTTGCGTGAAAATAAGAATGAGAAAATAAGAGAAGAATTTGAGCATATGAATAGAAAGGTTTTTGAAAATTGGACGAAATCGTGCGAGCTCGACTGTGTTGATTTTTGTTTTGCATAAGATTATTGATGTAGCTGTAATATAATTGTTTGTTGCTGGATAACAATCAATAAGATAAAATGTAAAAATAATCACCTCGACTAAAAACTTGCTTGTCTATGTGGTCCCATGTCGCGTTCCGTTTGACTGTTGCTCTCGTTGGAACTGTAATACAACTGTGTTATAAAAAATAAACCTAACGAAGGCTGCATTCGAACGCGCCGAACAGAAAGATACCCTTCGTTCAGTTTTGAAATATCACTAAAAATACACTAACAAATCCAAAGTGAAGGTATTCATACGTCTCATACTGTTTTACTTTTAGACACATATGCAGGCACGCCACTAGCAAGCGCCCCTGTCATTTATATACCTAGCTAAGGGCCTGTCCAGCGTGAAATCAACTTAGTGTTTGTTTTTGTCTTTGTCATCGAGAGCTAAGTGACTGAGTCACAGTGTATCAAAAGGATTAATTGCTAGCAATAACTTTTAACATCTGAAAACATGTGTGTTTATAATTTATTGAGTAGATAAATTTAATAATCATAATTATATTATATATTGTAAAGCAAAAAAAAGTTGTCCAACAATTATAAATTTTTTGTTTAGGAATTTACTAGTGCACGATGTGAACCCGAACGCACTGAGAGCGTCTCTCTCAAGCTCTCCCCATTGCAAACGGTGTCAAGCTCTGTAGCAACCAGGACAGTAACTTCGATATCTACTGGAACTGCACCTATAGCAACAACAACAACAACATCAACATCAACACTATGCTCAATACCGAGAGCAGTGTACATTTCTGCTGAACCAGCAACAACCAAAGCAAAGCACCGACTCTTGAAAGCAAAAGCGGACAAGAACCAAAACAAAACACAAAACTGTTTCAAACAGGGCTGGATCGCTACATCCAAATAAAGCGAAAGCTAAGCCCGCAACACAAGCAGGCTGGTAACCAGCCGAAAATAAATCGCGCCAACGCTGACAATAACTCAACCTCAAATAGGTATGCACTATTGGATGACTGCGAAATCCAATCAAAGAACAGTTATACCTCTTACAAAGGGAAACATACTCGAAACGAAAGTGCAGACTCCGGATGAGTCTAGCCATCGATCAGTGACCAAGTACCTGGATGAAGCTGGAAAGAGTTACTATACCTACCAGCTTAAAAGTGCCAAAGGATTGCAGGTTGTCATTAAAGGAATAGAATCATCAGTGACCCCATCCGAAATTATCGAGGCACTAAAGGAGAAAAACTTCAAAGCAAAAACGGTGATCAACATTCTTAACAGAAAGAAAGAGCCGCAGCCACTCTTCAAAGTCGAACTGGAGCCATCGAGTCAAAAAATCAGCAAAAATGAAGTACATCCTATTTATAAACTACAGTTTTTACTGCACCGGAGAATAACCGTCGAAGAGCCACACAAGCGCAGGCAGCCTGTGCAGTGCACCAACTGCCAAGAATATGGCCACACCAAAGCATACTGCACCCTAAAATCTATCTGCGTCGTTTGCAGCGATGCTCACAGTACCGCAAACTGTCCTAAGAACAAGGACGACAGCTCAATTAAATTATGCAGCAAACTGTGGCGATAAACACACAGCCAACTGGCGAGGATGCATTGTTTACAAGGAACTTAAGAGTCGCCTAAACAAACGAGTGGCTTCAGCTCGTGATCGCACCACACCAACAATTCACAAAGTAATGGAACCGACTACAACTAACATCCCTTTGTTTGTCAGCCACCGAACAGCGCCAAATATTTCCTTTGCAAGTGCACTAAAATCGGGGATCCAAGCACCAACAGCAGACACCCCCATTCACCAAACAAACACTAACGAGAACATGCAACAGCAGCCAATTGGCGTTGAAGCGATTGTGCTTTCGGCGCAGCAAAGCATGAAAGACTTCATGGCCTTCATGCAAGCAACTATGCAAGAGCTTATGAGGAACCAAAACATCCTTATTCAAATGCTCGTTTCTTCTAAAACAGGATAATGACTCCCTTAATAATCGCAACCTAGAACGCTAATGACGTTTCGCGCCACAAGCTAGAACTTGCTCAGTTCTTAGCCGACAGAAACATTGACGTTATGCTACTCTCAGAGACTCACCTTACTGAAAAGTACAATTTCCAAATACCAGGATACAAATTTTACTTTACAAATCACCCGGATGGCAAGGCACATGGAGGCACTGGCATAAGCCTCGAATGCTATAACGGTGCTCTCACTCTGGCTGCTGTCTATTGCCCACCCCGCTTCACAATATCGGAGGACACATTCACAACCCTTTTTGACTCGTTCTCGTTGTTGCAGCTGGCGATTGGAATGCCAAGCACATGTACTGGGGATCTCGGATAGCGACCCCAAAAGGAAAACAGCTGTACAACGCAATCATTAAACCGCAAAGCAGCTTAATTATATTTCCCCGGGTGCGCCTACATACTGGCAGATCCTAAAAAGCTTCCAGATTTGATTGACTTTCCCATCACCAAACGGACATCCCAATCAATGATTACAGCTGAGGCACTTCCAGAACTTTCATCTGATCACTGTCCGGTACTCTTTAATCTCTTGTACAAACTGCAACACATCGAGCGGCCGTAAAGGCTAACAAGCAACAGGACCAACTGGGAGAGGTACAAATAATATGTTTGTTCCCATATCGACTTTTCTAGCTCCTTGGAAACCGTGCAAGACATCGATCAGTTTGCTGGTGACCTAGAATCAACACTAGTTGCAGCAGCAAAAGCGTCAACTCCACAAGATACCCACGGATGCAGTATAAAGTTCAACATGACAAGTCAAGATACCGAACTCCTTGTGCTTGAAAAACGACGACTTCGAAGGGAGTGGCAGGAGCACAGATCCCCTGGCGCAAAGAGTAGACTAAAATCAGCTTCTCGCAGACTTACTAAAGCGCTTAAGAAAGAAGGAGCGGACGCACAACTACGTTACATCAAGAATCTCACGCCCACCAGCACAAAGAACTCATTGTGGAAAGCCCAGAGGAATCTACAGGCGCCAACAGAAACTGTCGTACCACTCCGTAACTCTACCGGAAACTGGTCTCGTAGTGACATGGATAGAGCAAGAGCCTTCGCTGATCATCTTAAAAAAGTATTTCAACCAAATCCAGCCACTAACTCATTTACTCTCCCACCCTTAACTGCATCTGACTTAGCACCACAAGATCCCATAGAATTCCGGTAAAGCGAAATAACGAAAGTCATTAAAGAGCAACTGAAGACTGGAAAATCACCTGAATTCGACTTAATAACCCCGAAAATGATCATCGAGCTGCCAATGTGTGCAGCTCTACAAATCTGCTTACTCAATGCAATTACCAAAATTGGATACTTCCCTCAAAAGTGGAAGAAATCAGTCATAGTTATGATCCCTAAGCCTGGGAAACACACACGACACACTCCTATCGAACCAATTTGGTTGTCGGGCAAAACATGGAGCTATTTAGCCGGTTATTCGCACGGCTTTTGAACATCGTGAATATTGCACAGCTTTATTCTTAGACGTTGCACAAGCATTCGATAGAGTATGGTTGGAAGGACTTATGTTTAAAATAATCAAACTGCTGCCCCAAAACATACATAAGCTTCTAAAGTTTTTTACCTATACCAAAGAGTGCTCGAGGGTAGATGCAGTGCAATCAGTTAAAGCGATTGTACTATAGAAGCTGGAGTGCCCCAAGGAAGTGTTCTGGGCCCAATTCTATATACTCTATACACGGCGGACATCCCACCAGACTACTAGCTAACAATATCCACATTCTCTGACGACACCGCAATACTGAGTCGATCCAGATTCCCAGTAAAAGCTACGATGGTATCATACATACGAGTAAACGAACAAAAAAGCAAACAAGTAACGTTTTCCCTAAAAAAACAAAGAGTCCCGCCCTTGGTTATGAACCACACGCGCATCTCACAAGCCGATGACGTAACATACTTAGGTATTCATCTGGACAAGCGGCTCACCTGCCGGAAACACATAGAGGCCAAGACAACGCACCTGAGACTAAAAGCAAAGGATCTACACTGGCTTATAAACGTTCGGTCTCCACTAAGCGTGGAGTACAATGCTTTCGTATAACTCCGTTCTTAAGCCCATATGGACCTATGGCTCCAAGCCATTGGGCAATGCATCGAGAAGCAACATCGACATCGTACAGCGAGCACAGTCTAGGATTCTGAGAATCATAACTGGAACTCCATGGTATCTTCGGAACGAGATTATACATAAAGACCTACAATTAAAACTTGTCATTGAGACAATATCAGAGAAAAAAGTAAAATACAAGGAAAAACTAGGCTCACATCCAAATCCCCTTGCAAGAAAAATTCTTCGAGTATGCAGCCAAAGTCGACTGCACCGCAACGATCAACCGGCCCAGCGTTAAATTTTTTAGGGCACATAGCACGAATCATTTCATAAAATGATAATTAGCTAGCTTAAAATAAGTTTTGAAAACTTATTGTTAGTCTCTTAAGTAAAAGGGAAGATTCAATAAATAAGAAACAACTTGAAAAAAAAAAGAAAGGAATTTACTAGAGTTGACAAAATTTGTGAATTAAAACTAAAAAATTCAAGCCACATGTTTTCGACGGATATAAAAATTTCGCCGCAAGATAACTATTTTTGCCCACTGTGCCTTTGTCTCTCTCCACGCTGAAACACAAAATTGGTTTCATATTGCCAGCGCGCTGTCCCAAGCATTTGCCTGTGGTCAAACTTCACAAGCAACGCATAAATTCATATGCGATCTTGTGCATGCATGCACGAACACATTGAACCGATCACACAGCGCAAAGAATTGCATATAGTTCCGCTATTGTGCGACTGAGTTAGTGCTGCCAACATGGCGTAATTCCGGCCGCTTTTCCGAGTATATTTCGGTTGAGGTAAAAATTTTTGGCTAAGTTGATTCGATATATCGAACCTCTACCGAATTATATTTGCTAAAATTTGGTTAATATGGTAAAAGCATAAAATTAGTTTGTACATCCTGTCCCACGGAAAATCATTTGCTGTGAATTAATCAAAGTTAAAACAAAAATAAATTATTATTTTTGGTTTGTTAGATTGCATAAACAATCATACTAAATTTTATTAAATTTATTTGCATAGTGAGGAAATTAGTTGCTTGAACTTTTCCTACGATTCGTATTTATGTTTTATTTAATATTTTATTATATTATATATAATATTTCGTCGACCTAAACAAATAATTTAAGGTCCAGCACCTCAAAGTATCGATAGTTTGATAACGATATTTACTATTTACTGGAAGATTATATTCGGCTGCCTTAAATAGGCTCCTGGTAATTTCATTGCTGGGAATACCATTCATTTCAGTATAGTTTATCTTACAATTATCGAAAAATAAAATCTATCGAAACTTGTGATGAACACATCCCTGAAGATGACGCACGAAGAGAACAAAGATGGCGTTCACGATGGCTATACGAACAAAGCCTGAGAATACTTGCTCTAAAGTTTATTAATTTTAGTAAAAAACATTGAAATATCAGTGCAAGTAAATCTATAAAAGATTCAATGCCTTGTGCCATGTGTAAATTAAAAATGAATACCGCTACTAACCATTAGCTATTGCTGTGGAAGTTTTGTGTTAATCAAAACATACATTCATTCGTACATACATATGTATGCGTGTGTATAAATTAAGTGATTCGTGGTCAAAAGAATTAAAAATACGGTACGCACCACTGATAATAATTTGATAAACGGTTAAAAGTCAGTTTGTGCTACCTATTGTCATTAAATTTGCAATCAAATAATATATATATTTTGTGCAAGTGAGTATTTTGTAAATACAATATTTTGACTATTTGTATGTCAGTTTAATACACAAAAATCTTAAGGCAATAATGAAAATAGTCAAGAATGATAATGATTTACATTTTAGACAAAAGAAATAACTAATTTGGTTTTATTTATAGTTAATTGTATACATGTACATACATATATAATCTTCGTGCTTACTAATGCAAATTTAACTGTAGAATTTTAATATTAATTTTTTAAATGAATTTAATTGTTTAAATTGCATATAAGTTTGTTTGATTAAATTCACGAACTCTTGTGTTTGAAATGCTTTCGAAGTTACGATATGCCGATAAAAAATGTTTGTTTTGTTTTTCTATCCCACACTGAGCACAGATGCAAGTACGCAATGTATGTATGTTGTTTTCCGAAAGGAAACAACTGCGACTTTTGAATTTGAATTGTTTAGAATTAGTATTAACTGCTGATTTGATTTAGCCATGACAATCTTTATAGGCATCTAAGTTTCGTTGACTACACAACTGTGCAAATAAAGTGGTAATACTCCCCAACACCATTGACAATGGTAAAACAAGATGTATGTAACATCCAGAGGGAGGCGTGGCAAACTGTCTTTTTGTTTCAATGGATAGGGATTCAGCAATTATAAAGACTAGAGACACCAAATTTAGAATAAAGATTTCTATATATCATACGATGATACTACAGCACGCACGCCTCCCTCGTAAATATATATAAGTAGTATGTAATAAATATCTTAAATAATAAATAATATATATATATATATAAATATTATATATATAAATATTATATATATAAATATTAAATATATAAATAAGTTACTTAGATCAATACTAACAAAGTTAGTATACCCTTTTTTGACCATTTTCAATGGTCGAAGGGTATAAATATATGCACCTATCCCTTATCCTATGGAAATTGTTCAAGTATACATAGTCAGTCAAGAAATTTAGATATTAGTGTGCTGTTATATTTTCAATTTGTTTTTTAAAATCAATCCACAAGTTTTGTTTGTACTTTTTGCTCTTTGTCCGTCCATATGATGATACTGCTTAAATTCCAATATTTTCTAAAATGTAAGGCATAAGTCGTAATTCAATATTCAATGTAAAGCTAAACCATTCTTAGTTTTTATATTGAAATTTGGTTTCACTGCGTTTTGTTAAAGATTCACTTCCTCGATCATTTTTTGAAATCTGAAATCTTGAAAATCCACTACACCTTTTCAATTATAATTGTTTTGTTTTTATACCCTTCGACCATTGAAAATGGTCAAAAAGGGTATACTAACTTTGTGCAAATGTATGTAACAGGCAGAAGGAGGCGTCGGAGACCCCATAAAGTATATATATTCTTGCTCAGGATCACAAGCCGAGTCGATTGAGCCATGTCTGTCTGTCTGTCCGTCTGTCCGACTGTCCGTCTGTCTGTGTGAACGCACAGATCTCAGCTATTATAAAAGCTACAGTTACCAAATTTGGCAGAAAGACTCCTGTGTACTATAAGCAGATCAAGTTTATTTCAAATGTAAGGTGCCACGCCCACCGCCCCCGCAAATCAATAATTTAATTTTTGAACTTAATTTATAAGCGCTGTATAAAAGGTACAACTTTCTGACTTTAACATGTACTAAGCTGATAGTTATATCTACTTATTCTCTAAATTGCAATCCGATCGGACAATAAACACAAAAGTTATTTAAGAAAGTATGTGCATAAAACCAAGTGCTTGTTTCAGCTAACAAGGGCGGCGGGCGAGCGCCATCTATCGGCAATAATTTAAAAGCATTCGCATTTGTATATGTGTATGAATTTAACAAATTAAGCTACACCGGAACATAGGTCGAAGGGTATCCCACTGTCGCGTGCAGCGCGACTGTGTTTTTTTTATACCCTTCGACCATTGAAAATGGTCAAAAAAGGGTATACTAACTTTGTGCAAATGTATGTAACAGGCAGAAGGAGGCGTGGGAGACCCCATAAAGTATATATATTCTTGCTCAGGATCACAAGCCGAGTCGATTGAGCCATGTCTGTCTGTCTGTCCGTCTGTCTGTGTGAACGCACAGATCTCAGCTATTATAAAAGCTACAGTTACCAAATTTGGCAGGAAGACTCCTGTGTACTATAAGCTGATCAAGTTTATTTCAAATGTTATGTGCCACGCCCACCGCCCCCGCAAATAAATAATTTAATTTTTGAACTTAATTTGTAAGCGCTGTATAAAAGATATTCAAGAAAGCATGAGCATAACACCGATTGCTCGTGTTAGCTAACAAGGGAAGCAGGCGAGCGCGAAGCTCGAGCGCCATCTGTTGGGAATAATTTTACAGTATGTACATATGTACATAGATGTGTATGAATTTAACAAATTAAACTACACCGGAATATAGGTCGAAGGGTATCCCACTGTCGCGTGCCGCGCGACTGTTGCTTTTCTTACTGGTTTTTTGCTGTTTTTTTCGGCAACCACCTCATTTTGGCGTCCACTGCGATCATCGTCTTCCCTGCTCATACCAATCCTTCATGGTTGATTTTCCTGGCGCAGTGTCCGGTAACTCGTTTTTTGCTTCTACTTTTTTTTTATCAAAAAACAATATTTTAACAACACGCGAAATTCGTTTTAATCCATATTCTTCACAATAGCCAAAGTTGTTTTACTGCAAATGCTATAACTCATAAAATAATGATCTGACAATTGTCAAATTTATACAAGCGTTTTTAGAAGGTTTGGGCCAACAATAAAAATTATTTATTTAATTGTAGTAGCGCTATCTATGTGTCAGGCCGCGGACTTATAAATTGATATGTTATGTAACAGGCAAAAGGAGGCTTGACATACCCCACAGTGTATTAGGTCCGCAACTAAGATCTCGCTGTTTTATTAAACTGTACTAGAAAAAAAACTATTACAAATGGATTATTCAAAGTATTTCCTATCGCTAGACACAACTTTTGCCAACTTTCTGGGTCAGCTCGAATACCTTGATGGTTAAAGTGTTCGACTTTTGAGGTTATCCACGAATCTAGCCATTTTTCAAAGTCTTCATACTTCATGGAACTGCTGATCCGCTAGAGCATGTGCCATCGAACGAAAAAAGTGATTACCAGGCGGCGCAATATCTGGGGAATGTAGCGGGTGGGGTCGGACTGCCCATTTGAGCGTACTCAAGTAGATTTAAACAGCCTTTGCAACGTGATTATTTTCAAAATGAATAATTAAATTTTGATTTGTAAGCGACGTATAAAACATACTAAATTATAAATAGCAAATGTGGCAAATGTGCAAATCTTACAAGCCTTTTTAAGGCTTTGATATTTATATCCATGCATAGTATACCAATTTTGCCGAGAAATGTACAACTTCATATTCCTGCACAAATAAGTCGATATATCGTGTAGTTACTATACAACCCATAGGCCGATTTTGTATTATTTTTTAAGTCAGCCAAAATTATATTATTATGATGAAGTGAGACCCTATAGATGTAGGATGGTCGATGGCCGTCTCAATTACTTTAATTGAAACGCCGAGAATTTAGTTTAGTTTTATAATATAATAGTTTATTGCTAATTGTAAAATTAAATGCGTTTTAATTGATTCAAAAAAAATAAGGAGCTTGAGCTTGACGATCCGATTCGATTAAAGCCTTGATAACTTCATCATCAACTGCACTTGGCCGACCTGAACGTGGGTTGTCTTTGAGTGAAACATCTCCCAAACGGAATTTAACAAACCAACTTTGACACTGTGTTTCTTTTAAAGCTTTGTCACCATACACATTACGTAACTGTTCAGCAACCTGAGCTGCATTTTTCCTTTACGGAAATAATAAAGTAAAATATGACGAAAATGCTTCTTTGTGGGCTTTATATTAAAATTGCCGCCATACAAACAAATATAAACAAAATTAATCGCGTTTTTTTTTTAAGCATAACTGGCAAAAGATAGAATGCAATAACAGAGTATTTGTATGCAAAATCACCGGTTTCTTTTCGGTCAACCCAAAAAATCGAGCCCTACTCATAGTAAAAATTGAATAACATTGTCAACGTTGTTCATTATTATTCATTGAAAGCTATAATGCCTTCAATTGCTGGAGTGAAACAACGGCTGTTGATGTTGATTGGGAATATGTATGGTTTGTGGAGTGTGCCACGCCTTCTTCATCCTCTTACATACATTTTTGTCTGGCACAAAGTTATAATAATCTTCTACGCTTCGTGTAGCTAGTGTAAAACCCTTTGATTTATTACATTTCTTGTTTAAAATAAATAACTTGTTATACAATACAAATTAAATTATTTATAAATTATTTTATAGTGTTACTTTATTGTTTGAAGACAATTGTTTAATAGTACACTTTATATTGTTTAACGACAATAGTTGTTGCTTATTATTATTATTTAATTGTTTGATGACAGTTGTTTAGTTCTAGTTGTATATACATATAGCCCGATTAAAAAACTTGCGACCGCTCTCGTTCCCCATTCTACTCCAAGTCCGTTCTTTTCTTTGTCCGTTAATAAGCGTTGCCACTGCGCGTTACTCTCTTGCTCTCTGTTTTGTCATTCATTTTAGTTCCCTGATCTGGTTCATTTCCCACATATATTATTAAACTTAGCTGATCATTAAACACTGAACTTTTCTTTTTACTTTTAGATTCTCGATTTGCTCACCGTCCATAAAATTGGCAAAGATGGCAACAAGCGATGATGAACCGATGCACTTGTATGAAGTGTTTCAAAACTGTTTCAACAAAATTGCAAATAAACAGCCTCCCGGTACCGTAGGAACTGAACGTGGTGGCGGGGGCGGCTATCACTCACCATATGGAAGTCTTGCTGTAGAAAATGGAATGTACCCAAATGATTTTAATTCGATTCACGAGGGAAACACAAGCAATAATCGGTTTGCAAATGTACCCACAATTGACCAGTATTTTGACTCGGGAGCAACCAATAGTACAGGATGGTATCAATCCCAAATGAATAGTGGTCCTAATTATATGAGTCAAACCGCTTATCAAAACACCACGCAAAATGCCTTGGATCATCAGCAAGTACTAAATGCTGATGGCTTGACTAGCGGCTCAAGTATTGGAATTCAAATGAGTGCTGAAAGTGGTATAGGCATTCACAGTCCGGTTTCAACATCACTTCCTCCAATGAGCTCGTTTCGGGGTGGATCTGGTACTTTACCCAACATTGGAGGTCCATCGCCGACTGTGCTTTCTCCAGCAGTATACAATTCTTCACCAACAACACAACACAATCAAACAACTGTGCAAGCTCAGCATAATTCCATGTCTTCCGCTGGGCAAATCGGCCATCATTCCCTTAATCATACCCCGCTACCTCATGCACATTCCCATCACAATCAGCAACTTAGTCCTGCAGTGCAGAGCGCAGATGGCTTTGGTGGAATAAGCACAGGACCCAATGCGAAGGTCGCTGGATCTGGTAATTCTTCGGCAACGTCATTGCGTCAGCAAATCTATATGTCGGCTACTGCAGCCGACCAAAGTATTAGTAGCTTCAGCTCTAACCCATCAACACCTGTCAATTCACCACCTCCGTTAACGCAGTCTGGAGTTGGCGAATCAGCAATATCCAGCAACGCTGGATGGAGTCAGGCTGTTTTAAATAATGGATCTAGCTCCAACTATCCTAGCGACATGGTGCCTGTCTCTAATTTACATACAATGGCTTCTGTTTTTCAAGGAGCACGCATGGAGGAGCGTTTAGATGATGCACTCAATGTGTTACGCAACCACTGTGAGCCTGAAATCTTATCAAACATCAACTCGTCGTTGAATTCTATGGATAATTCTGAAACATTATCTTCCTTCGTGGCCAATTCACCATCGTCCCATATCATTGGCGGCAATTCCACCGGCAACGGTGCGCTCGTATCTAATACCTCAAGTACACTTACACACGATGTTCTTTCTTTGGGTGCAACTAGTGCCGGCGTACCCACAGTTCAAGCAGGTCATGTAAATATAAAAGTTGAGCGAAATGCATCGGCATCAATATCAACATCCGCAGCAACAAAACAAACTAAAAAACGGAAAGAACAAGGCGGTGTCAGTAATGTTGCGCATGTGGGCGTATCTACAACTTCAAATCTTTCGAATTTAGAAATATCTGATACGAAACCTACAAGCTCAGTTGAATTATCAAATAGCACACAATTACTGTCTCAAGGTTCAAAAGGCTCTAAAAGGCCGCGCAGATATTGTTCCTCTGCAGACGATGATGATGATGCAGAGCCTGCTGTCAAGGCAATTCGTGAAAAAGAACGCCGACAAGCAAACAATGCCCGAGAACGCATTCGTATACGTGATATTAACGAGGCTTTGAAGGAACTGGGGCGTATGTGTATGACACACCTGAAATCTGATAAACCTCAAACTAAACTGGGTATCCTCAATATGGCAGTGGAAGTAATTATGACATTGGAGCAACAGGTACGCGAGAGAAACCTGAATCCTAAGGCGGCTTGCCTTAAGCGTCGCGAAGAGGAGAAGGCAGAAGATGGCCCCAAACTTAGTGTGCAGCACCATATGATACAACAGCCGTCCGTAAGCGGGATTGGCAGCAGTAACTATCATAGCCAGCCATCGCAGCATGCCCCACCACCTTCACAAAGTTTAAATCAGGCTGGTAGCATTTTGCCCCCACATTTACAGCAGCAACAACAGCAACAGGTTATACAACATCCACAATAGCATGCAAATAATATTGATTTAAAAGCATCACCATCTTCCATTATAACTCCATTGATCGAAGTCTCAACAACAACAAAGTACTCATCCTTCGAGCTAGAACAACAAATATTAAGCAATTTTTTTAAACGTCATAACACAAAACCCCCCAATGATGAGGTCATTGCCACTTTGAATCATCAATTTTAGCATATTTGATCAGTTATGATTGCAGTCTTGATCCGTTCTAATATTTACATCAATTGTTTACAATTGTAAATACTTGTTTTAATTTGATTCACAAAGCAAAAACATTTAAAGTTATTATTCATTTGGATTCCTATGATAGTAAGAGCGATGTTACAGAAGCCATCTTTTCATACATGCATAATTTTATAATTAGAATTAAGTAGATTTATTGCAAAACAAACAAACAAAAAAAAAACAATTAAATAAAAATGCTAAACCCAATTTCATACTTACAGACTTTCTTGTATTTCCCATATCTTTAGGAATATACCCAGATGTATGCATAATCATTCTCTCAACCGTGTTAAAAGATCGCATGTAATTAAAACTAAAACAAATATAAATATAAATAAAAAAGAAACCGAGTACTTACAATAAGTTATAGATGTAATCGTTGAAAAGAATAAAAGCTGTTAAAATAACATTTTAAGCTCAAAAACATTATTAAATCGGTTATCGATTATACATATACATATAATACACTAAATTAGGTAAACATTAAATGAAATTTAAAACACTTTTATGAGCAGTGTTCTTAATGTTATCATACTTACTTAGAAAATATATTTATTTTTGACAGCTTAGATGTTCAAGAGAAAGCTGCCGTACATGATCATTTCTGATTTCTGATAGATAGCTAAAGCTCAAGCATAATTGTGTGTTTTCAAACATTTTCAAAGCTTTTTTTCCCATGCATTGTATAATTCTTTCAAATTATTTTCCAAATTATCATTTTGTCTTTGTATTATTAAGTTATAATTACCGTAATACGTTACACCCAATAACATTTATATTTTTTGTTAATGGTGAAAAGCATTTTTCTAATTTATATTTAGTTTTCAATTCATACATAACGCTCAAACATTTCAATTATAAATTGTATAAATGTATACGTATGTGTTTCTTAGCACACACAATGGTTGCCATGCCAAAAATCATGATTATAAGAGACAAAACGTAACTCTTCTTCTCGTATACCCTTGTAGAAGATACACATTGCCCCAATATCCCAATATCCGTCTGATGCTAACCAATTCAATAAAAACTATTATCTCATATCCGATCCTTTTTTAATTTTACCAATATCAGAAAACTCTTAATCATGGATAATCAGTGGAAATGAAACGTTGTCTTTATTGCCATTTTAATTCATATCATTATCTACGAATCATAAGATAAATTTGTCAAACTCGATACTACTATATATAAATATATGGCAAAGGAAGAATCAGAAAAACTTAGACCATAAGCTACAAGGGTACAAAATCTTCGGCGTGCCGAAAATAACTTTTCTTGTAAATATTTTTAATAAGTTTTTTTATTGCTACATGTGTGTACGTATATAAACAATATATTATACAAATTTATAAGTTTAAAAGGCTACAGTCGAGCGCGATGCACTGCTATAAATAAAAAAAAAGCTATCATCAATACAACTGAAAATATTTTGGCAAAAGAAGATCAGCCGCCTGTTATTTATTTCCATATATTTAAAATTAAATTTTTTTTTTTTAAATCGAAAAAAACGATGGAAAAAAGAAGTAGGTACAATCCGCGGCTTAATTTGCAAGAGCCTTTTAATTTGTAACATCATATTCAAATTGTTCTCCCACCCATTGCTGCTTTTGTCTTCCTTGATTTACTAGTTTTTTGCCTAAATTGTATTTAAATAATTGGAATGATTATAAAAAAAATGAGATTTAAACAACAGAAAGGAATGTCATCGTTAGTGTTCCTTGAAAATTCAATACTGAGCAATTATCATTTGCAATTTGTCCAATTTAAAATATAAAGATTAATTAGCTGGTCAAAAAAAAAATATATATATATAAAGGGTGATTCTTTAAGAGCTAGAGGAAAGTTTTTATAAAAACATTCAGAATGCATGAAAACTTTATTTGAATCGATAGTACGGTTCATATCATTTAATGTTTGAAGATTATTTTATGCAAATGTTGACCGCTATCTTACGAATAAATGATTCAATGTTGTCCGCCAATGCGTCAATTGAAGCGAGCTTGTCTCTATAGACATTAGACAGATTTAACATACTATAGCCCCACAAATAATTTAAAGGCGTAAATCGCCGGTCCCGAACGTGAAATACAATCTCAACGAACTCGCCCTCAATAAGTCGATTGTTAAGCGTGCTGTGTGGCATTGTTGAAACCACATGTCATGCAAGTAAAGCTCTTGCATTTTGGGAAAAAATTAGTTTGATATCATCTCTTCGGTTCGCACTCTACGTAAGCAATGTAAATTTGGTGCGAAATTTAGTCACAATTGCCCGAAGAGCCGCTTCAGTGGGTCGATTAAACTGACCATAAAATGGAAAAAACGCGCGATGTACTTTCTTAAAAGAGCACGCATTTTGATAATAAAATGCATTCATTTGCAAGCGTTGTTCGTTTTGTAAGACCTCAGTCTCTAGGCTGCCAGTGCCCTGGCCGAAGCATTTGCCTGTTGACAAACTTCACAAGCAACGCATACATTCATATGCGAGCTTGTACGTACACATGGAAACGATCGCACAGCGCAAAGACGTACGCGCATGCTTATCGTTCCGCTGTCGCTGTGCGACTGAGGCAGTTTTGATGCTGTGCACTCGCCGAACAGCGAGCTGTCCCGGTCGAGAGTTTATTCTCAATGCTTCTGTTCTCTGACGCTGTTTGAGGTCTCTATGTGTTCATTGCTTAGTGGGAAGACGATACTTGGTTAAATTATAGACCAAACTAAAAATGTTTGACAGTGATACAAAACACGAACCTCGCGTCAGCTGTTTAAACCAGTGTTGTCAACAAGATAATAGCTTAAAAATCAGCCTATATATAAATATAAATGTACTTTTATATAAGAATATATATATGGAAGTTTATTTATTTCCTTTGACCATTGAAAAAATTATACATAGTAGTTGTGCGAATGTAGCAAAGAGTGAGGCGTTGCAGCCCCAAAAATCTGTTGCACAGGAGGGCGAGGTAATTAGGACCTACCTAAGCTAATTGAATTTAAAGCTAAGAAAAAATGCACTTGGTGTGAGTAAATGATCTAATCCGAAAGTCTCAACACTCAGTTACACTTCAACGAGAAAACAACTTGATGGAGAGTATTATTATACCAACCCATAGGGTAGAAGGTTATTATAACTTTATGCCAACCGAATATGTATGTAACAGGCAGAAGGAGGCGTGGCAGACAAACCACAAATTATATATATTCTTAATCAGCATTAACAGCCGAGTCGAAATAGCCATGTCAGGCTTTCTGTCCGTCCGTCCGTACGAAAATCTAGATCTCGGAGACTATAAGAGCAAGGACTACGAAAAAAATCTTTAAAAATGAAAAAAAAATTGCACACAGACCAAGTTTACTTTAGAACTTGGCCACATCCCTTTCCGCCGCGTAAATAGATCAACATCGATTTCCAACAGTAATTTGAATGCAGGATAGTTCATTTTTGGTAAACACAATTATTATCAATGCCCATTCGGATTTTTAACATAGAAGTAATTTCTCGCGAAGTTTGAATTCGCGATTTTGATTGAAATTGCGCAACATTTTGATCTTAGTTCATCTAGAGTTAAAACATCGTGCAGTAACGTAATTAATGCATTATCAGCGAAAGCACGTTTGAAACACAGCGGTCCGAGTTACCCCAGTTTACCTTACCGATTGTGTTTTTTGTAGTGGAGTATCGATAAGTAAGTAGGTACAATAGGCGCAACATAGGCCTTGTAAACATCAAAACATCTAATACGCTTATTGAACAAGTCTCTCAATATTTAATGTTTATTATTATTTACGTTAATGGTTTCATTTTACGCCTATAGTTTTATTTTACATCACTTACGAGCTCAACGTTAAAACGGCGGTTCTTTTGAACCAGATAAAAAGTACTAGTTAGTTAGAACCGTAGAAGCGCTGAGTTTGTATGAGTATGAAGAAAACAAAAAGAAGAACGTAATAAAATGATTCGTTAAAAAAGAGGCGCATTATAGGTTCCGCACACAAGCGCTGCATGTAAGCGGTCCCATTTGCCCCGCACAGGTATTTCAAAATAATCACATCGTTCAACAAAACTTACTTTGTTAATGCCTAAATCACAAACTATAAAGTTAACAAGAATATGCAAGCTATGCAAAACACATATCTGTATTATTATATTTTGAACGTTTTTTTTACTTCGCAATGACAATTTTGGTGTATATGCTATATTTTTTTACCGACTGCAGGAAACATAAATACTAGGTGGAGTGAAAAGTAACCTCCTTGCGAATGAAAAAAACATTTTTTCTTATATGTTTTTTTATTTTTTTAAATTTAACCCCTTTTTAGGTCGTTACACTTAATCCAGCAATTTTACAACCTCTTGATCCTGTCCGAAAAATAATTTTCCGGAAGGTCTGCAAAATACTCCTCCGCGGTGTCGATAATTTCGAAAAATTCCTCGCGTGAGCTTAATTTTTTATTGATGAGCCATCTTTTGAGGTTTGAAAAGAGATTGTAATCTGAGGGAACCAAATCGTATGAAAAAGGGGGATAGGGAAGTAATTGAAGCCCCAAATAATTTATTTTGGCCAAAGTTTCGTTTCTCGTGTTTTTGGTCTGGAGCCAGTTTCGCGGCACTTATCGGCAGGATAAATATTTCATATTTAAAATCTCATTAAGGATATGGTTTGTGCGCTCAATACTGTTCCTTGTGACATCTGCTAGCTCACTAAATTTTACTTTCCTGTCTGCGAACATCATCGCATGGATTTTTTTGACATTTTCCTCTGTGACGATGCGGCCTTGATCGGTAGTGGAGTTGCGGCCACCACGAAACTCTCGAAACCAATATTTGACGGAGTAATCTGACGGAGCGTTAGCCCCATAATATTTGTCCAACTTTTCTTTTGATTCCTTCGCCGTTTTGCCTCTCAAAAAATAATGTTTTATGACAGAACGAAAATCTTTTTTGCCCATACTGCACATGATGCCAAACATGTCAACGAAAATTAGCTGTCAAAAAAAAACTACTGGCAGTATCGCAATGAAATTTGGCGTGCTTTCCTAAATAAGAACGGACTACTAGGTATTATAAACTTTTTTGCAGTAGCAGTGTGTTATGGCGGTCAAGGAGGTTACTTTTCACCCCACCTAGTAAAATTCGCTACCAAGCGTACAAATATAAACGTATTTTTATCACTTGCAAAACGATTGATAAAAGCTCGGCTGAGTTAGCCGATTCCGAGAATTTGCGCAGTTCTGAAATACCCTACCTAAATTACTAGTTCTAATTACTCCACATTTCCCTAAACCTTTCAGGATCAAAATTTCGAGTTGGTGTCATGTCTATCTGTATGAACGTCGATCATAGCTTCTATTAAAGCAGTTCGACCATTGACATTGGTCAAAAAAAGGTATACCAACTTTATGCTATTGTATGTAACAGGGAGACGGAGTCTTGGCAGACCCCACTAAGTATATATATTGCGATCCGATCTGACAATAAACACACAAGTTTCTTAAGTCACCTTAATGCCTAATTTTGGAAGCAGTGCAGGCGCAAAAAAACATATTTTATTTTAGCAGAGCTCTCTCTCGACCTACAAAACTAACACTCTACAAGACGCTTTACCTACTCGTGCTCTTATACGGCGCAGAATGGTACTGTCACACATGAATGCAGCAGCGCTTAGAGTGTTCTATTCAAAATACTACGCAAGATCTTCAGTCCTGATGATACCGGGGACGACTTTCGCATTCGAATGAACTACTAACTGTATGAGCTTTTCCACAACATTGACGAAGTGCTGCGCATTACAATACAACGTTGAGGTATCGTAGTTACGATAGTTATCGATAAGTTAATAAATGTAACGCGATATATTATAAGTTGCGGCACTGAAAAGCAGAGTAAGAAAAGTATCGTACTAGAAGAATAAAAGAAGAATGTATGTATAATTTCACAACCTATAATTTGATATTACAATTAACGCAAATAAGTTTATATGTAAAACCATGGCTACATGTAATTTCTCTTATGATCTGAACCGACTTATTGCCAAAAGAATATTTGAATACTTAACTTTTTAAATTTCCGCTTCGGGAATATGAAAAACGGAAATTTATTGCGGTAATTTTCTAGGATTCGGGCACATCCAATTCAATAAGTTTTAATTTTAATAAATTTTTCTACATAATAACGTCAAAAAGTATGCATGTAAGCTGAAAACATTTTTGAACAAAATGTTTTGTAAGATTTGTAATAGGAATATTTTACCTCACAGAAAAGCATGACAAAATTAAAAAAAAACGAATATTTTTTCAAATCAAGACAAATAAATTTAAATTGATGGATATCTTATAAAATTCAAAGTAAACAGAAGTGAAACGTACACATTGTTTTCCTTAGTAATACCACTAAGCATCGAACATATAGAGTACTCAAACAGCGGAATCTACTCATCTAACGCAATGCGGAGACTGGGACCCCCGAAGGCGAAGTGTTTCACGCGTGAGCGCTGGGCTCTCTTCGTTAGAACGCACATCGGCAGCAAGTCAGTCGTACAACGACAGCGGAACGATGAGCACGGTTGTGATTCTTTGCGCTGT
The DNA here is from genome assembly GCA_018904025.1 of Zaprionus vittiger. Classification (NCBI taxonomy): domain Eukaryota; kingdom Metazoa; phylum Arthropoda; class Insecta; order Diptera; family Drosophilidae; genus Zaprionus; species Zaprionus vittiger. The sequence continues at coordinate 366,920 of JAEIFQ010000026.1, read as the reverse complement.
GCGATCGTTTCGTTGTGTGCGTATATGCATGCACAAGCTAGCATATGAATGCATGCGTAGCTTGTGAAGTTCGACAACAGGCAATGCTTCGGCCAGCGCGCTGGCAGCCTGAAGTAAATTTTCTGTTTCGGCGTCGAGAGCCAAGAGACTGAAGCACAGTGGGCGAAAATGGTTATCTTGCGGCGAAACTTTTATAGCTTCGAAAACATATGGCTTGACTTATGGCATAATTTTATTTAGTTAATACATATTGATGTATTCCGAATTTTTTAGTTTTGGCTTATAAATGTTGTCAAAATTAGTACGAACATAAACAAAAAAAATTATAGTTGTTGCATAACTTTTTTTCGATATTATAAATTTGATATACAAATTATAATAGAAATATGAATATTTAATCTATCTACTCAATAAATTATAAATGAACATATTTTCAGATGTTAAAAGTTATTGCCGCCAATTAACCATTTTTTCCCACTGTGCCTCAGTCTCTTGGCTCTTAACGCTGAAACAGAAAATTGACTTCAGGGTGCCAGCGCGCTGGCCGAAGCATTGCCTGTTGTCGAACTTCACAAGCTACGCATACATTCATATGCTAGCTTGTGCATACATATACGCACACAACGAAACGATCGCACAGCGCAAAGAATCGCACCCGTGCTCATCGTTCCGCTGTCGTTGTACGACTGACTTGCTGCCGATGTGCGTTCTAACGAAGAGAGCCCAGCGATCACGCGTGAAACACTTCGCCTTCGGGGGTCCCAGTCTCCGCATTGCGTTAGATGAGTAGATTCCGCTGTTTGAGTACTCTATATGTTCGATGCTTAGTGGTAATACGAAAGCTCTAAGCAGAGTACTCAAACAGCGAATTCTCAGTCGTGCAACGACAATTCTTTGCGCTGTGCAATCGTTGCAATGTGTGCGTGTATGCATGCACAAACTTACATATGAATGTTTGTGTTGATTTTGAAGTTTTACAACAGACGAATGCTTTTGCCACTGCGCTGGCACTATGATGTAAATTTTGTGTTCGGACTCGAGAATGACAGAAATTGACAAAAATGTTTAAAATTTATGATTTGCACACTATAGTTTACATTGTATTCTTAGCACGAAAAAAAAATTGAATGATTTTGTTATATTTAAGACTGTGGCTAGAACAATTGCTTGTTCCCGGACACTGGGTCCTTAAAGAAGAAAAAACTAAATATTGAATAATGATGATTTCGCCTCCGATAAGTTCCGATTTTTCATAGGTTTGATAAACGAAAATTATTCATATATTTATGCGTGACCACGGTTTCACTGTGTTTACTTTCAGTTTGCATTCGGAATATAATAACATATTGGTTGAGTTCAATGTGTATTTATAATAATTAGCAATATTATCAAATTTGCTTTATTATAAATAAAATAGGAAAAAAGTTGCAAGCAAATAGCAGCCTACTTAAGCGCGAGATAAAGTTGTAGTTTAATTTATCTATGCAAGCAATTTTTTTTTATACAAATAATAACACCATGCAAATCACAACACCCCAAGCAGTTGTTACAAAGTTGCCATCATTTATATGAATTGCCTTCATTTTTTGACAGCTCGTTATTTATTTTAACTACTTATCAAGCCACCATAAAGAAGATATATTACTACTTTTCGTTTGCGAAATAATTGATAAAATTTATTATTGACTTACGATCACCAATAAAAAAGTTAAATTCACGGCAAATATATATAACTTTATTAGGATATAACGCATCTGATGATATATTTAACTTCTCAATTCTTTGTATAATAAACATTTTGGGCATTTATAAAGAATTTGAGAGTGGCAGAAAATTTTTATAAAACCAAATTAACTGTTTTAGTACATAATTCATTTCAGACACAGAACATATTTTTTCGGTATTTTTGTTCTATTTCCGTATTCCCCTAACGATGCTTCGTTATCAGTGTTATACTCATTGCCACCAAGCATTCATAAAAAAGGTCTGGCAACTCTACCAAATTTTCGCGGCTGTTTTTCAGGGAAATTTAATTGGAATGCCATGGAAGACTTTGAAAAAATAGAAAAAATTGGTGAGGGCACCTATGGTGTCGTTTACAAAGGCCGTAATCGGCTAACTGGGCAAATTGTTGCCATGAAAAAAATTCGCTTGGAGTCGGATGATGAAGGAGTGCCGTCCACCGCTATAAGGTATCTATAAACTTTAAATTTTGAGTACACATGAGTTGTAAACCATGTCTACGCATTTGTATGCATATTTTTATATTACAGAGAAATATCTCTATTAAAAGAGCTCAAACATCCAAATATTGTGTGCTTAGAGGACGTTTTAATGGAAGAAAATCGAATATACTTGATCTTTGAGTTTTTGTCAATGGACCTGAAAAAATACATGGATTCTCTACCTCCAGAAAAGCATCTTGATAGTCAATTAGTGAGAAGTTATCTATATCAAATAACAAATGCTATTTTGTTTTGTCATCGTCGTCGAGTTCTTCATCGTGACTTAAAGCCTCAAAATCTTCTCATCGATAAAAATGGTATAATCAAAGTGGCAGACTTCGGACTTGGAAGATCCTTTGGTATACCAGTACGAATATATACACATGAAATTGTAACCCTCTGGTATAGAGCGCCAGAGGTTCTCTTAGGTTCCCCGAGATACTCTTGCCCTGTTGATATTTGGTCAATTGGTTGTATTTTCGCTGAAATGGCTACTCGGAAACCACTTTTTCAAGGCGACTCCGAAATAGATCAATTGTTTCGCATGTTCAGGTAAGCATAAGTCCAAATACTAATAATATAAGTAACTAAATATAATACTCCTGTTGCATGTTGCAACGAGATGGATACCTTTTATTCCTATGTAATGTAAATTCTTTTACACAGTGCTTTAATGAAATTGTTTTACTATTTACAGAATTCTTAAAACGCCCACAGAAGATATTTGGCCAGGCGTAACTTCTCTTCCCGATTACAAAAATACATTTCCTTGTTGGTCAACGAATCAATTAACTAATCAGCTAAAGAATCTTGATGACAATGGCGTTGACCTTATTCAAAGAATGCTTGTTTATGATCCTGTTCATCGTATTTCAGCCAAGGATATTTTGGAACATGAATATTTTAGTGGCTTCAAATTTGACATAGCTATTTCAGATTAATTTGTACATTTTATAATTACAATGCAAACATTAAAATGCATTCAAACTTAAAATACAGAATTAAAAATGAAATATATTTTTTTCGATGTTCAAAAGAAATCTTTAGAGAATAAATGCTGAAAAATCTTTGTATGTTTTTGCGCTTTAGTTTAAAAATTAGAAACCCATTAATATTAAGTAATTAATATTAAGTAATCAATATTAAGGGGATCATCTGCAAAAACGAATAAAACTTGGGTCAAGGTTAAATAGCTGTATGCGTGACCGATTTTGTTTAAATTTTTTTTACTGATAGGGCTACCAAAACTTGTACGACTAATTTTGGATCCTTATAATTATTTTAATGGTACCCTTTAATTAATGTGAACCAGGCTTGCCATACTTCGAGGAGCTAAGCCCTTCCACACGAAAATACACGCTGCAGCACTGCCTGCGCAAGCCTGCATGTGCGTGCCTGTACATGTGCGTGTAAGGGTGAGAAAGCAATATGCGGCAGAAAAAAGTCTTTGGTATATTTTCAACAATTTTCAAAACTGGGAGAAGGGTATCTTCTTCGCTTCTAGTTTTTTTTAATTGAATTTTGAAGATAATTAAATTTACATGTATTTTGTTGTTGCCTTTTTGTGCAAGGAGCCAGTCTGCATGCAACATTTTGTGACAGTACAGTGTCCAATAAACCGATTCATATGAAATGAAAACTGCGCAAGCAAGAAATTTCAAAGTGTTTAAAAAAACAGCGCACTGAAGTCAAACAATTTTTGAAAAAACAAAATCGCGCGCACGAAACAAATTTTTTCCCTGCGGCGCTCTGTTTTTCTACGTTTCTACGTTTCTTCGTTGGCGCCAGTCTGCTGACCAACGAGTTATAGTTGCAGTCGCCGAAACTCTCACCTAATATGCAACTCATAAAATGAAACATTATTGTCTAAATAAAATTTCGTTTGAAATAAATCGCTTGAAGGCCACTGTGCGCATCATTGTGACGTTTCGTATTTTAAAATAGTTGTAGGTGTAAAGCCCCTTCAACTTTAAATTAAATTCAAATATTTTGCAAGGTGTGTCATACAACTTTGTGTTATTCTAAAAAAAACACCGATATATAAGCATTAAAATCTGATCTCATTCGAAAATAGTTTTAGATTTAAATCCCAAAATGTAAGGCTTTCGATCTGAATACATATTTAAAAAAAAGTCACCCCACATTCATATGTGTAAGAATATTGTGTCGATAGGTTTAGTGTGGCACAACCGATGATTGAAGAACTATCGATTATCGTGCAGATGCATATTACCATCCCTAAGACAGACTAAGCCACTAAAGGCTATTTATTTAATTATAATATACTTAAATAACCTATATAACATAATGTTGAGTGAAGTTGATAATTTCGCTGACATTTTTCGAGGCGGACTGCCTTATTGTCTGCTTGTTGCATTACCTATATTAATTCTGTGTTCACCAAGTATGGCAAGCGAATTCCATGTGAAGTCTATGACAAAATTTGATGTAAACGGTGAACATTTTGGTAATTAATTATGTTATTAAAAGATTATGTACTTTCATATTAGCGCAACGTGTTTTTTTATTTAAAAATGTAGGAAGTCGGTCCGCTGCTATCTCCCTCGAAGCAAAGTCCCTATACACTTGGAGTACTGGCCGGCATTGTGTGCTCGCAAGGTAAGATTTCTAAATGAACATTTTTGAAGTTAAATTACAAGAAAGTTTAAATGTTTTAAGTTAATCATCGACTCGCTGAAGGTTTTATACCGATAAAGATTTTTGTTCTTATCTTTACCGATAGTTCTTATGCCTTTTATAATTATGCGGGTTTCTTTTTTTTTCTATGGACGTTGATACAATGAATGTATAATCAAGTGTTCCATGCAATACCAAGCCGATGCATTTAATGCGCCGATTTCAGACAAAATGAAGTCCACCTCCTGCTCAAGCGATCGAAAGGCACTGACCGATATCGTACGACACAAAATAGCGGGAAGAAGACGTAACCGTGCAGATAGATTAAAGTATAGTAGTAGTAAAAGTAGTATATATGTTTCGAGGATAGTTTGATTAGTTACAAGATAAGTGAGACAGAATTATAAGTTTTAAAGAAGCTATAAAGTTTGTGTTGAACAATACCGTAGAGCTTATTGTCGTCCGAGCACAATACCACTAAGCATCGAACATATAGAGTACTCAAACAGCTGAATCTACTCATTTGATGCAATGCGGAGATGGGGACCCCGAACACGAAGTGTTTCGCGAGTGAGCGATCTGTTCTCTTCGTCAGAAACCGCGAGAAGCGCACATCGGCATCAAGTCAGTCGCACAACGACAGCGGAACAATAAGCATGGGTACGATTCTTTGCGCTGTGCGATCGTTTCATTGTGTGCGTATATGCATGCACAAGCTAGCATATGAATGTATGCGTTGCTTGTGAAGTTCGACAACAGGCAAATGCTTCGGCCTGAAGTCAATTTTCTGTTTCGGCGTCGAGAGCCAAGAGACTGAAGCACAGTGGGCAAAAATGGTTATCTTGGGTCGAAAATTGTATAACATTCGAAAACATGTGGCTTGTTTAATGAGGATAATTTCATATTGTATATTGTTTCACTTCGTGAAACAATTGTACATTCAAGCCCGCTCCTTGTCTTTTGACAAGTGTTCTTGTTGTGTTTGGCAAAAATATCGGCTAGATAAGCTATGATGCAGAAATCGAACCGATATTGACTTTGAGTCAGCTAAAAATGTTTTTATTGTAAATATATATTTATGTATTCCGAATTTTTTAGTTTTGATTCATAAATTTTGTCAAAATTAGTTAAAACGTAAACAAAAAATATTATAGTTGTTGCACAACTTTTTTTCATATTATAAATTTGATATACAAAATATAATATAATTATGAATATTTAATCTACAGCTGCGGTTAAAATAATAGCACTACTGCGGGTGAAAATTTGTCTTCCTAAAAAAATTTATTTTTTAACAACTTTTTTTAAAGTTCGACTGCGCGATGAATATGTCTGATATATATAAGATATCTATTTTTAACATCTCAATGTAACGGTTCTTTTTGTTTTTGAGTACTCAGTGCAAAAGTGCGCGAAATCAGGCGGTAACAAAAATAGCACTAATCACGTTTTTGCTGAATAAAATTGGTAGAAGTGCTTGCTCTCGGTTTATTGCGCCCTAATTTTAAAAAGGGAGTTGTATTAAAGATTTGGATTGCGTTTTTTCGAAAGGAAAAGGATAAATTTTCTTAGTATGGGTCGAGGAAGGCATTGTACCGACGAAAAAATAAGTTTGCTCAAAAACATGATCTCAGAAAGAAAAACTTATACTGAAATTGGTAAAATTGTCGGATGTTTAAATAAAATGATCCGCAATGCAATATTATTCGAAAAAAAGGAAGAAACACTTGGAAGAAAGCCTGCACTGACCAAGTTGGAGGTTAATCGCTTGGTTTGGCAATGCAAGAAGGAGCCTTTAAAGCCGGCTACGGATCTAAAAAAGGAGCTTCAGATAGCTGCAAGCGTGGTAACAGTCCGCAAACACTTGAGACTAAATAACCTGAATGCCTGCAGCCCAAGAAAAGTCCCGCTTTTTACAGCGAAGCATGTGTCAAAACTCATTCAGTTCGCCAAGTCACACCTGGATTGACCCGTGGAGAAATGGCGCAACATATTGTGGTCAGATGACAGAAAAATAGTTTTGTTTGGCAGTTAAGGCTCTCGTTCTTATGTTCGGCGTCCACCAAAAGCTGAATATAATCCTCGTTTAACATTTAAGTCGGTAAAACATGGAGGCTCAAATATCATGGTGTGGGCTTGATTTTCATACCATGGAGTAGGTCCAATACACTGGATTAAAACGATCATGGATCAACATGCTTACACGGACATATTAAAAAAATATTATGTTGTCATATACCGAATACGAAATGCATTTGATCTGGGTATTCCGGCAGGATAATGATACTAAACATACCAGCAAGAAAGCTCGTAAATGGTTTGAGGATAACTTGATCAGCTCTATGGAATGGCCCGCTTAGTCACCGGATTTGAATCCTATTGAAAACCTTTGGGCGGACGTTTCTGAAGTTAAACCCAAAAATAATAAGGACCTTTGGGCTGTTGTGAAGGATTTATGGGACAAAATTCCTAAAAAACGGTGCCAAGACTTGGTCGACTCCATGCTTAGATGATCTGCAGCTGTGATCACCACCAAAGGCCACGCAACTAAATATTAATATTACTAAAACATATTACTATATATATAACTAATAACCTGAATAAATATTTCGTTTTAAAATTTAGTTTTAACCAATTTTGAACAAAAGTGCTATTTTTGTAACCGCCGCAATTCGAAGGTTTTCTTTTGTTTTCGTAATTATTTTAAAAACTACCAATAATACCTGCTAACTTTTTTCATAAATTTATTGAAAAACATTGTATCTTTAAATTCTAGTAAAGAAAATAATCAAAAAGCGTCAGATAAAACAGAAAAGCTGTGACGAACAAAAATCGTGCTAATGGTGCTATTATTTTAACCGCAACTGTATCTACTCAATGAACTATAAACGGTGCTTTTTGAGCAATAAACAAACTTAATTTCAAGCCTACAGTAGCCAAAGAATTATGTTGTCAGGAAGCTGCACTGCCAATGTTTGTTGCTCAGCACGCTGCCACAAATTCTGTTGGACACATGAACGAATTGTGCGTCAACCACTTTGGCGGCAAACAACAATATAAAAAATTTGCTTAAAATTTAAAGTTTGTCTTGTTTTATTTTTGCCCTTTTTATACCCTTCGACCATTGAAAATGGTCAAAAAAGGGTATACTAACTTTGTGCAAATGTATGTAACAGGCAGAAGGAGGCATGGAAGACCCCACAAAGTATATATATTCTTGCTCAGAATCACTAGCCGAGTCGTTTGAGCCATGTCTGTCTGTCTGTCCGGATGTCCGGTTGTCCGAATGTCCGGATGTATGGATGACCAGATGAACACACAGATCTCAGCTATTATAAGAGCTAGAGACACCAAATTTGGTAAGAAGGTTTCTGTGTACCAGGCGCAGATGAAGTTTGTTTCAAATGTTGGGTGCCACGCCCACCGCCCCCGCAAATTTATAATTTAATTTTTGAACTCAATTTGTAAGCGTTGTAAAAAAGATAAAACTTTCTGACTTTGACATATACTAAGCTGATAGTTATATCTACTTATTCTCTAAATTGCAATCCGATCGGACAATAAACACAAAAGTTATTCAAGAAGTAAGAAGAAGAAGTAAGAAGAAGTATGAGCATAAAACCAAGTGCTTGTGTCTACTTACAAGGGAGGCAGGCGAGCGCCATCTATCGAGAATAATTTTAAATCATGTGCATATGTATATGTAGGAACGTAGGTCGAAGGGTATCCCACTGTCGCATGCCGCGCGACTGTTGCTTTTCTTAATGGTTTATCTTTGAGTTATTTCTATAATTTTTTGACAGTTAGGCAGCGAAAAAATATTATATTAACGTATAAATAGTTGAAAAATAGTCTGTCCTTTTTTTATACTTTTTTTTTAGTTTTGTCCTTTTTCTGTCCTATTTATTAGGTCATCTGGCCTTTTTCAGAGCCAAGCTGCGAAACACTTCGTGATCGGGGTCCCCATCTCCGCATTGCATCAAATGAGTAGATTCCGCTGTTTGAGTACTCTATATGTTCGATGCTTAGTGACAATACGAACGGTTCGTTACAGGGCAGAGTTCGATCTACAATATGAAAGTGTTAGTGGTAATAAGTTACGACTAATTTTACAAGTGACAAGGTTATAAAAAGTACTCCAAGCATGTTTCTACGTTTAGATAGGTAAATTAAGAAGGTAAATTAAGTAACTTTACTCTACCAGAATAGGGAGGAAGTCAATTGCATGTATTCAATAACAATAATAATACATACAGTGCCGCTCAACTGAATAGGTTTGAAAAATCTTTCTCACATTTTATTCTCTTTCTTTGGTCCAATTGCGTTTTTTTCCATTATTTTTTTTTTGTTTGAACCTTCAGTTGCTTACTTATTTTGTGCAAGAAAAAAATAACCGGACAAATGCAACGGTAATTCGGAATTTCGCTTTCATCGTGAAATTCGCTCAAAGACCAAAATGTAAAATTGCTCGAGTGGCCGCCTTACTCCCCTGACATTAACATTATTGAAAACATTTGGGGACTTTTGTCCAGGAGAGTGTACGAAGGAGGAAGACAATTTAGTGACACTGGGACCCTAGTTGAAGCAATTAAAAAAGCCTGGTCAACAATTTCACTAAATTTAAATAAAAAAATATTATGATTCCTTACCAAACCGTATGTTTGAAATAATTAAAAGCAAGGGTGGCCATACCAAATACTAAATAATGCTAAAACAGTGCCCTTTATTATTTAAATCATCCAGTGCCTTGAAATTTTGCTTTATACCAATAAATGTATACTTTATTAATTAGTTTTAGTGGTCAAACCTATTCAGTTGAGCCAAAAAAAATGAAGATTTTTTTATATGTTTTTGAAAAAAAAATAAAAATGATATAAAAACAAAACTAAGAGATCAGAAACTTTGCTATTTAACAAATAACTGATCTATTCATACATAAAAATTTATTTCGCTTAAATCGGATTGCATGTAACTAAGATACAATATTTCAAACCTAAACAAATAGTCAAACCTATTCAGTTGAGCGGCACTGTATATATACATAGTTCGTGCATGATGTACATATGTATGTAATCTTTTGAGATACAAGCGAAAGCTTTCGACGTAATTTTTAATTCAAATCTAACTAAATATGAGTCTGAATTCTAAAATTGTAATTATTGAAGAAGATGAAAAGATTCTAGTCCAATGACACAAATAATGATCAAAACCGGCAATTTAGGTTATGTTAATACAAAATATCTTCGCAAGGTTCTTGCATTTAAAAACGACGTAAATTATTTTCTACTTCCGGTCTGTTAAAAGACAAAATTTACGGCGTTAACTTCAATTTTAAAGATAAAGGTTTTTTTTTGTTGACTTGTGTTATTTGGATTAAAGAAGAATTTCGGTTTTTATTAATTTTATGATTGGACCGTTATATCGTATAGCTGCTATACAACTTTTCGGCCGATTTTTGTTATTTTTCGAGATATTGCAACTAAATTTATTACGCCTGACTTTTTCTATATTAATAATATGTATATACAATTTCATCAATCAAACCACTATAACTATAGCTGCCATAGGAATAATCAGCAGAAATGAGCGTTTTTTTATGAAAACTTGTTGACAAATAAGAACTACCATAATGTCTTCACTTTCTTCGAAATTGCAATCATTTGATCGTCATTAATATCATTTGTTCCTATATTAGAGGTGGGAAAACATCTATGATATCGATGTTGGCATCGATGTTCCCCACCTCTATCCTATATGGTTTGAAATATAACGCTTAATGGCGTCCAGCTCATTGCACAATTCAAGAACAACACATATTTATCGAAAATTATTTGCTAACAATTAATTTATATGCCTTCACTGGTATTTTTCATGCTTACTTATAAAATGAATCATTATTGTAAAGCAAATATTTGTGCTTGTGATGTTTCTCTACTCAGCTTTGCGGGTGCAGACCACCCGAGCTCCATGCACTTGGTATGTTTTTCTTCATTGCTCATGGTGAATATCCCATCAGCGTTTTTCAAAGTTAGATTTGTATCAAGTAGACGCTTAGTCATAGCACTGTGCACCGTCTTGTTGAAACCACATGTCAAGCAAGTCAAGCTCTTGCATTAGTTTGATATCATCTCACGGTAGCGCACACCATTCACATAATCGATAAGAATGGTCATCATTAACACTGTCCGATATAGCTGCGATATATTCTTTAATTCGCACTTTACGTAAGCGTTTTAGTGGTTTAATGTCCAATAATGTAAATTTGGTGTGACATTTACTTACAATAGCCCGAATAGCCGCTTCAGTGGGTTGATTAAACTGACCATAAAATGAAAGAAGCGCGCGATGAATTTCTTAACAAAGCACGCACGCATTTTGATAATAAAATTTAATAATTTGCAAGCGTTGTTCGTTTTGTAAGACGATTCATGGTTAAATTATATACCAAACTGAAGATGTTTGATAATGATACAAAACACGAAAAGTGCGTCAGCTGTTTAAACCAGTGTTGCCAAAAAGATAATTGCTAAAAAATCACCCATTATAAACGCCATCATGTTCTTCGACAATACACTCCCAGCACTCAAGCAATTTACGGATGCAAAGTTCAAATAAATCACGCGGTTTCTCGTTAAAAAAGATGATATTCGCATCTGAAAATAATTATGGTTGTCAGAAATTAAATGGATCAGTTCAATTATTCCGTTCTACAAAGAGAGGCAACAAACAGTTTGAATGAAAATAACGGATTCAAATTGCGATTTCTGTTTCAAATCATTGATTTCAGCAAGAAAATTAATTATAAAGAAAGTATGCAAAAAGTTAAAGTTTGTAACATAAGTAACAAAACAATGACAAACCGTTTTTTATTTGGTAAGGTGAATAAATATAATGCTAGATTTTGCATGTATGCATTCAAAACATGATTTTAGTTTATCTTTAACCTTTTTATTCGTATTCTTATTAATATATGTTTGGATTATATTTCATTTTTTAGGCTTCATGATATTTCTTTAAATGAATTGAATAAAATTCGCCAAAAAGCGGGAGGCGTTATAATAATGTTGCCAAAAGATGTCTCAACTTTAAAGGAAGAATTAAAAGAGCAAATAATCAATTTGGAACAGCAAATGCTAGCACAATCAACTTCCGTGCCAATCTATTTTGCACCGTTTAATACACAGCTGGAAAATATCATAAATGATGTTACTTACGTGGCTATTGATAATGATATTGGCAACAAAACTGCCCTTGAACAAATTATGTTATTGATTTCGGCAAACGGTTATCATGTGACTGTAGATGGCCAAAATAACGTTGCTAATAAAAATAGTAAAATACCAGTTATTCAAGGAGAACTTGTACCAACTCATTTTGGGATAAAACATATCAATAACAATGATGACACTACGAATACACCACTTATTTTAATAACAGCAACATTAAAAACCTTTGGAATCATTAATGTAAGTATGAAAGCAATTCTATTATTTTGTATATTATATTACAGAATTTATCAACCAATTAGAAAGATCGTTAACCGTGAAGAGAACATTTGACAATCTAAAGAAATCAAGTGGTTTCGCAATTGTTTAAATGTCAAAGTCGACTATTAAACGACGACTGCCCTATGGGAAAAAAGGCAATTTTTTTTGTCATTTTTACAATTTATAAGTTGTTTCAAATTTAAAAATATATATAATATTTTGCTTAACCACATTTCAAACTACTTAAAAAATATTTTTGTTGATTTTTACCGCCTTCAGCAACAGTTCAATTAAGTATTTAATACAAAGTCCGCAGTAAATGTGCGTTAATTTCCATTTTCTGATGTGTTGCTGAGGTACGAGGGTCGTTTGATAAGTCCGTGACTTTTTGTATTTGCCGCGCACCTGCTCTAAATACAACACTGCTCCTGTCAGCAGTTATCGATTAACAGCTGACTGTAAAATTTTGAGAAAGCTGCGTTTTTTGGTTTGCGTTTTATAGGCATTGAAAGCAGACGATCTCGTGAATTTTAACGAAAATGGAAAAAAGTGAATTTCGTGTGCTAATTAAGCATTATTTTTTGCGTAAAAAATCCATCACCGAAACCAAGGAAAGACTTGATAAATATTATGGGGACTCTGCACCATCAATTTCAATGGTTAAGAAATGGTTTACTGAGTTCCGTTGTGGTCGTACCAGTACAAGTGATGCCGAACGTTCAGGTCGCCCAAAAGAGGTCGTCATGCCAGAAATCGTCGACAAAATCCATGGAATGATATTGGATGATCGGAGAATGAAAGTGCGTGAGGTAGCTGAGGCTGTAGGCATCTCAACTGAACGGGTACATCACATTTTACATGAATATTTGGACATGAAAAAGCTTTCCGCGCGATGGGTGCCGCGATTGCTCACACACGACCATAAGCGCAACCGTGTGACCATTTCAAAGGAGTGTTTGGCGATGTTCAACCGCAATCCAAACGAATTTTTGCGCCGTTTCGTTACCGTAGACGAAACATGGATCCACCACACCACACCAGAGACCAAAGAACAATCAAGACAGTGGGTTTCTCCGGGTGAACGTGCACCAAAGAAGGCCAAGGTGGGTCTGTCGGCCAACAAGGTCATGGCCACAGTTTTTTGGGATGCACAAGGTATCATTCACATCGATTACCTTGAAAAGGGTAAAACGATCACCGGCGAATATTATTCAGAGCTTTTGGACAGATTCGATATTGATTTGAAGCAGAAACGACCGCATTTGGCGAAAAAAAAAGTGCTGTTCCATCAGGACAATGCACGGGTGCACACGTGTGTAGTCAGCATGGCAAAATTTCATAAATTGGGCTACGAACTGCTACCCCATCCAGCATATTCTCCAGATTTAGCCCCCTGTGACTATTTTTTGTTTCCAAACATGAAGAAATGGCTCGGCGGTAAGAGATTCGGGTCAAATGAAGAGGTCATCACAGAAACAAACGACTATTTTGAGGGCCTTGAGAAAACCTATTATTTGGAAGGAATAAAAAAATTGGAAAAACGCTGGACTAAATGTATAGAGCTAAAAGGAGATTATGTTGAGAAATAAAACGCTTCTTTGACGAAAAAAATATATTTTATTCATTATTATTTAGAAGCATCTTTATAAGGAACAACATAATTTAATAATATGACCAAAATAATTTACATTTTGAAGCGCTTTCAGAAAATTAATTAACTACTGTTTGCGTACCACATATCGATATATTAAATTTACTAGAAATAAAATGCAATAGAAAGGTTGGAGTCTGATTGAGTTACACGAAAGCAGGACCGCAACACGAGTGAAAGAATATCAATAAGTTATTGTTTTTTTATTTATCTCCGTAATAAAGCGGACGTGGACTTAAACAGACCCGAAATTCAGTCTTACTTTTAGTAATATACCACGAAAATTTTTCTATCTTTAAAACTGGAGTTGATGCCGAAAAAAGCGACTCTTTTCCCATAGTGTACTGTTTGTTACAAAGGTCGATAGAATGGGTTCCACACCTGCTGGTACGATATGACTTATTTGGCATTTGGAAACCAGCTAACATAAACTGTGCAGAGAGGACGGTTTTAGGTGATATTGAGCATTGCAAAAAATTACAAACATCAGAAAATCTTCCACGCAGAAAAAAAAATAAAGAAATACTCCTCAACGTTTGGCAGATTGTCAGATAGTCAAAAAAGTATTCCAAAAAGATGTCTGCCGATATTCAACGTGAAATTTTGGGTGAGTTGAATGTGGATATATAAACGTACTATAGCTCGTCCTTTGGAGGAGTCTGGAAGAATCGCACGCATGAAAACATTAGTAAATTTGAAACAAAAAGAGTTTGCAAGTTGAATAATTGGAAGTATTTGGTCTGGAGTGACGAAATAAACATGAAACCAGTTAGGACCAGATGTTAGGTCAGATGGCCCAATGAAGAAGAACATAATTCCCGATGCGTGTCCATTGAAATAAATCATAGTGTATGCCTGAAGATGCTTCTCTTAGAACGATGTTGCACCAGTTCATCGCATTGATAGAACTTTCAATAAGAAGTACGTAGACACCTTAGAGCAAGTCTTACTTTGATGGGCAGCGGAATAAATGACAGTAATTTGAACATTACAACAAAAAAAAAATACAAACCCTACAGTCAGGTGCTGACTGTATAAGGCCATGGACTATCTTAGTATACCGTAAAAAAAGTTTGTTAATAACAGAATAGAATCGCTGCTCGAATTTTCCACCGATTATCAAAAATAATCAGTACCTAGGGAACACCAAGGGGAGGCTACTGCACATGTAATGGGGTAGTTGTTCTTAAAAAGTTAAATTTTGGTGACCTACGAGTCGACTTGAGATGTTCTGCGCAACTTAAATGTTCCCCAAATGAATTAATTTCTGCAATGTGCAGTCATAGATAGATTATATCTGTCTAACTCATTTATTTTCGGATATTTATAAAAACTCGCAATGAAAGTTGCGCTTTATTTGGATTAATATTAAAACCATTAGACTGAGCGAGAGGGCAATAGGTATATGTATGCATTTCTAGCGCGTACCAAAATTTATTTCATGTGCTTCTTGTTGATTTTTTGGCACGAGCTAGAGTTGTTCAGTGGCTGAGTGGATTATGTCCCGGACTGCAAGGCCAATGATGTTGACCATGTTCGGGGTTCGATTGCTACCGCGATCGGCATGTGAAATCTTTTGTTATTCATTATTTTTCATTAAAATATTTTAAAAGCTCAACAACATTGAAAAGGGGCGGCGGCGGTAGCCGGTTTTTTTAAGTTTTTGGTACGCAATATATGTAATTAGAACTTAGTTTTCTTTCGTTGGTACACAACAGCAACTCCAAATCTAATTGTATTGTACATATGTATGTACATACATGCGTGCAATAATGTGTGTTGAAGTGGGATGCCAATACATACATGTGGATATGCAGACATGTATGTATGGGCGTCCCACTCGCACATTCACAACTTTTAAAGGGCTTGTAGTGAAACGGTGGATCACACTATGTTGTTATTAAATTAAAGCATTTATTTCGTATGCGTAAATGATAAGCGTGACAATTCAGTTGTTGTCTGTACTTAGCGTCTATCCAAACTTAGCGTCTATTTTTGTGTAACGGCGAATATCGCCGCGGAACTATCGTCTGCTTACGATGGTGCTGGGCTGCCAGATCGGGCTCCTATCGATGAGGCTGCGTCGCCAAATATAATAAAAATAGTAAACTTTATTTATAAATAATTAATATTATTTGTAACTATTATAATTTTATTGCACAATATAGTATGAAAACAAAATAAGGAAAAACTATTTTTTATTGAAATTTAATTAAATAATTTAATTTGTTTGTATCGGCTATATCACAGCCCGCTTGACTGTAAATTTTCTTTTAGTTTATTAGAATAAAATAAATAAACAAAATAATATAAAATAATAAACAATTAATAAATGAAAATTCGCAACAGCCTCAACCGGGGAGGGGAGTTGAACACACGTAACGTACTCTCCTCACAGTCTTTTTAATTTGCCATCCGCCACTCTAACCACTCGGCCATTGCCTCACTCCTTTGCCCATCGGCAAAGCTGCATTGTGAACCAATTCTGTTACCATACAATGCAAATAAAAAGTTTAAAATGCTGTGTGTCTGACGCTAGATTTGAACTTCGGTATGCTTGCGTAAATTAGGTCTGCTTAAGTATATATGTTCAAAGTGAGTTTAATTCGTATCATATCTCACTTATTAATAATCCGATTTAAGTCCGATGAAATTGAAATTGAAAGACATAACGCCCGTGGCAAGGTATTTGTCATGTAAGATATACAACTTTGGTTGTTGAGCTGATATTGTAGTTTTTAAATAGTTATTACTGATTTACAGAGGCGGGAAGGGGCGTGTCCAAATGTTAAATTTGTTTAAATTTGATGACTCTAGCTCTTATAGTTTCAGAGATCCAGGTGTTCCTACAATCCTCAATCGGCTACTGATACTGATTCAGAATATATATAGTTTATGGGGTCGGAGATGCCTCCTTCTGCCTGTTACGCACATTTTCGTTCCGACAAACACAATAGACCATGCATTTTTTTAAAATCCATGGTCTAAAAAGCGTAACAACTAAATCATTTTTGAGCGGAATTCAATAAATGTTTTTGAGTTTTCATCGTATAGTAATGACTTGAATCCCAAAGAGCACTTATAGAGTGATGTAAAGAAAGCTGTTGCCTTCAAAATATATCGAATTTCGATATGCTCCAAAAGTTCAAGAGAGAAGGTACGCTATACCAGTTGAGAGATGCCAACACCTCATAATGTCTATGCAGCGTCATTGTGCTTCTGCTATGAAGCCAAATGCTTTCCAACAAAGCATTAATATATAAAACTTGAAAACTATATAAAAAATAAAAATGTATGAGGTTGAACTAAAAAGTTTAAGAGGTAAAATTCACAATTTTATATACAGTGGCGTGCAAGTACCACGTGTTGAGGCGCCTAAAAAGTTAATAAACAAAACAAATTAATTTAAACTTTTTTATATGATTATTTAAATATATCTTAACAATATTAAATATAAACCAAACCAATAACATTCGATTCAGCGAAATAAAAAATAAAAGATATAAAAAACTCGCATGTACCCAATTATGCTCGTTTTATAAAAATATTAAAATAAATATAAAATATTCAATATTTTATTTATATCATTCGGCATACTTTACCGTATTTTTAATAGATTCCTTTCGTTAAGTTTTCCATTCCTGCCCACACATCTAGATAATGTTTAATAAAGAATAGAGAAGCGTATGTTCATAAGTTATCAAAAATGTTCGATCGGATTGAGATCGAGATACTTAGCTGATCATTCTCTCAATTTAAACTTGGTTTCCAATTGATTTAGGTAAGATTTTACCCGTATCCTTCGGATATTCGCCAACATGATATGCAGCATCTTACTCCTACTAGAAAAATGAATTAACATTATCGCTATGATGGGTCTTTAAAATATCTATATGGTCTAACTTCATCATAATAATATCAAATGATATAAATAATATATTGAAACCCATTGGCTTTGCTCAAAACACTTAAAAAAATTTTGTTTTTATATTAATAGAAAACGAGAATAATCGAGTACATGCGAGTTTTTTAAATTTTTTATTTATCATTTCGCTTAATCCAATGTCAATAGTTTTTTTAATACTTTATGTTGTTAAGATTTATCTAAAAATGATATTTAAAAGTTTGAATTAATTTTCTTTGTTAATTAACAATTTAAGTGTTTTAATATGTGGTACTTGCAAAAATAGAATCATACTTGCACGCCACTGTAAGCCTCCATTCACAGTAATAAAAAATTTCAAAAAAATAATTGCAAACAATTTAAAATACTTTGCCACCATACGTTTTTCTAATTTTTTGACAACAGCTGTATATTATATTGTATATATTATTATATATTTTATATTACAGTATAATTTGCTTTGCTGCATCGGTAAGATAACTTCATCATACTGAAAATGAAATTAATTTTGTATGGAATATTAAATTTTTGTTAGCTGTCGTGGCAGCTAAGCAAATTATACTTTATTATTAAGTTAATATAAAGGAGTTTTATCAGGGACCGTAGTGGCTATAATTTTTAATAACAAATTGAAAAATAAAAGTTATGAAATTATTTATTTTATTATTTTTTAATTATTAAACTTTATATTGAAAATAATAAAACTCAACTTAATTTTATTTTTAAAACTAGAAATAAAAGTTATATATTGATTTTTATTATAAAAAATGACAAATTAAAATCAATTTGAAATATTTAATGAACGGAACGGAAAAAAAGTTATAAACTAAATAAATTTAATTCAAATTTAAATTAAAAATTGCAAAATATTTTTGAATTCGCCGATTTTTAAAACTCATAATGATTATTTACGGTCACTTAGTTACAAAAATCTGAAAATTTGGTATATAATCCCACTAATACGGCTAGCGTTACAATTAGATTTGAAAAAATATAGATATAAAATATATATTCTCAGATCAGGATCTAATAGTCTTAGGGAGATTTTGAAAGGTCCTTCAGTTTTTGCGATTCAAATCCCGTACGCAGCTCTGTCAAAATCCATATACTAAAAATGCCCCCCGAAATTAATTTTAGAAACAATAAATACAAATATACACTCAAAAAGTGTTGACAGTATCGTGTAATATCGATAACAATGAAGTGGAATGCATTGGTTAATTAGCTTCTAGATATAATGTGTTTGTGCACAGTGCACAAATTAATCTAAAGTGTAAAAAATGTAAGTCTTATAAAGGGTGATTTTTTAGCTATTATCTTTTTGACAACACTGACAACACAGCTAAGAGCGCGTTTTGTGTTTTGTATCATTGTCAAACATCTTCAGTTTGGTATATAATTAAACCATGAATCGTCTTACAAAAAAACAATGCTTGCAAATTATTAAATTTTATTATCATAATGCGTGCGTGCTCTGTTAAGAAAGTTCATCACGCACTTCTTCCAAATTTTACATTTTTGGACATTAAACCACTAACACGCTTACGTAGAGTGCGAACTGAAGAAATTATCGCAGCTGTATCGGACAGTGTTAATGATGACCATCAATCCTCTATTCTTATCGATTATGTGAATGGTGAGCGCTACCGTGAGATGATATTAAACTAATTCTTTCCCAAAATGCAGAATTTGACTTGCTTGACATGTGGTTTCAACAAGACGGTGCCGCATGCCACACACCACGCGTAACACTGGACTTACTGAGAGGCGAGTTCGGTGAACATTTTTTTTCACGTACGGGACCGGTCAATTGGCCGCCTAGATCGTGCGATTGAACGCCTTTAGACTATTTTTTTGTGAGGCTATGTTAAATCTAATGTCTATAGAGACAAGACCGCTTCAATTGACGTGTTGGAGGACAACATTGAAGCATTTATTCGTGATATAGCGGCCGAAATGTTGGAAAGAGTATGCCGAAATTGGACTAACCGGATGGACCATTTGAGGCGCAGTCATGGTCAACATTTGCGTGAAATAATCTTCAAACATTAAATAATATGGACCGTACAATCTATTCAAAAAAAGATTTGCATGCTTTTCTTTGAATTTTATGTTTTTTTTTTAAAACTTTCCTATAGCTTTAAAAAAATCACCCTTTATAAGTAAATGTGCATTACCAACAGTAAAAAATCAGTATCTTTATGAGTCAAGTCAAAAAGATACCAATTTTTTTAATGATTTAATATTTAAATAAAATAAAAACTGTGTGATATAGGCTAGGGTGGTTGGGAAAATCATAATTTGGTTAGCATACCCTTAACACAAGTGCAAGTAAGCATAATAAAAAATCAAAATTAAAATAAGTATTTCGTTCTATTCTCTTAATTATTTAGTGTATATTTTTGTATATTCAGAATAATTAAAAAGTCTATTTATTTGTTTACAGGTGTATCCATTCAATATTGATTCGGCTGTATTAATGGCGCTAATAGAACTTTTTAGTAAACTCCATTCTACTATGAATATGTCCCCTAAATATCGCCTGGGCTTTCTACTGTCGGACTCTGGATTGTTACTTAATTTTCAGGGATCAAAAAAATGGCTTGAAATGGAGGATTCTATATCTTTACAGGTAATTCAAATATATATGGTAGTATATACACTGCGCGTCATCAGGTTAGCGCCCCTGCTTTGCTCTATTTCTTCTTATGTTATCTAATTTGCTATTGCACGCAAATTCGTCAATGTTGTTGTTTTTTGTTCACTGATATTCTGTCTCTCTTTGTGAGAAAAAAAAAGCGCGTAAGAAGAACCGTTATCTTTTTATTTCTGCTTTGTCTTAATTTCGATGAAAAAGCTAACACGTGTTTTGCATCATCAGATTAGCGCCTGCAAATGCAATTGTGTTTATCTTCCTTAATTTGAAAGGCACAGCAATAAAATTTTTTACGGTGATTAAATTAATAGTTTTATATAATTTTTTGAGAAAATGGGAAGAGGAACGGTCCTATCTTTGGAGGAAAAATCTGAAATCACAGCTTTCTACGAATGAAAAAACCGGTAGACGTCGCAAAACGATAGCCAATTTTCTTCATAATAAAAATACCTATGGAAACAACTTTAAAGGTGGCAATAATCAAGTCATTACCGAGGCAGATCGCAGGATAATATTCCGAGAGGCTTCCAACTCCCACGACTCCTCTGCCAAAATCCGTGAAAGAAGTGGTGTTAACGCGAGCAAATCAACGATTCAAAGGGTGATTAAGAACGCTGAACATTTAAAGAGACAAAAACTAAAGAAAAAACCACCTCTTAATAAGTTGCGAAAAGAAACACGCCTTGATTTTGCTCGTACACACATGACATGGTCGAAGGAGTGGCAATACGTGGTATTTTCGGATGAGAAGAAATTTAATCTGGAGGGACCAGACGGATATTGTTACTACTACCACGATTTGCGTAAAGAGGAGCATATTTTGGATCGCTTACACAGTCGGGTCGGAGGTGTTATGGTATGGGGCGCCGTATCCTATTATGGTCACTGTGAATTGCAGTTTTTAACACCAAAAATGAACGCGAAAGACTACAATTGCGTATTAAAACCGGCATTCCCGTTCTTTAAAAACATTTTTGGAAATCTGGAATGGCATTTTCAGCACGACAATGCCCCGATCCACACCGCCCGTTCTATAAAATCATGGATTAAAGAAGAAAAAGTGAAATTTCTGGAGTGGCCGCCATACTCCCCAGACATTAATATAATAGAAAACGTAAGGGGATGGTTGGCTAGGAAGGTGTACGAGGGTGGTAAACAATAATCCACTAAAGAAGAATTGATCACCGGGATAAAACTCGCATGGTAGATGATTTCCTTGGACTACATACAAAAACTTTATGGGTCATTATTAATGAATTGTTTTTCTTTATTATTTATATAAAAATCCGTTTGAAACCATTTGCATTGAATTTTAACTTTTCATTTTAAAAATTATTGAAATTATCAGGAAAAAAAATTGACATAGCTCTAGCTTAAGCAGTTTGCAAAATATTTCCTATCAAAGAAGCATGTACAGGGGGGCGCTAACCTGATGACGCGCAGTGTATATACAAGCCTTTGGTTTGCAACTAAGGCAATTGCAATAAGTTTATTTATTACCCGTTAAATTGTAATTTGGAAAAGCGTGTAATTTTTTAATTAGCTATAATCAGAAAAAATAATTATTTGTTGGGAAAAAGTAATTTTTGCAAAGTTCTGCAAAATACTCCTTCGGGGAACAGATAATCTCCTCGTTTGTTTCAGGTTTAAGAACAAATTGTATTCTGAGGGAGCTAAATGGGGAAGTAATTGCAGTCCCAAATCATTGAATTTGGTCAAGATTTCGATTCGTATACCGGTGCATTGTCTTGCAAAAACAAAATATTTTTTGCGCTTTATAAGAGGCCGTGCCATAACAATTTTTTCTTCAATCGCTCCAACAATGAGCAATAATATCCGCTGCTAATTGTTTGTCCTTTTGCTTTGAGAAAGTCCACATTAAAATCACAAAAAAACAGACTCCCACCTTTCTGACCCACTGAGCTTCCCCCGACCGCTTCGGAGAACTTTTCCGCATTCCTTTCTCTGGTGTGTAGTAGTTTCATCCACAGTTTCTCATCGTCCGCGCGATTCCGCAGTAACTCTCGAAGCTTGCACGCTTTCGTTTTTTTGGTTTGGATTCAGTATACGCGGCGAAATTCATCCATTTTGGTGGTCAACGAGGGTACTTTTCTAACCACCTAGTAAATCTCATGAACAGATTATAAATCCAAATTTTTTTAAGTTTTAAAGACTTTTTAAGTATTTTTGTTATCAATTTCAGCGACCATACCCAGATCATTGCACTTTATAAACGTTTTATTGCCTTCGACTATTGAAAATGGTCTAGCAAACCTTTAAATTTTACATAGCTGTACATTTTTTTTAGATCATGAAGCTTGTTATCGTTAAACAAACGGCCGGTTTCCGTGGAGAAGGTTATCTATGAAGATGTTCAAAAGTTTTTTGTATGAAGAATAAATATGTCACTATAAACACTCAGCGACAAGAAAAAAGCCGCACTGACATTTTTCACGCACTTTGTAGTTTTCGTTCCCAGGGTTCTTTCAAAAATGTTTCTTTTAGTCTAATTCTATTTTTTAGAGTTTTCGCCAGTATGACAATATTCAGTAAACTAGTTTTATAAATCATATAACAGTTTTTATTCAGCAAATGATAATTTTGTCTATTGATATTCTTCATAAGTGAGTTACAAATGCAAAGTTCTTTACAAAGGAACATTAAATTAATATTTTTTTATTTTAATTAGTACTTCGTAGTACCACCTTTGGCCTTTATAACACTATTTATCCTTCTTGGTATCGAATCATATAAATTCTGCAAATATTAATTTGTGATGTCTTCGTACCATACTTTTTTAATGACTTCCCGTAATTCTACCATAGTTTTGGGATTCCGCTTTGCTATTTTTTTGCTCATAATGTCCCATACATTTTCTATTGGATTAAGGTCAGGGCTGTTTCCTGGCCAATTCAACGACTTAATTCCCAAATTATCTTTGAAAATGGTTACCTTCATTTAAAAGAGCATCGCAATTTTATTAATAAAGCATTAGAACAACAATATCTCATTGAGTTACTTACAGAACGTGCCCTATGGCAAGGTGCCGAATCGTCCTGAAAAATGGAATCGTTTTCGTGCTCGGAAATTGATCTTATAGAAGGCACTACTCCATCCAAAATAATATTCTTGTATTTTTCGCCATTGACCATACCCTCAAGCATTACAATTGATTCACATTTATATTTGGATATGCATCCCCATATCATAATATAAGGTGAATGCTTGACGGTGGCCACACAGCATTTTTCGTCATATCGCTCACCTACTTTACGCCGGACTTTGCAGAAGCCATCGTATCCAATAAGGTTGAATTTGGACTCATCTGAAAACATCACTCTTGACCATTCAGATACACCCCAATTTTGTTTTAACATCGCCCAATTTAACCGATTCTTCTTCATTTGACTGTTCAGAAAAGGTTTTTTTTGCAAGTGTTCTTGAAATTAAGCCCACTTCATTCAGCCGACGTTGTACAGTTCGGGCCGATATTTCTCTTCCAAATTCTTGGTTTACCTCAGATGCTATTTCCACAGCAGTCTTAAACCGATCCTGGAGTCATTTTCGCAATATGACGATCTTCCCGAATAGTGGTGCACCTGGTCATTCCTGATCCTTCTTTTCTTTTCTATCTACCACCCCGGGCTCGTTATTTTTTAAAAAATCGACCCACTGAGCTTTCATTGCATTGTGTTTGAGCTGCAATTTTGCGATTCGACACATCTTTCTCAGATAGTGCAATAATTTTAGCTTTTTGGCATGATTTCTAACGTACCAGCGCAAATAAATTATTCCTGAGTGTAATTCTGTGAACTGTGTTGTCAAACTACCAAAAATTTGTAGAAAACATTTAAGGGGACTCCCAAAAAAAAATTTGTATGCACAGAAAGACATTTAGGGAAACCCCAAGTCAGAGAAGTCAAAATTTCAAAATTTATCGAAGTGCGGCTTTTTTGTTGTCGCTAAGTGTATGTCTACGGACATCGATGTTTTCGATGTTTTTAGAGTAAATCATCGATGAAACATCGATGTTTTGGAAAAAACTTTTTAATTTTTTATAGCTAAACAATACCTAAACTTTATTGAGATCATTGTTTTTCTTTAGGAACAGTAATTGGTCTACCACTTTTGAAGAAAGTCTTGTTCGCCTGTCGGAGATTTGCTGGCCCGCCTTGCTGAATACCCGCTCAGACTCACAAAACGAAGCCGGCACACATAAAGTTTTGCATACGAGAGTTTTTAGAACTCTGTCTTCAGTACTCATCTAAAAAAACATGAACATAATCGAAAATTGTATATATGCACTTGATCTTTCCTTCCAGTATTGCAAAGGGTCGCATTTTTCGTTTGAATTTGTTTTCCCCCAAGTTAGTTTGGATACATACAATTTTCACGTTTTACGTTTTACCACGAATTTTGGTATCATCGATGTTAGCAATAATGACATCGATGTTACCGATCTTTGGAAAACATCGATGACATCGATGTTGGCATCGATGTTTCCCCACCTCTACTGTCCGCCTGTCTGTCTGTTTGAGCACCAATATCTCAGTAACTACAGTCAACATATTTTGTAACTGAAATCGTTTTATAAGGAATTTAATCAACATCGGACAATAAATAACGAAGATCTACCTTATTACATTTAAATCTAGTACCAGATACTGGTTTTGTAATTATTAAATGCAATTAAGCCGAGCAAAGCGAAAATGCTGAAATTTTGTAACTCTCGCTTTTATCGCGCGTCAATTGAGGCTGTTTTTATTTTTAATTCTATATGAAAATTCTAGTGAAAATTCATGGCCCTATAGAGTCAGAGCCTGATTGTAGAGTTTGACTGATTTTTCAATTCGATTTGTAAGCCAAATTTCAATCAGATCCGACAATTAACAGAAGTTATTCAAGTCACTTTAGTGCCCAAATATTCGCTAACGTCTGTAATTTTCTGTACAGTCCATTAACGTCCGTTTATGCGTATTATTATTCGTAAATTCAGTTAGTTAATGTCCGTTTATCTCCGTTAATTTCCACCGTCAGTTAGCATTAGTTAAGATCCCTTAATCTGCATTATCGTCCGTTTGTATCTGTAATAAGCGGCAGTAATCTTTAGCTTATGAATTGTTATTTGTAACATTTTTTAAAAACTAAAAATTAAACTTTACTGTATAAATAATATGCTTACAAAATTTTATCATAATCTGACAACTAAAGCCTGTAGCTTTCATAGTATTGAAATACTAAAAGTAATATGTTAATTAGGCAACAATCATATTCTGTAATTTGGTCACACTGATCTAAATCAGTTTTTTCTTGTTTTTTTTTGTACATTCCTTCTTCTTACGTTTACTTCCGAACGACACACAACCAGTGTTGCCAACTTTCCAAGACCTGAAATAGCTAAATCACGGTTCAGAAACTTTTATTAAAGTTCTTTTAGTCTTTATTAAAATTACTCCAAAAATATAGTGGTTTCATCTATATCTGCATAGTTTGCGTCTTCATTTGTATAGCTTTGGTTAGTTCCAATAAGTTTTAGGTAATTTGGAGGAACTATATAATTGTGGCAGCATTTATTTTCTCTGCGCAACTACAACTTACCAAGGGTCTCACAGACACTGATTTCAGTGCTCTCGTGAAGTAGCAAACTATATTGGGCATTACCAATGTCTTTCATTACATTTTCCACAAAGTTCGGCGCCAAAACGTTTGTTATTATATTTGTGCACTTGGTTCTGTGTAGTTTAGCCTTCGCACCGTCCTTAAATTTGTTTGCGCATAATTCCCCTAAATGATCCAAAGGGACTTATTGAAGAGTGTGTAGCAATATACAAACATAACGCCGCCTCTTGTTGGCTTGGAAACAGGAATAAAGTTCAATTTGTTCTTTTGGGTAAATGCGCTTGACATAGTTACATATATGTTTTGATGTTTTTGCATGAGCATATAAATCAGAAAGTTTCGCATTCATGCTCGTTTTACAATATTTGCAAAAACTTTTTTGTTCATTATTATTATCTACACACAACCAATCCTTCAAAACTTGATCTCGTAGCCATATATCCTGTGGTTTTTGTTTATACGAGGGCTGCTATATATATTTCTGGCCTAATAATGAAAATACGAATATTTACCAACGAAAATGGTTTTATTGTTTTTCAAGATATTCTCCATCAAGATTTATACACTTTTGCATGCGCTCAAACTAAATTTCGAATCACTTTTTCCACTCCGATTGAGACACCTCCAAAACATGGTTTTTGAATGCTTTAACAGCATCTTCTGGCGACGAAAATCGTTGACCACGCATTATTTTCTTGATGGGTGGGAATAAAAAGAAGTCATTGGGTGCCAAGTCAGGGATGTACGGCGGATGACCCATCAATTCGACGTTTTGGCCGGTTAAAAAGGCGGTCATTTGAGCCGATGTGTGAGAGCTCGCATTGACATGGTGCACAATGATTCGTCTTCTCTTGTTCGTTTTTCGAATAACTCCGAAGACTTCAGGCAAACAAATAGTGGTGTACCAATCAGAATTGACCGTCCTACGTTGGTCAAGCGGAACAGTCGCCACATGACCAGTTTTGCCGAAGAAACAGGCGACCATTTGCTTCGAAGTGCTTCTTCCACGAACAACTTTCGTTGGATTTCGCTCGTCTTGGAAGACCCACACGGTCGATTGCTGTTTTGTTTCGGGCTCATACGCATAGATCCATGATTCGTCACCTGTGACGATCTTATAAACGTCTTTTGAAGCACCGCGATCGTATTTTTTCAGCATTTCTTTACACCAATCCACACGAGCCTTTTTTTGAGCGATTGTCAAATTTTGCGGGATCCAACGAGAACAAACCTTTTTTACGGCCAGGTGTTCATGCAATATTGAATGTATGCTGGTGGGAGAAATGCATAGGCATGCCTCTATCTGAAGGTATGTTACATGACGATCTTACATTATCAGTTCACGTACGGCATCGATGTTTTCTGGCACAACGGCTGTTTTGGACGACCTTCACGGAATTCGTCTTTGAGCGAGCGTCGGCCACGATAGAATTCGTTGTACCAGTTTTTCACAGTGCTATAGGATGGTGCTTTATAGCCATACAAAGATTTTAGTTCATCGATGCACTCTTGTCGTGATAATCCACGTCGAAAGTTGTGAAAAATGATCGCGCGAAAATGTTCACCAGTTAATTCCATTTTTTGGCCGAGAAGAATTTTTTAATTAAATTAAATAAAACAATTCACGATTAAATGACAAAACTTTCTGAGTGATGTTATGCTAAAAAATGTCAAACTTTCCAATTAAAATGTCAGATTGCACCTGGCAACACTTAGTGTTGCCTAGGCCAGAAATATATATAGCAGCCCTCGTATTGAACTTTAGGCATTTTGTTTTAATGACACATTTGCACACGATCAAACAAAATTGTGAAATACGTTGTTAGTGGTGGGATTTATACATATTTAAAGCCTACTATAGATCGTTTGCGGCAAATATCGATTACAGTCACGGTTTAACAATAAATTTATTGATGCTGCTGTTTAAAAAAATCTAACAAAAAAAAGCCATTTCGATTTATAAAATAGCCAGAATTCCCGCTAGCCGCTAGATTGCATTTTTTCCCGCATTTCGCAATTGAAACATGCCAGAACTGACGGGAAAATAGCTAAATTGGCAACACTGCACACAACACCGTCGCGCTTATGTTAAATAAAACAATTATTAAACCGACACTATATCGCCTCACATACATAGGAACAATCAATCAGATATGAAGATTGTAAAAAAAGAAAAAATTGGATAAGTTTAGCGATTTGGGTTATTAACTAATAGCTGAACTTTGTTATAAAATTCTGAACTATTATATATACAATCGGATGAGTTGGAATCCAAAACCTGCAAGGGTATTAATTAGCCTTTCCTTTTGGTAATATATTTTATTGTAATCCGAGCGGACTGGTAAATAAATAAAATAATTTGTAGTCTGTTTTTTATGGGTTTTTAAAAATTACATTATTCCATTTTTTAATAATTATTTGGTGAACATTTTTTACAGAATGCAGAGTTTGTATTGTGCTTGGATACTATTACGCAAAGCTTCAGTGTGTCTCAACCTAGCGTTCTATATATGCACGTTTCGAAGCCGCCAAAAGAGAAAACTTCCATAAGCAAATTCTTTAAGATTCTCAAGTCAGTTGCTGGATCTCAAGTTGTCAATCTAACTGTTGAAGGAGTTCACAAAAAAATCAACTTAGCCGATTCAAAATTATCATGGGAACATGAGCGTTTCTCTATGAAAAGATATCCTGCTTTTACATTATCATCTGTAAAAAATCCAAACAACGCTATTCGAACTACAATGTTTAAAGACGATGAATCCCTTATTATCTCACAGGCATGTACAGCTGTGAAAATAATTGCAGAATCGCTTGCCGCCTATATGTATAAAATGGAACCACTGGTTAACGTCTTTGAAGGATTTGCTGTAAGTACAATAAAAGAATCTGTATATAAACTCACGTTTATATTAATAATAAACTAGTACAAATTGTTATTCACTATACCCAACTTCAAATTATAACTTAACGTTTTCTTTGGACATTTTTAATAAATATATTAATTTTGACCAACCATCAACAGTGAAATCGATCAAACGATTGGTATGTCCGACCGTCCGTTTGTCTGTTGCAGCGCAAACTAGTCTCTCACACATGCTGCTTATTGCTGTACGCTATAAATAAGTCGGAACGAGCCGGATTGGAACGATATATCGTATAGATGTCATACGACCTATCGGGCGAAAAAACTTATCAATCAAAATGATACAGTAAACTATCCCTATTTTTGTGTTGATTGCATTAAAGTCGGACAAAGATATCCTATATATTCTATAAGAACGATCAGAGTAGATTAAAACCATTTCAGATATAAAATCTTTGGCATGCTGGAGGTAGCCTTTCATTCTGGTTTTGATAAAAGCTGGCGTCTCTAGCTTTTATAATAGCTGAGATCTGTGTGTTCAAATAGACAGACGGACAGACAGCCATAGCTCAATCGAATCAATTGGTGAGCCGTAATATATGTATATTCTTTGTATGGTCTGTCAAGATTCGTTATACCTGTTACATATGTACATTTGCACAAAGTAAGTATGCCCTTTTTTGACCAATTTCCATGGTCGAAGGGTATAAAAATAGAATAATGAAAATCAGACTAATATAACATATTGCTACTATTTTAAGAGCTCCATAGTCACTGTCAGCTAGAGAAATTTAAAAAACATGTATTTAAAAATAAAATTAATTTGAACTCTCTTTTAATTAACAGGCAATACATGAGGAAAATCTACTTCCATACATTGGAGCAAAATCGATTTTGCAGAATAATGATATAAAGGATGCGTTTGAAAAATATTTAAAAAATGTTAAAATTTATAATGACAAACCTGATGTACGTGAACCAGAATTCATGTTTTATAATGATATCGATGCAAAATTAAATGTTTATCGAGTGAAGCCAGCCATATTCGATCTATTTCTCACAATCGTTATTGCTATTTATCTCTTTACTGTGTATTTTGCAATCCAACTGTTTCCTCGTTTTTACGAAGGAATATCGACCAAAGAAAATAAAGCCATAGGTTATTTTGTCGGAAAATCACAAAACACCTTAAAACGTAAATAATAGTAGAACAAACTGATAAAATAGATCAATTATTGAATTGTAATTTGTGTTAACTTTACGTTAACTAAACATTTAGCAGGAAAATTATTAAAGAAACAAACAAGCAATTGAAAATAGTATGATAACAAAGAACAATGATATGTACATTCGATTCACTTATTTTTTAATGGATAATTTGTAAATGTAAATTGATTATCAACTGAAAATTAATAAATTCTATATATTCAATATATTCTATATATTCTGGTTCTGTGAATTTTATTTATGTACCTTTACAGGATATGTTTGTATTGCCCGGAAATTTTCAACGCACAGAAAGACTGATTCCCGACCCAATAAAAAGAACATACATATGTTCAGGGACCGAAAAAATCACTCATAAAAATTAAAACTCAAAAAATAATGATTATGTGCTGAGTTTTATGTTTTTCGTTCAAAAAATAATAATTATTTGTTGAGTTCAAAAAAATTTCGATTACAAAATAATGATTATTTGTTGAGCGTTAGTTTTTTCGATCAAAAATATCGCTCAAACTAAGATTACACCTCTTATAACAAAGATAGTATACAAATTTTGATGCAGGCTTATAAAGTGCTCCAAACGGTATCCATTTCAATTATTTTTAGGCCTTTTAATTTTCCTTTATAAGCCACATGGTTAACCTTCGAGAGGTATTCGAAAGACTTCGGATGGCGAACTTACGTCTTATTAAGGCGAACTGTAGCTTCATTGAGAAGAATACCTTGGGCATCAAGTGAGCGAAGGGGGAATTCACACCGACCCCAGTAAGATTGCGGCGATCAAGGAACTCCAGCCGCCAATGACCGTCAAAGAACTCCGCAGCTGCTTAGGCATCGCATCATGGTTTCGCAGGTTCGTCACAAAGTTGGCGACGTTGGTACAACCTACTTATGTCAACCCTGCTGAAGAAAGGTCGCAAATGGATATGAACCGAGGTTCAACACCGTGCGCTCGAGTCATTAAAAACCAGCCTCACGGAACCCCCTGCATCAGCCTGTACAGACTTCAACGAGCGATTCATACTTTAACTACGGAAAAGGAGTGCTTAGCCATCGTCTTGGCGATAAGGAAATTACGATGTTACTTGGAAGGCTACGAGTAATTACGGATCACCTGGCCCTGAAATGGCTACTGAAAGGATTGCACGTTGCGCACTAGAACTGCAGCAGTTCCGTTGTACACTATGTACACTATCGCCGAGGGAACCAGAATGGAGTAGTCGATGCATTGTCTAGACAACCCCAGGAGACTTTGCAACAGACTACACATGAAAACCCACAATGTGCATGGATAGAACGAATGATGGAACAGATGTAGCGAGAACCCGAAAATGTTCCTGATTTCATGAAGGAAAATTATCACTTATACCGACGTGGAGGACTTCGGCCAGGAGATGAGGGCTATACCCTGTGGAAACTGTGTGTGCCGAAACCATTACGCCAACGAGTGCTTCGAGAGTGCCACGAGCAGCCTACAGCGGGTCATCATGGAGCCCAGAAGACCCACTAACCGAATCCGACAACGATATTTCTGACCGGGTCTCTCCCGGGTCTGGAAGTGCCAGAAATTAAAAATATGTCAACTGAAACCTCCTGGGCGTATGCGCAACTGACAAGTGCGGGCACCCTTTGATACGCTCTGCGTGGACTTCATAGGACCCTTACCACGATCAACGCATGGTAACACCATGTTACTAGTCTTCTTCGATGCTTTTAGCAAATGGGTAGAACTGGTCCCATTACGCAAGGCAACTACGATACACCTGATGCGCTCCTTCAGAGAAATGATTTTGGCCAGGTTCGGAGGGCCTCAAACAGCTAGGCATGGAACTCCAGCACACAGCACCATACACACCTCAGCAGAATCAAACGGAGAGAGCGAGTCGGGCCATTAAAACTATGGTCGCCCAATATCTGGACAACAAACAACGAACGTGGGACGAGAACCTACTGGAGATCAGCCTTGCCATCAACACCAGTGCTTCAGATACAACCGGATTCAGCCCAGCTCACTTGGTCCAGGGACCACTTACAAGACGTCTTCAAGGTCGCCAGCGAGAAAGCCCAACAAGCCAGTGCAGACCAAAGCAGTTATTATAACTTGCGACGTAGAGAGTGGAAGCCTGCCATCGGTGACTTAGTCGTGCTGCGACAACATCATTTCTCGAAGGCAATATTAGGATATACCTCTTTGACGATCCTACGTTTACAAGAGGTAAACAAGAAACAAAGGCGTAGTGCAGGACTAGCAGATCTGAGAGAATACCACGAGCAACATTTAGCCATCGCGGGAGATCAGGTATCCGACGCGTTAGAAAATAAACCAAATCATGCTTACCCTAGGATAAGATTTAATTATTATACATACTACAATATATGTTAGGTTCAGACAGGAGGTAGACATCGCACCATTAGGAGTAATCTTTAAATAATTATAGAACTAAGTACCGATAGTACTTCCTTAGCCCCGATTTTGAAAGCGACCGAGGGAGTCCCGGACTGCAGCAACTCCTCAACCAAGTTGCAGATGCGGAGGTACTGCAGCTGGATTACTCCCCCGAAGAATGGAGTCTCGACCTGACGAGCGACGAGGTTCCGCTAGCCCATACATTGGGGCAGCGCGAGGATGAGGATGAGTTAACGAACATTGTCTACGGCAATCGTTTCCTGCACCTAGCCCTGCACGGTTGCACCGCCAACCTCCAAAAAGCTGGAGTACCGGAAGAAAGCGGCCACTACAGGCCAATCAGCATCGCGAGTGACGAGACAAAGGTGTTGCCAATGACCCGCGGCGAGGAGTCACCGATCCCAGCTCCGCGCATTTGGCGCGTCACTACGCCACCACCCCTGAAAGGCATACTCAAGGGGCAGAGCTTGTATGTAAAGGTGCGGGCTGGACCCGTCCCCTCCTCGTCTGAGGGAGACTCCGACGCGGACCCATACAACTGACCTCCTTCCCGCCCTATCGTTCACCGGATGTAGGTCGGCCAGGCGATCCTCGCTGCATTAAGAGTCCCGAATACACCCATTTCTGATTACCCTAACCCCGGTGAAGTAAGGAGGGGGAGGGCGACGCATAAAGGCGCGCCACAAATTATTATTATTAGTTTTTTATACCCTTCGACCATTGAAAATGGTCAAAAAAGGGTATACTAACTTTGTGCAAATGTATGTAACAGGCAGAAGGAGGCGTGGGAGACCCCATAAAGTATATATATTCTTGCTCAGGATCACTAGCCGAGTCGATTGAGCCATGTCCGTCTGTCTGTCCGGATGTCCGGATGTCCGTCTGACCAGATGAACACACAGATCTCAGCTATTATAAAGGCTAGAGACACCAAATTTAGAATGAAGGTTCCTATATACTCGGCGCAGATGAAGTTTATTTCAAATGTTGGGTGCCACGCCCACCGCCCCCGCAAATCAATAATTTAATTTTTAAACTCAATTTATAAGCGTTGTATTGAAGATATAACTTTCTGACTTTAACATGTACTAAGCTGATAGTTATATCTACTTATTCTCTAAATTGCAATCCGATCGGACAATAAACACAAAAGTTATTTAAGAAAGTATGAGCATAAAACCAAGTGCTTGTGTCAGCTAACAAGGGAGGCGGGCGAGCGCGAAGCGCGAGCGCCATCTGTCGAGAATAATTTCAAAGTATGTGCATATGTATATGTCTACATACATAGGAACATAGGTCGAAGGGTATCCCACTGTCGCGTGCTGCGCGACTGTTGCTTTTCTTACTGGTTTATGTTAATTTTGAATACACTCTAATCTACTATAAAACAAATGTTTAAAATTGTGAAAGTTTTTTAAAGTTTGTTTAGGTTAGGTTGAAATTCAGACGGATTGTCTGGTTTTGATATTGGATTCGGATTCAGAAGGTCTAAAAACATATAGAAACATATATCACATGACCCAATCGTGACGCCCCATTATTTTTTGGGGCTTCAAAAATGTTTCGATTTTTTTGAGGTTACGTCGAAACTCAGATGTGCTACGTAAATTTTGACTTCGGATTCGGCCTTAGAAGGACAAAATACATACTAAAACGTATATCGCATGCCCAGATCAGGATTCTATATCTTTTGGAGGATATCCAAAGGTTTTTCAGTTTTGTGAGGTTATGTCGAAGTCCAGACTTGATGGAGAATTCCTGACCCCGGATTCGGATGCAGCGACCCAAAATACATATTACTGCATATGCCGCATATCCAGATCATGACCTTTTTTTTTGTGGGCCTGTGCAATCCATCAGAGCATCAAGAAACAAAAACTGAAACTACGATGCAAGCTTTGAAACAAAGCAGGATGGAGCTTATGTAATTTATGTGGATCACTCACGATCAGGCAAGATATAACGCGTAATTGAAACATTTAAATGAAATGCTTGTGTCTCAACAATCGAAATAAATAATGAATTCCTTACGCATAGCTACGTGGAACGCCAATGCAGTTTTAGCTTCTTTCGGATGCACATCTTACAAGCAAATACAATTTTCAAATAAGAGACCCTGATGTGAAAGCACATGGTGGGACTGGCATACTTTTAAGAAACCGTATGGAGCAGCACTTTACAAAGCGTTTGCTGCAAATTATCTTCAGGCCACATCTATCAACTGGAGGGCAACACTCACCTCGCAATAGCGGGCATATACTGCCCCCTACGCTTCACAGTACTGGAAGATCAATTCCGGGAATCATTCCAAGCACTAAAGCATTGGGGATCGCGCCTTGGTAACCCAAAAGGGAAACAGCTCTACAAGTCTATAATAAAAACCACCAATAAACTTGACCACGTTTCTCCTCCTCAATAAGCTGCCAGACTTGATCAACTTGATCACAGTTACGAAAAATATGCCTCGCAGTTTGGTAAGAGCTGAGTGTCTGCCAGATCTGTAATCTGATCACTCGCCTGTACTTATTAACATCCACCGGCACGCAGGAAACGTAGAGCAACCTGATAGATTGCCTTCAGGCAAAATGAACTGCCTCACGTATAGAAAATATGGAAGTTCAAACATTGAGTTAAGCCCGCAACTTCACACAGAATCTAATATAGAGTGCTCCACAGCTACACTGGAATTCATTCTTGCGGCAGCAGCTCACAGTTCAAAACCTAAAACTAGCCCGAATAAGACTAATCTATAAATCGAGCAACTCGTCCATGAAAAACGCAGCTTTACGTAGGGAATGGCAATCTTCCAGATCTTCATTTGCAAAATAAAAGCTTAAAAGAAAGAAGAAGAGGAACACGCAACTCTTCGTCCACTGATTGAAACCGTTTTGCCGATAAGAAACTCCTCAGCCGGCTGGGCCTGTAGTGATGTGGACAGAGCCACCTCTTTTGCCACCCACCTACAAAATTTGTTAAAGCCAAACGAGGCTTCTAATACATGCGCGCTACCGCCTTCTTCCCATGACTATCACCAGCAACACATCCCAATTGTGTTGCGTCTAAACGAAATAACAAAAATGATTAAAAATCGTGGCACCCAAAATTTAAAATAAACTTGATCTGCGCCTGGTACACAGAAACCTTTATGCCAAATTTGGTGTCTCTAGCTCTTATAATAGCTGAGATCTGTGTGTTCATCTGGTCATCCGGACAGCCGGACAGACAGACAGACATGGCTCAATCGACTCGGCTAGAGATCCTGAGCAAGAATATATATACTTTACGGGGTCTCCCACGCCTCCTTCTTCCTGTTACATACATTTGCACAACGTTAGTTTCCCTTTTTTTGACCATTTTCAATGGTCGAAGGTTATAAAAAGTCTCCAGGCTGCTACCTTATAACTCCGAAAATGATCATGGAGCTGCCACTTTGTTCAGCTTGCTACATCACCCATCTTTACACTGCCATCACCAAGAAATCAATCATCATAATGATTCCAAAGTCCACAACAAAATCCTAGCTCATCAATTTGGCTTGGTGAATCGAATGACAACAGAAATAAGAACCGCATGCGAAAATCAAGAATACTGTACAGCCGTATTTTTAGATGTATCCCAAGCAGAGTTCGCAAAATATGCTCAACCAAATTTTTTTCTACGGTCGAAACTCTCACACGAAGACAGCCTGACACGAACAACTGCCGACGAATGCTCAGTAACTGAGCATCAGCTACTGAGCAAAACGAGCCAAGCGGAAGCACAAATTGTCTTTTTTGTTCTTGTGTACGTTATTATTGATGTTTTGCATGTACATATATTCGCAGAGAGTGGAAGGGGAAGCGAGGCAGAGAAGATTATTAAAACGAATTAAGTAAAACTACAAAATAATAGACAAACATACATTTGTATAAAGTAAATAAATGATATTTCATATATTTTGCACGACTCATTTTAACAACACGCTTTATAAAACTGTCAAATAAGGCACACGCGCAGCACACATACATTTGCAAAAGACACTTTCAAATCGGCACAGTGTCCCAAGTGAACGAGCGAACGAAGTGAGCGACAAAATACGTTCACTCGTTAAGCATAGAGCGAGCCGAGAAAAAACGAAGTTGAAGTGTCATTTCGATTCCGTTTTCAATTGTCTCCGCGTGCGACAGCTCATTTGCTGACAGCCCTAGGCACAGCACATAGACAGTGCCTCTGCCCAAGCTCTGCCGACACACGTACGAGTGTAAACAGATTCGAATGTTTAAAATAAAAACAGATCTACCCGAGAACATACACAAACTTCGGAAGCTCTATGACAGAAAGTTTGCAGTTTGCCTCTTCTGCTGGCCTTAAAATTAGGGATCGAGTCTCCAAGGCAGCATTCTTGGGCAAACTTTATACCTCATTTACACAGCCGATATCCCAACAAATAGATGACTAACGGTATCCACATTTGCCGATGATACACATTTGAATGATGTTAAAGGAATGAATGATGTGGTGTGTGGAATTTGTATTGTATTGTACTCTTATTTGAATTTGAAATTTAATTTGACAAGTAGAGTAGTGGATACATGCCAGTTGGGCACGCTGGACTTGATGGACATCTACTCTTTTGTTCTGGCCAGAAATACATGCTGGCGTCTTCGCATCACTTCGTTTGCCAAATGCATAATCATGCAATTGTTGCTTCATTTAGCTTCGTTGTGAACAGCAAATGTTGCAGCTTCTTGTCCAACTGCGTAGCACAGGAGAGAGAGGCTCCTCTGTCCAATGAGCTGTTTAGCGCCATTACCAACATTCTGCCATGATAATGTCAACTGTTTTGCACCATGTAGCCGCATCTGCATTTGCAGGGTCAGAAAGCGTTTCTTTATTTTGCCACTGATCACTCGAAAAGCCTTAGGACGAAACTGATTCCCCTTCTGATGTCATGGAAGAACTGGTCTAGCCATTTTATTATATTATATTTAACACGCAAAGAGCACAGCAACTCTCCTTACCAAAACGGCGTCCTTTAGGGTAGCGGGTATAAATATGGGATACGTTGATCAAAGGTACTGGTGCAGACCGTTTGACTGAAGTACAATACTTGCCAATCCTGCAGATACGAACCAAGCTTGGTGTTCTAGATAGTTGATAAGTTATATAGATGAGTTTGCAGTAGAGATAAGCACCTATGAGAACGTTGGCAAGTTGCGATTTGTTACAAGCACGAAAGCTTAAGTCGAGTATGCTGCGAGACTGTGATATTACCCACCTGACCAAACCGATTTCTTAAATATATTTCGTTGTATAATGTGCATTAATTAAAATTTCGCTTGGAATTTGGTTTTTATCGATTTATGATACGGTGACGGCATGAGGCGGGGCCAAAATCTTAAAAAAACTAGATATGCGCTCAGAGCTTTGACATTTTTTATATTTTTTTTTTGGTAGGACTAGGACTGCGACCTCTTACAGTCTCTGAGATTTTGATTGTTATTCGTACAGACAGACAGATTGCGAAACAGACAGTCGGACACGACTATATCGACGCGACTGTTGATGCTGATTAAGAATATATGTGTTTGGTAGGGTCCGTCACGCCTCCTTCCTCCAGTTACATACATTTTCGGTTGTCACAAAGCTATAATACCCTTCTACCCTATGAGTAGTGAGTATTTAAATGATACGAATTAACAACCGATTCTCCTCCTAAGCTGGATATCATAATGATAAGGCAGCAGATAAAGTATACCAGCAAATGCCAAAGTTCAATTGCGATGCTGAGTCCAAAATAGCGCAACTTAGAATTGAAGAGAAGAAGCGTTAACAAACGCTTGCGACCAGTTACGATGAACTGTGATTGCGCTTGCGGATCAGCTGATGCTGCTCAAAGGTGCCTTTGAGTTGGGACAATGTGCAGCAGAGTGTCGTGCATCAAATGGAATTGTTTGAAAGTGCGTGACTTGCATTGCAACATGCAAGCTGGGACTCAAATTTAATAATCGAGTAGAGCTGGAGAAACATCGATGTTACATCGATAAACATCGATGTTTCATATGAAAACCCTCAGCAAACATCGATGTTTCTCCAGCTCTAGAATCGAGTACATTTGGCCAAATAATGCTCATAAGAATCGCAAAATATGCAATTTGGGCCTTTCATATTTTCCGAAGTAGCGATAAGACTCTTGAATTTTATTTTGCTTGCCTCTTGGCTAGGTGGGTGGGTTACCATAGGCTCTCCAGGTACTCCTCTTTGACATTGCAGTGTCCCACATTGTAAATGCGTTTGTAGGCATTTCATCTTCCAATCTTTTCCGTGTTTTCATGTCCCATTTGTGTGGAACAATATGTATAAGCAGTCCATCCAGGATCCAGTCAGAGTCCGAATTGCACGCATGTGAGGATTCATTTGTCGTAGACTCGTTCCGACTTATTAACAGAGTGCATTTAAGTGTGCCTGTTTTAAGGTAGTTTCTCTTAAGCGTCTTCTTTATTATCTGTCCTCTTACTGACTGTCCTATATACTAACAGGGTTGCCACTTAATTCTAACGATGGTGCTGCCATCTTGTTACAGTGCCAAGCTATTTGAAATACATACCATACATAATATTATATGTAGCTTCTAAGCTGAGTGACTAGATCCCTCCTCTGTTGATGCTGATTCCGAATATATTCATATTCCCTATAGCATTGGTGGAAAACTCGCTTTTTATAACCCGCGAGTGCAAAATGAGAGTGAAACTTCCAAATGAAAGAGTAAAATCGCAACTTCGATCAAGTTAGTCGCTGTACCGACTTCACTGAGACAGAACTGCAATGAGGCTGGCCGAAAAAACACTTGACAAAATGTTTTAAGACTACACGCTAAATAATTTTGTTTTGAATGTTATAAAAACTTGTGCACGAAGCCCAAAGCCGAAATTATTTGTGAGTCGCTATTTTGTTCAGTGTATTGCTCTCAACTTCGTTTTTCGCTGATCTCTCACTTAACGAAACGTTTGCTTGTATTAAGTCTACCCGCTATACCATATAGGATTACCATAAATGTGTCTCTTCAGGGCCCAATTAGCAAATTGGTTGTCCGATTATGCGTTGGAGCCACTGTATGTAAATATGTATGTATGTACCACTGCAAGGGTATTTTAAAATGTGTTTAAACTTTTCAGTATTTTTACTGAACGAAATATTGTAGTTTGAGAGCCACTGCACAGTGGGAAAAAAGTTTTTTCGGCATCAACTCCAGTTTTAAAGATAGAGACTTGAAATTTTCGTGGTATCTTATTAAAAGTAGGACTGTTTTAGTCCACGTCCGCTTTATATTTACGGAGATAAATATAAAAACAATAATTTATTGATATTCTTTCTCGGTCCTGCATTCGTGCAACTCAATTGTATTCCAACCTTTCTATTGCATTTTTTTCTAGTAAATTTAGTATATCGATATGTGAGACGCATGCCATTGTTATTTAATTTTGTTGAAGCGCTCCAAAATGTATCTCATTTTGGTAATATCAGCTTAATGTAAAGACGAAGCTGCTCTAATTTGTATTATTAAATTATGTAAGTTGTTCCTTAGAAAGATACTTCTAAATAATATTTTCCAAAATAAAATTCTTCAAAACTGTTATTTGCTGATTATTGTTGAATCAACTCAACTAGAGTTCAATACTTAATTAAAGTCTAACAAATGCTTAAGCAATACATCAGAAAATGGATATTAACGCACATTTACTGCGGATTTTGTATTAAAAACTAATCACGCCATGATTGTTTTTTTCCATTTTCAAAATTTATTTTTTTTGGCACGGCTTGTCCGAAAATGGACTTTGAAGTAATATACGATTTTTAAACACTAATTTACAGCAAATAACTACATCAATTTAGTCAACTCAATAATTTAACTGATTGCTGAAGGCGGTAAAAATCAACAACAAAATGTTTCAAGTAGTTTTAAAAGTGGTTAAAAAAATATTTTAAATTTTTTCAAATTAGAAACAACTTATAAATTGTAAAAATGCCGAAAAAAATGACTTTTTTCCCATAGTGCACTGTACCAACAAACATTTGTAAATAAATTTGCGCCAGTGTGTAAACATATGTGTTTATGTATGTATGTAAGTACATATGCATGTATGTGTTTGTTTATAAGTATCTATGTACATCCATTCAGGCTCATATATGTAGTATAGACCGTTAGCTCCGTTTATATTGTACATGGAATTTCATGAATTTTTGAATACGTGAAAAGGGTAGGCCTTGTTTGTATGTAAGAGCCGATTTTGTGCTACGATATTAGCC
This sequence comes from Zaprionus vittiger, assembly GCA_018904025.1. Lineage (NCBI taxonomy): Eukaryota > Metazoa > Arthropoda > Insecta > Diptera > Drosophilidae > Zaprionus > Zaprionus vittiger. Next base: position 325,961 of record JAEIFQ010000026.1, on the reverse strand, counting down.
AGGATCCCAGTAGCTATGGATTATACTTTGTAAAACTGAGCTGCTAAAAATATTTGTATGGGATTTGACCATATGGAGATCTGGCAACCCTCTCAATTTGACAATCACATTTTTTTAGATATTAATCTGTTTAATTTATCGATATCCTTTTATCATTGTTAAATCCTTCTCTTTCGATCGCTAACTGTCGAGCACACAACACGTGCCGCCCCGTAACTTTTTAAGCCTTATACATTTAATCAGAATAAATCTTACGCATCAAACACCATCCATTGCATTTAATTCCATAAAGCATCTAACAAAACTCTTGTTCACCACAACCATATAAACCGAATACAGAATTTGGTGTTTTTTCTATATTACGGAATGAATTCATGCAATGAGCTTTCGTATAAACACTTGAATTGCTTGTCGTTAGGAGCACAAACATATGTACGCACACACGTGCATATTTTTGTGTACTTTTCTATCAATAATTATACCTCGCACCTCAAGTACAAGGGTGTATAAGTTCTTAATCAGTTTCATACATGGTAGAAAAATATGTACATACAAACCGTAACGGTTGTGTTCGAGAAAGAAGTGCATTTTCAACATACTTAAAAGGCCTTCGGTATGTTCGCATTTTACTAGTAATTTAATTATTTAATTTACCCAATCGGCCTATTCCTATATGTATAATATTTTCTGCATTTCATTAAATAGATTAATTTAACACCATAAAGTTGGCCACGAAATAAGATATTGCAACTATTTTACTTAAAAGAATTAGAAAACAGATTCTTTAAGTTGCATTCGAATAAACGTATTGAGATGACTGGTGGAAATGAATACACCCTAATAATAATTATAATATTTAACGCATCGTTTTGCGGTTGTTTATACGTGTGCATGTAAATACGTTTTACTGCTTAAATATATACATAAGTATGTGTGCATGCAAACATACAGAAACACTTAGTACTCGATATCTGTTATTCGAGTTCTCCTTACAGTGGTCTATGTTATTGGTTTTCTTGGTAAACACATGACTTCAGTTTGATCCAAGAACGTCATTCATTGAATAGTCATTTCTTATTGCTCGGTTTTATTAGATAAGAAACGTCCATACGTATACATACATATGTACGCGAACAAATGAATGTACCTATTTCTAGAAATAAATATTTATTGTGCTTCTAATCATATTCGGTGAAATAAAGAAATAACTTAAATATAATACACATAATACAAATATTATAAATGAGTATTCCAGTAATTCTTAAATTCTTAATTTTTAGTTATGTAACGAAAACGATCAGTTTCACTTTTGGTGCAGAGTGCTGTAGTCCAGAATCAATATTATACAATATGCGTGCATTAAAAGTGTCCGAATTTGATGGATGCCTTCATTTAGCAAATGATATAAGTGTACGATTTCTAGATGGACCCAATACAGTGGATAAAATTGAAAGCCCTTTTGGCTTTGGCTTAAAAAGTAATAGAGAATTAACTTCACATATGGAGTTACCACACTGTGATCGGACAAGTTTCAGGAATATTTCGCGCTTTTCCCAAACGTCCGCGACTGTATCGATCAATTCATGTCTCCTCATGTTAGACAATAATCTCTTTGCAGTTACATGCAACTCAACAACAACAAATAACAACGTTTCACAAACAATTGGTTTTATTAACAAGTGCTGTCCTCGGGGCTTTACTTATACATCTGAAGTTAACAAGTGCTTTGAAAGTGAATCAAACCTTAACGTATACTCAACAATATTCGACAAGCCGATGATTTTTATGGATTCCTTTGAGTGTCCCAATAACAAAGTTATTGTTGAATATGTTGAATCAGCTGAGACTGTGTTTCTCAAAGAAAGTCAACTCGTATGGAGAGATAAGAGTAGAGTTTTAACGAAAAGTGAATACTGTCTTGATGCAATCGATAATATAAAAATAAGAAGACCAAGCGCTTCTTTTGAGAAGATAAAACAAACTCAACAATTCATTATCCGTTCCTGTCAACAACCACAAGTTTGTAATTCATTACCTTGCATTCGCAAATGTTGTGGCGATGGTGAAATTTATTATAAAAACAATATAACAACCTACTGTAAAAAAGAAGACAACAGCTTAAAAGTTCAAAGTTTAACAAGCTCCAATATAAGCGGAAACTTTACGGAATCATCAGGTATATTTGTTGTGATTAAATATTTATGATGCATTTATTTATACTAAAAAAATAATAAAATTTACATGTATTTTGTTATTGTCAAAAAAAAGGTGACGTAGGCAGCTATTTAACCTTAAGCGTAAACACACGTACTCACTAAGTAAATAATTAAAATAGGGTCCCCAGACAGGTATTCCACAAAGGCCCGTAAAATCGTCGCTACGGTCCTGTTCCGGTGTTGTTTAATTTGTTAGATTCACACACATACATATGTAAAGGGTGATTTTTAAAGAGTTATAGGAAAGTTTTTCGAAAAAAAACACATAAAATTCAGATAAATTCATGAATCGATAGTACGGTCCATATAATTAATTGACAATGTTGACCGTGACTGCGCCTCAAATGGTCCATCCGCTTAGTCCAATTTTGGCATACTCTTTCCAACATTTTGGCCGGTATCTCACGAATAAATGCTTCAATTTTGTCCAATGCGTCGATCGTACGATCCCCGGTCCCTAACACATGAAACCACATGTCATGCAAGTCAAGCTCTTGCATTTTGGGAAAGAATATGTTTTATATCATCTCACGGTAGCGCTCACCATACACATAATCGATAAGAATCGATAATTGATGGTCATCATTAACACTGGCCGATACAGCTGCGATACTTTCTTCAGTTTGTACTCTACTTAAGCGTGTTGGTGATTTAATGTCCAAAAATGTAAATTTGGTACGAAATTTAGTCACAATAGCCCGAATAGCCGCTTCAGTGGGTCGATTAAACTGACCATAAAAGCACAATCCGCGATTTTAGCTACTTCCCTTTTTTTAACCTGATTTGTTCAGTTCGTTAATTATTTGACCTTCCAGGGCGTACCCACTTAGCTCGAATCTATTAAAATTAATGTTAACTTAGCAAAGATAAGCTCAAAGTGGCAAAACATATATTTTGTGCAAAATAAATGTGTTAATATAAATGTCTGCCAATTATATGACCAATCAACTGTTGATATTTTTAAATATTTTTGGAAATATTTTAAAAAAATAAATATACATTTCAAATTGGTCTTCATTATCAATAAATCCACTGCAAAGACTGCAAAATGGCATTTCAGTTTGATTCTTTTCATAAGCATTTAATAATAAAAACTTAGATCTTTGCTCTGTAAAACTTATATTTTAATTTCATTCTTTTTCTTTTCCATTCGTCTGGCGCTTTCTCGAGAGAGTCCAGTGTTATCTTATATTTAGCTTATATTATATTTACAGTATTTATAGCTCATATATTTTTTTGTGCTTTTTAGTTGACCATAGCTGTAGATGTCGTAATAAGAAAGTTGTATATTTTATACGTCGCTTACAAATCGAGCTTAAGAACAAAATTATAAATTTGCGGGGGCGGTGGGCGTGGCAGACTTCATTTTAAATAAACTTCATCTGCGCATAGTATACAGGAATCTTAAAATTTGGTGACTCTAGCTTTTTTAATAGCTGAGATCTGTGTGTTACACGGGACAGATAATCGATTCGGCTAGTGATCCTGAGAAAGCATACAAGTTTTTATACCATTTTTTGACCATTTTCAATGATTAAAGGGTATAATATGAGCATGAAAATCTTTATATCCCGATTTCAAGACCTTCGTAAAGGTCACATTTGGTGAGATGATCGCAAGGTCAAGTGAGAATCTCCTTGCGCATGAGAATAAGACGTCTGGGGTTGTTTTTGATAGTATAGGTGTATTCGGTGTGTTTTGCGTATAGACGTTACTCGGGGATGAATCCGTCTTTTGCGGTCTTTGTATATTGGACAGCGTCTGTAGTTTGCTGCCACAGTTTACGCACTTCTTGGTACGCGGATCGCTTTTATTTGTCGTGCAATGAGTGGGGTCATGAAGCTTTCCACAGATGACATAAATTGAACGCAATGTTTTGTATACCATATCCGAACAGTCTGCTGTGGGTCCTCTGCCCCATAGATTAATGAAATAATTGCAAAAGCTAATCGGTGAATATTTAACTTATGAAAAGGACTTTCACGCATTCGTGAATCGTTCGCTTATCTGACCTCTTTTTACTGAATGCCCATCTGCTTTTTGTAAACAAGAGGTAGCTTATCTCTGTTGCTGTTTATTCTTTGCTAAACAGGTGATCGCCGTACTACTTCGTATTTCATTAGTTATGATTCCTATTCAGTGTTGCCGGCACCTTGGCTCTGAAAAAGGCCAGATGGGCTAAAAAAAGACGAAAGAAAAAGGCCAAAAATAAAAAAAACTACAAAAAAAATAGAAAAAAAACACAGTCGCACTGCACGCGACAGTGGGATACCCTTCGACCTATGTTTCGGTGTAGTTTAATTTGTTAAATTCATACACATATACAAATGCGCATACTTTTAAATTATTGCCGACAGATGGCGCTCGCTTTTTGCGCTCGCCCGCCTCACTTGTTAGCTGGTACAAGTAATTGGTTTTATGCACATACTTTCTTAAATAACTTCTGTGTTTATTGTCCAATCGGATTGCAATTTCGAGAATAAATAGATATTTTAATGAGCTTAGTATATGTTAAAGTCAGAAAGTTGTATCTTTTATACAGCGCTTACAAATTAAGTTCCAAAATTAAATTATTGGTTTTCGGGGGCGGTGGGCGTGGCACCTAACATTTGAAATAAACTTGATCAGCTTATAGTACACAGGAGTCTTCCTGCCAAGTTAGGTAACTCTAGCTTTTATAATAGCTGAGATCTGTGCGTTCACACAGACAGACGGACAGACGGACAGACAGACAGACATGGCTCAATCGACTCGGCTTGTGATCCTGAGCAAGAATATATATACTTTATGGGGTCTCCGACGCCTCCTTCTGCCTGTTACATACATTTGCACAAAGTTAGTATAAAAAGGACAGTTTTCCGGATAGGGGATGTTTACGTTAGTTATCGATAAGTTCATAAATGTAACGCGATATAGCATAAGATGCAGAACTGAAAAGCTGAGTAAGAAAAGTACTACAATGAAATGAAAGAATGTGTGTTCAATTTCTCCATCTATAATTTGATGTTGCAATAAATGTAAACAAGTTTATATGTAATAGTTATGTATAAACATTATGCTTAAGTTGTTGTTCGCTTTCGGGTGTCATTTCTATGTTTCGCAACAGCTGCGCTTTCTCAACAAGAGAATATGCAGATCGATCTACACTCGACTATTACTAAACAAAAAAAAAAATGGTTGTCTGTTACAAACGCGGATATAGGAATGAGCAGCCCAAATCTCATATATTACACTCTTTAATTCCAATTTGTATATATAATAATAATAATATGATATCATATAATGTTATTTAATAATGATATATGATAATTTATTTTAAATTTTGCAGAATTCGGAATATTAAGTGGTTTGGACTGTCCGAAATTCCGCCTGGACCCGGACTCGTTTCCCGAAGAGGCACACACAATAAGTTCAACCAACGGTTCACTCGTTATAACATCTAATAAAAAACAGTACTCTAACGAACAGTATTGTATAGAACAAATCAAAAACGCATCAGGCATTGATCAAAAGGTAATTTTCAAATGCTATTCAAAAATAGTTGGTTACATTAATGCTATTTATAAACTGCAAACAATTTTTTGCATCTGCAAAGATTGCTCATAAGATTTACGTCAGCTTATAGAATTCTTATTTGTAGAGACTTTCAATGTTGTTTTTAAACAGTCGAACAGACGATTTTATTAATTTATTTATTAGATATATCAATACGCTTAGTAAATATTAAACAAAAATTAAAATTTTAAATAAACTTGATCAGCGTATAGTCTTAAAGAACCTTCATGCAAAATTTGGTGGGTCTAACTTTAATAATAGCTGAGATCTGTGTGTTTACGCAGAGAGACAGACAGACAGTCCTACAGACAGAGAGACAGATAGACAGACATACATTTGATGCGGATTATGTGTTTATTTTTCCATCGGATTGAAATTTTGAGGAAAGATAGAGACTATAGTCAGCTTACTACATGTTATGTATCATATAAGAAAGTTGTATCTTTAATATCGACAAATCGACTTACATATTTCAATATTGATTTGGGTGGTGGATGTGTCGTCCAACATTTGTCCGGTTTATGTCTGACCCCTAGGTTTGCTAAGCTTCGATAAAGACATCGACAACCTGAACGGCTCTCTAGTATCAACACTAGCTGCAGCAGCAACAGTCTCAACTCCATCAGACCTGTCAATACCATTGAAATACAATACAACAAATAGAGACATAGAGAATCTGGTACTTGAAAAACGACGCCTGCGCAGAGAAACAGAAGATACACATTGCCGCTCTCGTTACTTGATGAGTGTATAATAATTATTATAGCAGTAATCGGAAAAGATTAAAATAGCCACAAGTTTTAAAATATTGATCATGCACACACCTTCACATCATTCCTTGTTTATATATAAGATATGATTATTCTATTATGTTAAGACTATTAATAAAGTTTGTTTCTAATATGTGAATTCTTTTCAGAACAGTTCTATACTTTCCTGTGCTTCGATTCTAAAGTTGTGGGAAACGATCGCATACGATTCAGATTGTATCCAATTGGTCTTCTGATATCGTGTTGTTTTTATGCTATAACCCTAATGGTGTATGTTTCTATTAAAAAACTACGAAACCTTCCAGGAAGAATTTTAATTTGCCTGGTAAGCAGTCTTCTTTTGGCATATCTGGGCATTGCATTGGGACAACTTATGCCCACATCAGATAACAACATATGCTTTATTTCTGGTAAGTACTACAATAATATTTTCTTCAAAAAATTCAAATTCACTAAAGGGTTGGGGCAAAGATAACTTAAGAAGAATTTCTGTGTTTATTGTTCGATCGTATATTGTATACTTCAAAGTAACTAGGACGGCATACAGAATGCTTGCAGGCTTTTAACTCCTCTGTTCATTCCTATATAGGATATAGTTGCTTGACTTTAAATAGACAAATACTAACGCTACTGTCAGGTGCTGACTGTATAGGCCATGGATTATCATATTATACCGTAATACAAATTTTAACGGCATGGAATCGCCGCTCGATATTGCATAATAAATATGAAAACAAAATAATGAAATTTTTTTTATTTTTATTGAAATTTAATTAAATAATTTAATTTGTTTGGAGCGGCTATATCACAGCCCGCTTGACTGTAACTTTTCTTTTAGTTTAATAGAATAAATAATTAATAAACGAAAATTCGCATCCGCCTCAACCGGGAGTTGAACACACGCACTCTCTCACAGTCTTTTTAATTTGCCGTCCGCCACTCTAACCACTCGGCCATTGCCTCACTCCTTTGCCCATCGGCAAAGCTGCATTGTAAACCAATTCTGTTACCATACAATGCAAATAAAAAGTTTAAAATGCTGTGTGTCTGACGCTAGATTTGAACTTCGGTATGCTTGCGTAAATTAGGTCTGCTTAAGTATATATGTTCAAAGTGAGTTTAATTCGTATCATATCTCACTTATTAATAATCCGATTTAAGTCCGATGAAATTGAAATTGAAAGACATAACGCCCGTGGCAAGGTATTTGTCATGTAAGATATACAACTTTGGTTGTTGAGCTAATATTGTAGTTTTTAAATAGTTATTACTGATTTACAGAGACGGGAAGGGGCGTGTCCAAATGTTAAAACAAACTTTGAAACACTGCTGATACATACGTATGTTGTCGCAAAATTTGATGACTCTAGCTCTTATAGTTTCTGAGATCCAGGTGTTCATACAGACAGACAGACGGACAGACAGACTTGGCTCAATCGACTCGGCTACTGATACTGATTCAGAATATATATAGTTTATGGGGTCGGAGATGCCTCCTTCTGCCTGTTACGCACATTTCCGTTCCGACAAACACAATAGACCATGAATTTTTTTAAGATCCATGGCCTAAAAAGTATACGTCGATTACTGTCTAACTTTGCTTGGCAATAATAAGATATTTCGAAAACCAATACCGGTCTTCATAGAAAAACCCTCGTGTCGTCCGATTGTTTCTATGGCAGCTATATATTTATTGTAGTATTCCGATTTTAATGCAATTTTATATGCATATTTATATAAATAGTCTGAGGTAGTAAATTTAGTAAATTTCCAATATCTTGAAAAATAACACAAATCGGACAATAGTTTACATGACAGTATGGAGATCTGGCAACCCTCTCAATTTGCCAATCACACTTATTCAAATATTCACTTTCAATAGATATTAATCTGTTTCATTTATCGATATCCTTTTAATCATCGTAAAATCCTTCCCTTTCGATCGCTAACTGTGAAGAAAACAACACATGTCGCTTCTTTTAAACTTTATAAATGTAATTCAAATAAATCTTAAGCATACCATTGCGTACCATTCCATAAAGCGCGCACCAAAACTCTTGTTCACCACAACAGCAATGCTATATAGTGACATATGCACATACATAATGACATATGCACATCATACATACATAGTAACAGACTCACACGGCACTATACAAACTCCACTCAAGTTACAACGCCTTATGCAAAAGAATTGTCGTAAACATCTTACTCAGCAAAAGTATCCGCGCGCATGCAGTCGCTCAGCGATTCTACATGATCATATTATACACACAAACATAAAACATACATACTCTATTTGATAAACATATCTACAGTATAAAGCTCACAGCGAAATATTCTTATAATGAATTTTCAGTCTTAAGCTGAATGCCAATCTAAATAAACGACAACTCCAATATAAAAACCCTCTCAAGTTTATGAGTTTTATTACGGTTTTCGGTGAGGAATATTTCAGCGTTGGTCTCTGGACCATTAGTTCAACTCAACACGAGATATTGTGATATCTCACGTTAGTGGCCAAGCCGGTAGGATAGCAGTGTTCGAATCTAGATGCGATAGCCAGACTTTCCAACTCTCGTATTCGTTCTCCAGTTATCCGCAAAAGAACTTTCGTAAAGACAATTTGCATCGGTCAACAACGCTTTAAGTTTACATAAGTAAACCTCGACAGTGAAGTGATAACCGTGAAACCTGGCAAAACACAATTGTCGTTAAGAAACTTAAAAACAATTTTAAGAAGACGCTCTAGAATTCGCCGGAGTGATAAATCCAAACGGTTATCTCCAAGAGTGAAAAGAGTGAAAGAGTGCAGTGAAAATTAACAACTGAAACTTTACAAATAAGAAAAGTAAAAATAAATAAATTAAGTGAAACACATAAAGCAAAAACTTACTTAAAACAACTTACAAACTAAGAAAACCAATTCGTTTAAATAACTAAACATAACAAAAACAAAACCAATTTAAATTAATCAACAAATTAAAAACAAATCAACAAAATGGCAATGTCAGAGCAACAACCAATTCTTCTTTCGGAAGGTAACATGATCCAAGTGGAATGTCAAATACAAGCAGTAGAGAGCTTCCAAGGCGACGCAAATACTCTCTATACCTTCATAAGTCGCATCGACTTTATTCTGGCCCTGTATCAATCAAATGATGCACGACAACAACTTATCATCTTTGGGCATATCGAGCGCAACATTAGAGGCGATGTCATCCGTGCCCTGGGAGTTACGAACTTGACCACCTGGACAGATCTTCGCAAGCAACTCATCCTGAACTACAAGCCCCAAGTGCCGACTCATCAATTACTAGAGGATTTTCGTAACACACAGTTCCGAGGTAAAGATTATTTTTGGAAGAAGCAGAAAGAAAAAGACAAATGTTAACTACTAAATTAGATTTAGAAAATGATTCTGAAGAAACTACATTATACAACCGATTAATTAAAACAAGCATTGATACTTTAATACAAAATGTACCCACACATATTTACTTAAGAATCGTCAATTGCAATTTACCAGATTTAAGGTCTGTTATAAATACACTTCAAGAAAAAAACCTTTATGAAGAACAAATTCATCAGAATATTACCAACCACCCACTTACATGACACCCCAAATACCCAGACCAAATTTTATACCCCAATTCCGACCCACCTTTTTCCAACAACAACTGAAGGCACCTGTACCACAACAACCTAGTCCATTTCGATACACTACTAGACAAGACATTTTTGACCAAAACCGATTTAGACCCAGTTTTGCAGGAGCACAAAATAATTATCCACCAGGAGGAAACATACCAGCTAACAACCCAATAAAGAGAGCAAGGCCATCCGATAGCGGACAATCACAAATGAGCATAGATGAGACTAGATATCAAGAAGACATGCATAATCCATATAACCCAGTACACCCTTACTACCCCGCTTGCTATCAAACTGATCCCAATTTGTATTCTTATGATCCAAATGTCTACCCTATGCAAACTTATTATACTTTGTATCAAACTAACGATGCCCCAAACCAAGCCTATTACCCTTCAGGTCAAGTAGAAGAAGAGCAGCAACCTCTAAATGAAAATGAACATTCGGAAACAGAACAGGTAGAAAATTTTCAGTTATTAGCCCCGGATCAAATCAATACATAATTATTAAATATAACGATAAAAGTCTAAAGTGTCTTATTGACACCGGGTCAACCGTAAATATGCTAACTCGAAACATTTTTGATTTACCTGAGAAACAGACAAACCACCTAATTCTTACCAGCAATGGTTCGTTCATCATAAACAAAAGTGCAACCTTGCCTCCAACCGATATTTTCCCAGTAACTCAAGACTTTTTGATACATGCTTTTTCAAATGATTATGATATGCTTATTGGACGCAAATTGTTATCTGCAGCAAAAGCAGTAATTGACTTTGAAACACAAACAGTAAAGATGTTTAGTAACAAATTCAAACTAATTAATTCAAATAACACTCCAGAGCAAAATCATTTTCAAGAACATCCCTCAACTCAGGAAAAACCTGAATTTGAAGAAAATTTGTTTCGACTAAATCATTTAAATATAGAAGAAAAATCAAAATTGACCACTCTTTTAAAGAAATTCAAAAATATCCAATATCGGGAAGGCGACAACCGTACTTTCACTAACCAACAAAAACACACGATTAACACTTTGCACAATATTCCGATTTATGCAAAGCCATATGGTTATTCACAAGCTTATGAAAGTGAAGTTGAAAATCAAATTCAAGACATGCTTAAACAAAAGATAATTCGGGAAAGTAATTCACCTTACTGCAGCCCCATTTGCCTTGTACCAAAAAAAATAAATGCCTCCGGACAGAAAAATTTCGTATAGTAATTGATTATAGAAAACTTAACGAGATCACTGTAAACGATAGATTCCCTATACCAAACATGGACAAAATTTTAAGTAAGCTAGGCAGATGCAATTATTTCACAACAATCGACCTGGCAAAGGGCTTCCATCAACTTGAAATGGACCCTGAATCAATAGCCAAAACAGCATTTTAAACTAAGTATGGGCATTACGAATTTACTCGTATGCCATTTGGGCTCAAAAATGCACCAGCTACTTTTCAGCGATGTATTATTGTTCATACTTCTATTACTTCGCCCACTTCTTAATAAAAATTGCTTGGTATACATGGATGACATCATTGTTTTTTCCACTTCACTTGAAGAGCATTTGCAGTCTTTGCACGCAGATTTCACGAAATTATCAGAATTCTTAAAGCAAGAAACCACGTTCTTAGGCCATGTCGTTTCTAGAGATGGACTAAAACCTAATCCCGAAAAAAAAAAGCCATTAAAAAGTACCCATTACCAAGCAAACCAAAAGAGATCAAAGCCTTCCTAGATCTTACAGGTTATTATAGGAAATTTATACCCAACTTTGCCGACATTGCTAAGCCTTTAACGAGATGTTTGAGACTCTAAAATAGATACTAAACAGATGGACTACATAGAAGCATTTGAAAAGCTTAAATATTTGATTTCCGAGGACCCAATCCTAAAAATACCTAATTTTGAAAGAAAATTCGTATTAACTACAGATGCTAGTAACGTGGCTTTAGGAGCTGTTTTGTCACAAGATGGACATCCAATCAGTTTTATTAGCAGAACCCTAAATGAACACGAAATTAATTACAGTGCCCTGGAAAAGGAGCTTTTAGCCCTAGTCTGGGCGACAAAAAGCTTTCGACATTATTTGTAGGACAACATTTCGAAATAGCTTCCGATCACCAACCACTATGTTGGTTGCACAAATTAAAAGAACCAAATGCTAAATTAACGAGATGGAAGATCCGACTTTCGGAATACGACTTTGAAATCAAATATATTAAAGGAAAAGAAAATTTTGTAGCGGACGCCCTATCAAGAATAAAAATAGAACAGACGTTTTTCGGTGAATCCACCCAGCATAGTGCAGAAGAAGATAGTAGTAACCTAATAAGTTTGTCTCAAAAACCCATTAACTGTTCTAAAAGACAGGTAATATTTTCCAAAGGACCGCCTAGTGTTAGACACGAAACCTACTTCAAAAAGCAAATAATCCATATTTCGTATGACGAAATGACAATAGAAAAAGCCGAAAGAATTTTAGTCGGCCATTTTTGTACAAAGACTAGCGTTTTATACAATACATAGAGAGTGATGCATACTTCGAAATAATTCAAGCTGCACATGAAAAATAATAAATACAAAGCACACTAAAATCACCCGTAGCCTAATTTTACTGAAAAATATACCTTCATATGCAAAATTTAAAGAGTTAGTCCTGAATACCCATTAAAAACTTCTACATCCCGGTATACAAAAAACATCAAAACTCTTTGGCGAATCTTACTATTTCCCTAATAGTCAACTACTTATTCAAAACATTATAAATGAATGTCATATTTGCAATCTGTCTAAATCAGAGCACCGTAACACAGATATGCCGATGAAAATTACACCCAAACCAGAACATTGTCGTGACAAATTCGTCATAGACATTTATTCCTCTGAAGGTAATCATTACTTGAGTTGCATAGACATTTATTCAAAATTTGCTACACTTGAACGTATAAAAACAAAAGATTGGATAGAATGTAAAAATGCCCTTATGCGCATATTTAATCGATTGGGGAAACCTAGATTGAAAGCAGACAAAGACGGCGCATTTACCAGTTTAGCCCTAAAACGATGGCTCGAAAGTGAGAACATCGAATTACAACTAAACACAGCAAAACAGGAATAGCAGACGTGGAGAGGCTCCACAAAACAATAAATGAAAAAATTCGAATAATTAAAAATTCCGACGATAACGAAGCTAAGTTGAGTAAAATAGAAATAATACTTGACATTTACAACCACAAAACCAAACATAATACTACTGGACAGACCCCAGCCCATATATTTCTCTATGCAGGACAACCATGCTTAGATACCCAACATAACAAAAAAAATAAAATTAACGAAATTAATAAGAACAGAAAAGGATATGAAATTGATACAAAATATAGAAAAGGACCGCTACAGAGAGGTAAACTAGAGAATCCCTTCAAATTAAAAAAAAATGTAGAACAAACGGACCCTGACCATTACAAAATTACCAATAGAAATAGGGAAACTCACTATTATAAGACCCAGTTCAAAAAACAAAAGAAAATTAACCAAATTACCATCCCACAGGCCTCTGGCTCACAGTAATCCAACTCCTCATCTTTACCACAACATGTTACACCCAACAAATCCAAATAAATAACATCGATACCAACCATGGATATTTGCTTTTCTCGGATAAACCTATACAGATGCCATCTGCATACGAGCACCATTGCTTAAGAATTAACCTAACCGAAATTAATAGCATAACTGACCATTTTAGCCAAAGTATAGCTAACTACAATAATGTACCCCATATCCAGTTGTTATATAAAAAATTGCTTAGGGTACTAAACGGAATCAACTTACACCAAGGAAACAGACAGAAACGAGGACTGTTTAATATAATAGGTTCAGCATACAAATACCTTTTTGGCACCTTAGATGACAATGACCGAGTAGAAATTCAGAAACACTTAGAAGCACTAGGAACAAACTCAGTAAGATTACACGAACTAAATGTCGTAATACAATTAATAAATAAAGAGATGCAAAAAGTTGAAGAATTTGAAAACCACCGAATTAACATCGATACATTAGTACACGAACTTCTACAGTTTACAGAATATATAGAAGACATAGAGATGGGTATGCAGCTCTCTCGACTCGGACTGTTTAATCCAAAACTGTTGAACTATGAAAAAACGTAAACGCAAAAAACATATTATCAATTAAAACATCAACATGGATTAACTTCAAAGACAATCTTCTGCTTATTATATCCCACATACCCACTAATCAAGAATTAATTAATACTGTGAAAATCATTCCCTATCCCGACCACAATGGTTATCAGCTAGATCACACTTACACACTATCCTATTTTGAAAAAGATAGAAAAGTATTTACTTCTGAAAACATAGAAATTGAGGATAAATGCATTACAAATATAATTCAACTTAATAAACCAATTTTTAATTACATACCTATTCAATCAACAGATATAATTAAATACATTGAACCAAATACAATTGTGACATGGAATCTAACTGAAACTACACTGAAACAAAATTGTCAAAACTCAAATAATAATCTACAAATTAAAGGAAATAAAATAATGCAAATAAAACAATGTAAAGTTGAAATAGGAAACATAATTTTAAGCGAAAATTACCAAACACCAGAAATAAATTTGACTCCTTTATATTCACCTTTAGAATTAACAAACATTAAAATTCTAAGACACAATGACATTGTACAACTAATAACAGAAAATAATTACACTTTTTATTTTATTATCGCAATAATTATTCTGGTAATAATCTTATTATATATTTATCTTAAATATGTAACACTTAATCCAATTACTTTATTGTATTCAAAACTAAGATCAATGAAAACAACAAAAGTAGACATGTCACAAAATTCAAATATTATTCAAGAACCACTACCTAAATTGTATCCATCAGTCACTGAATAACCATTGACTTCTCTTTAAGGGGAGGGTAGTGACATATGCACATACATAATGACATATGCACATCATACATACATAGTAACAGACTCACACGGCACTATACAAACTCCACTCAAGTTACAACGCCTTATGCAAAAGAATTGTCGTAAACATCTTACTCAGCAAAAGTATCCGCGCGCATGCAGTCGCTCAGCGATTCTACATGATCATATTATACACACAAACATAAAACATACCTACTCTATTTGATAAACATATCTACAGTATAAAGCTCACAGCGAAATATTCTTATAATGAATTTTCAGTCTTAAGCTGAATGCCAATCTAAATAAACGCCAACTCCAATATAAAAACCCTCTCAAGTTTATAAGTTTTATTACGGTTTTCGGTGAGGAACATTTCAGCGTTGGTCTCTGGACCATTAGTTCGACTCAACACGAGATATTTTGATATCTCACGTTAGTATATATTATTCCGATCCGGCTCGTTCCGTAACAATAGGAAGCATGTGTTTGATAAAGATAGCTTGCAAACTGAGAGACTTGTTTGCATTCCAACAGACAGACGGTCGGACAGACATATTGGTAATTTATGCGGTCCGATTTGTCTTCTAAAGTGCTTTGCAATCCTCTGGCCAAAATGAATACAACCTTTGGGCCTCTCAGCCCGGAATATGCTCGAGTATTGCCCAAGTGGCTCGTGGAGTCAACATCTGGGACTCGGTACCCCCCATCGACTGTCCAGTTTACCGTTTTTTGGCTTGACATTAAAGAAAAAAATGTATACAATATAATGAAGACTTTATATTATTATTAAATTATTATTAAAAAATTACCGAACTTAAATTCTTCAAAAACAAATGCTTATCCGTCTCACTCTTCCTAAAAACCTAAAATGTTGTACCACCAGTATATTAATTCAATGCATTAGGGAAAATTGAAGACACCGATTAATCGATTCGAGAATCGATTTAACTTCCATCTCTAGTCTCAACCATAATTTCCAATTGCTAACCTAACAGGGTTGTCATTTGTTGATGTCCAAACCTCGGTGTAGTGGAGTAAGTTTTGGTAGATCCTGCATGACTGGAGTGGGACAATTGCTCATGGCCCTTGTTGTACAAATCTAGGCCAATATTTCGAGCTATTATAACAGACTTTGCGAGGTTTTTACTTTTGCTATATCTTTCCACGAAATTGATCCTTAGGTGTACGTTGGTATGAATGCACGATTTTCCGGCTATACTTCTGCATCACAACTATCCCCTGCTTTGTACGCCCTTCGACCATTAGAAAAGTCAAAAAAGGGTATACTATCTTTGTGCAAATGTACATATGTAACAGCCATAAGGAGGCGTGACAGACCCCATAAAGTATAATATATACATATATTCTTACTCAGGATCACTAGCTGACTCGATTGAGCCATGTCTGTCTGTTTGCTTGAACGTCAAGATCTCAGCTAGAGACTTAAAATTTGGAATGAAGGTTTATGTGAACAAATTTTGGTTACCATGCCCACCGTCCCCGCAAAGCAATATTACAATTTTTCAAGTCGATTTGTAAGCGCCGTATAGGAGATAGAATTTTCTGACATCACATAACAAAAACAAAGAGTAAACACAGAAGTTTTAAAAGAAAGTATGAGAGTAACGTCGAGTTTTTGTGTCAGTTAAAAAGGGAGGCAGGCGAGCGCGAGCGCCATCTGTCGAGAATAATTTGAGAGCATGTACATATGTATATGTGTATGAATTTGACAACTTTAACTACACCGGAACATAGGTAAAAGGATATCCTACTGTTGCGTGCCGCTCTAGCGTGCTCCTGTTAGCCTTCGCAAGTACCACTTGGGAACTTGAAGTGGCGATTCCATTTGTAATTGACCATCATTTTGATCTATAGTGCAATGAATAGACTTAAAACATCGTGCAATAACGTACATTTTGTACTACATACAAATTTAAGAGAAAACTCATTTATTTACGCCACATGTAGGGTGTTTTAATTATTACATTGCAATCACTTTTGGTGTATACGCAGTACAAGAGTACAAAAATCAAAGGATTTTGATGAAGTCACTTGCAATTAGCTACAATAAGCGTTCGATGCCACTTTAGCGACATTTATAAAAGCTCGACCGAGTTAGCCGTTTCTGAGAAATTAAGGTGTCTGGAATTACCCCACTTTTCCTTATGTGTTATAATAAAAATAATAATAATAATAATAACGTACCTCACTACTGCAATGTCTTAAAGTGATTTTATAATTTGTCTAATAGTCTACCGCGTGCATTCTGTGCAAATTTAATTAAGATTAAGAATCAAAAAGTGTATAAAAATTAAAAACGCGCCTCGGCTATACTGTTTTCTGAGTTTATTTCAACTGATCTTAGAGTCTAAAGCGCTGGTTTCAAGATACATATTCTGCTAAGAGTCTCCGATCCATGCTGACCCATGTGTTGCATGCTCAAGAGGCCATATATTGTTTAGATTGATAAAAAAAAGACAATGGACCGCTGCATGTTTTGTGTGACCGTTTAGAATGCAGTGCAGTGCGGTAAAAAAGTGGAGTGCTGAAACATGTTCATGCTAGAGCCTGAACATTAAGTTTTGCATGCAATTATTTATTTGTACAGTTGAATGAAAGCATTGAATGAAGAGCAAAAAAGCGGATATTTGACAACCTAATAATTTAGCCGAACGGGAAAGTTGTCCTCCATTAACTCAGTGTTAACATGGTGGGCTGTAAAATAAATGAATTCTTTTTTAATGTGCGGCGAAGAAGTATCTTTTTTCAACTTATTATATAAGACATATGGTACACTCACTCGCATATCTCTGCGTACACCCCTTAAAAAATTTTAAAATTATATTTTGAACTCAAATGGTTCGGCCATTTATGAAAATAATTATTCCATTTTTTTTTAAACTTAACTTTATTTTATTGTTTATAATATGATATTTTTTTTAGAATTATTTAAAAATATATTACATTTTATTTTGCATTTTAAACTTAATACTATAAAAAAATGTACACGCAAAAGTCTGCGTACAACTGTTCGAAGCAGCGTGGAATGCAAGAAAATGCAATTACCGTTAGAATTTTTGTCGTCGTCCTTCTTATTTAGATTGTGCAAAACTGGTTATTGCGCAGGTGACTTTTATTTTTGCACCAAAGTCAGGACAATTTCAACATGGAACAAAAAGGCAAAATAATTTCTGTTGGGGAGCGAAAACTTATTATAAAATTTTTCTTGGACGGAAAATCTTATAGAGAAATTGGTGCTCTAGTTGGTAGAGCCCACTCCTCTATCCAAAAAGTTATAAATAATTACAACTCGACTGGCAGTATCTTGTCAAAGACTCGTTCAGGCTGTCCGCCTTTGCTAACCCACAGGGAACAGACGACTATTATAAAGTCTATTTGGCTTAATCCCAGGATGACAGCTCATCAGGCAAGGCTTCAGATCGAGGTAAGTTTTTCCAAAACAGTTTCTGATGATACTGTACGCCGTGCCATAAAAAAGGCTGACTACCATAGTAGAGTTGCCTGCAAGAAGCCATTGATTTCAGAAGTTAATCGGCAAAAGCGAATAACTTTTGCTAATGAGTATATTTCCAAACCACATGACTTCTGGAGTAAAATTATATTTTCCGATGAAAGTAAATTTTGCATTTTCGGAATTAAAGGAAAAGTTTTAGTATGGAGGAAAAGCGGAGAAGCATTCAAAAAAGAAAATTTAGTTGGCACGGTAAAACATGGAGGAAGCGGAATAATGGTGTGGGGGTGTATGGCGGCAAGCGGCGTCGGAAATTTAACCTTTATCGATTCAATTATGAATCAAGGACTCTATATAGAGATTCTGAAAAACAATTTGATGCAAAGTGCTGCAAAATTGGGACTGGAAAATGAATATTGGTTCCAGCAAGATAATGACCCAAAGCACACTGCATTGAATACAAAGCTTTGGCTAGTATATAATGTTAAAAATCAGCTGCGAACACCTCCCCAGAGTCCTGATCTCAATCCTATTGAGCATTTGTGGGATCTTCTCGAGCGAAAAATTCGCAAGCACACGATTACATCAAAAACCAGTAAGAAAAGCAACAGTCGCGCGGCACGCGACAGTGGGATACCCTTCGACCTACGTTCCTATGTATGTCCACATATACATATGCACATAATTTGAAATTATTCTCGATAGATGGCGCTCGCCTGCCTTCCTTGTTAGTAGACACAAGCACTTGGTTTTATGCTCATACTTTCTAAAATAACTTTTATGTTTATTGTCCGATCGGATTGCAATTTAGAGAATAAGTAGATATAACTATCAGCTTAGTACATGTTAAAGTCAGAAAGTTATATCTTCAATACAACGCTTATAAATTGAGTTTAAAAATTAAATTATTGATTTGCGGGGGCGGTGGGCGTGGCACCCAACATTTGAAATAAACTTCATCTGCGCCGAGTATATAGGAACCTTCATTCCAAATTTGGTGTCTCTAGCCTTTATAATAGCTGAGATCTGTGTGTTCATCTGGTCAGACGGACATCCGGACAGACAGACGGACATGGCTCAATCGACTCGGCTAGTGATCCTGAGCAAGAACGAGGGTCGTTTGATAAGTCCGTGACTTTTTGAATAAAATATATTTTTTTCGTCAAAGAAGCGTTTTATTTCTCAACATAATCTCCTTTTAGCTCTATACATTTAGTCCAGCGTTTTTCCAATTTTTTTATTCCTTCCAAATAATAGGTTTTCTCAAGGCCCTCAAAATAGTCGTTTGTTTCTGTGATGACCTCTTCATTTGACCCGAATCTCTTACCGCCGAGCCATTTCTTCATGTTTGGAAACAAAAAATAGTCACAGGGGGCTAAATCTGGAGAATATGCTGGATGGGGTAGCAGTTCGTAGCCCAATTTATGAAATTTTGCCATGCTGACTACACACGTGTGCACCCGTGCATTGTCCTGATGGAACAGCACTTTTTTTTCGCCAAATGCGGTCGTTTCTGCTTCAAATCAATATCGAATCTGTCCAAAAGCTCTGAATAATATTCGCCGGTGATCGTTTTACCCTTTTCAAGGTAATCGATGTGAATGATACCTTGTGCATCCCAAAAAACTGTGGCCATGACCTTGTTGGCCGACAGACCCACCTTGGCCTTCTTTGGTGCACGTTCACCCGGAGAAACCCACTGTCTTGATTGTTCTTTGGTCTCTGGTGTGGTGTGGTGGATCCATGTTTCGTCTACGGTAACGAAACGGCGCAAAAATTCGTTTGGATTGCGGTTGAACATCGCCAAACACTCCTTTGAAATGGTCACACGGTTGCGCTTATGGTCGTGTGTGAGCAATCGCGGCACCCATCGCGCGGAAAGCTTTTTCATGTCCAAATATTCATGTAAAATGTGATGTACCCGTTCAGTTGAGATGCCTACAGCCTCAGCTACCTCACGCACTTTCATTCTCCGATCATCCAATATCATTCCATGGATTTTGTCGACGATTTCTGGCATGACGACCTCTTTTGGGCGACCTGAACGTTCGGCATCACTTGTACTGGTACGACCACAACGGAACTCAGTAAACCATTTCTTAACCATTGAAATTGATGGTGCAGAGTCCCCATAATATTTATCAAGTCTTTCCTTGGTTTCGGTGATGGATTTTTTACGCAAAAAATAATGCTTAATTAGCACACGAAATTCACTTTTTTCCATTTTCGTTAAAATTCACGAGATCGTCTGCTTTCAATGCCTATAAAACGCAAACCAAAAAACGCAGCTTTCTCAAAATTTTACAGTCAGCTGTTAATCGATAACTGCTGACAGGAGCAGTGTTGTATTTAGAGCAGGTGCGCGGCAAATACAAAAAGTCACGGACTTATCAAACGACCCTCGTACTTTATGGGGTCTCCCACGCCTCCTTCTGCCTGTTACATACATTTGCACAAAGTTAGTATACCCTTTTTTGACCATTTTCAATGGTCGAAGGGTATAAAAATGATAAAGGATGTAATTTTGGAGGAATGGGGCAACATAACTGCGGAGGAGACAAAAAAACTAGTCTATTGCAGAGAAAAGGATACCCTACAAGCTACTAAAACGGTTCACTTTTCTATTTAATATATTTAGAAATACACTGTACGCAGACTTTTGCGTGTACATATTTTTATAGTATTGAGTTTAAAATGCAAAATAAAATGTAATATATTTTTAAATAATTCTAAAAAAAATATCATATTATAAACAATAAATTAAAGTTAAGTTTAAAAAAAAAATGGAATAATTATTTGCATTTGAGTTCAAAGTTTAATTTTAAAATTTTTTAGGGGTGTACGCAGAGATATGCGAGTGAGTGTACATATTTTATCATATACAGGCCGTACTTGACTGACATCATCTGACTATTTATTTTTTGGCTCAATCGAAATCGAAACTCGGACGTTCAGAGTAAATATTGGGGTGGGGTTTAAATAATGAAATACATGTCTCAAAATAAAATACATATCGATTCGATAGGTTTTGGAAGATATTCAAAGGGGTTTTAGTCTTTTACGCTTAAGTCGATATTCTTCCATATAAAGCATAACACCCCCGCAAATCACTAAAGTAATGTTTCCGACTCGAATACTTCGCAATGTACTAAATGTGATGTGATTTTTTGATTGGTATATATCTAGCCAATTAAATTAATAACCTATTTTTTAAATTGCAATCCGATCGGAAAGTGGAAGTTACCTTAGGCAATATAGTTTCGATCAGCGCTGGGCTATACTGCCAGAGCATACAGGTATGGTAAGCAATAGACAGCAGTAGACTTTGTCTGCGGGAATTGTTATTGTGTGTATAGCGGGTTTTCAAAACAGGGCGAAGGGTATTTTACTGTTGAGCGCGTTTAACTATAGTTTTAATCAGCGTATTACACAGTATGAAATCTTTGGAATATCGAAGATAACTCCCCAGAACTCTCTAATAAGCACTTCATCACACGTCTACTAATAATAACTTTCACCTCTTTTAGGCTTTGCTATATACTTCTTTCTGATGGCTGCATTTTCTTGGATGAACATTACCTGTTTTGACATATGGAAGACATTTGGGTAAGACAATTTGATTTATAGTTACAGTGCGCTCGAACTGATAAACTCGTAACTTAATACCAAATATTACCGGCAACATAATTCAAGCTAATTTTTGCTAATCGCTTTGTCACCAATACATAAATAACCAGACAGAAAGGCTGTCTTCGGTATTCCAAAAGTTGTATGTTGTTCGGATTGCTTATTTTTTTTAATAAAAGGTATTACATGATCGTTATTCATTCATAGCTAACTCGTTGTGTTTCGCAACCCCTTAAACTATTTTGAGTGCTTTCGGATACGCAATTTTGTATATATTTATATCTGGCGCGTATACGCTTAAATCCAAAGGTTTTCTGTCGCGTGAACAGTCCACATATAGCTGTCCGTGAAGGAAGCATGGATTCTCCAAATTTAATTCACATACGGGGTGCGTCATTTCTTCTTCATTTGTTGTTATTGTAACATTGGCCGATCGTTATATTGAGACATTAGGTTGGTATTGTACTCCCAGCTAAGCTTAAAGCTCCCTGTCCAGCCCAGTTATTCTAAGAAAATCCATAATTTTGCCTGTTCTAGTCAACCTTATGTCATTTATTTCAAAAAGGTGCTTGCCTAACTACACATTTCTTTTAAGAGCCAATTCCAGACATACTGTGAGTAAGTGCTTTAACTCGTAGAATTTGCAGCTCATTAGGCAATATTTTTAGTTTGCCAAGGCGATCTTCAAGTAACTCTTAAGGATTCTCATTGGGTTCTAACTCAGCAGCCTAAAAGGGACTTTGATTGCCGCAAGCCTGGTGTTCATTCTCATTCCAAGACGCGGAACTTCAGCTCCTCTGATCTTAGGTTCTCCCTGATAGGGTTTCTGCCAATGCCGCAAAACGGCTCTGCTGTGTCCAGGCACCTATAGTATACTGTTGTTGCTTTTCTTCCCTACACATAGAAAAATTATTTGAAGTTATGCAGTGTTATTCATATCATGACTTTATTCATCAATTGTTCATCTTGAGCTGTAGAGAGAGAGTCGCACGTGCACATAGTTTATACAAGATATGCTCACACTGAAATCGACCGTTCATATACGATCATATTGCGTCCAGCCAATTATGCTTAAGCTTGGTCATGCAAACACTGAAACATAAGGTATATAAGCATTTTGTTTTAACTTAAGCCTTCGGGTATCTACTTCACCCAGCTATAAGTAGTAACAGGACGCCGAGTAAGCAATACGAGCCTCACTATGCCGGCGGTTGCTTTTGAAACGTTTAACGGCAGTTATGCAGCCGCTGGCAACATAATTGTCGTTTGCAGACTCAGCAGATCTCGAGCAGTATGATGACGGGCAAGGCTGCACGTGTAGGATGACGGCGATGTTCTGTGCTTTTCATCGTGGAAGTGGATGGTTGAAGTGAGATTGGGTATGAAGTGAATGAACAACGAGTGGTGGTGAGCGGGAATCCTGCCAAATTTTACAGAAACACCGTCCCGTCCTCAAACAGCTCCACACGCACCACGTTGTTCCTTGGGTACTCTCATCGTGCGTGGCCACCCTTTAGGAGCCTGGGGGCACAGCCTCTCTCGTGCAACATCAAGAGGCTCTTCTCAGGGCAAACCCTAGTATTGCCAATGGAGAGGTTGTCACTCAGCATGGCAGAAGTTGTCCTGGCTGGCGTCTATGGCCACCTTGTCGTGTCTCAGCATCACGTGTTTCCAACTAAAGAATTGCGGGGAAAATGAAGAGTAGACGGTACTCTTCGAGGGCGACTTTGGGCATCGCCTGAATGTTCAGAAGTGCGATTCTGTTTGTTGAGAACTCGTCTAAGTCGTCTTAGGGATTCGTGTGGGGTGTCGAATAAACCCGCGCTCTTCTGCGAATGGAGAATGGCGTCACAGTCCACTTCCACGCGCAGCCGATCCGGTCCAGTGAACGACGCCTCTTCTTGCGACTCCTGCAGGTCGTCGGGCGCCAGCACTCCGATCCTTGAGTCCGTCATCAGCGCGGTTTTCTAGTAATCCGATCCTTCCCAGATCAATTGTGTGAGCCAGTTTAAACTGGCCGTTGACATGCCAGACGGTGCCCTCCTGTAGCGGGAGAAACGTAGCCCAGATGAGTAAGAACAACTTGCAATTTTGGATTGAAGAGAGTGGACTTATTAGTAAAATGATTTTTAAGGGAAGTGTGCTAGCTCTAACTTGTCTAATATGAGAAGTGTACGGGTGTGTCGTGTTTTGCTTAATGAAGTGTTTTTTTCTGGAATTATTTGCTTGATAATACTGTAAATGTATGAGTGTGTGTGAATCTTTAATACAATTTTTTATTTGACGGTTTTTACTTTAATTCTTCTGCTTTTAGTTAGTATCAATTTGCTTATATGCGAAAAACACGGTGCGACATGTTCCCAACATTCTGGTTTTATTCTATTAGACCCCGAACATCCTGCTAGATTTGTCTTCTGAAATCAGTCAAACCTGGTAATTTATTCTTGCAGAACTGGCTTCCTATTGACTACCGACTAGACAGAGGTGTTGAACTTATCCACCGCTATAGCAACCAATTCACCCTTCTCGAAGGCGGGGTGCTCGCATTTCAAACAACGGTAGATTTCAAGGAATGTATCGATTTGCCCATTGACTTCACTCTTCTGGGTTGGTGAGTAGTAAAGCTCGATACCCAGTGTCCACAAATAATTTAATACAGCCGGGCATAAGAGACACCCCTTGTTGTCTGAGACCAATAGCTTCTGCACAGTGAGGTAGTGGAGCACCTCTACTAGTTTTTCTAGCTCTGATCCGAAGATATCAATTTTAATGAGGAATGCTTTGGTGAAATAATCTATACAGCTCCGGTAGATCCTTTTCTACAATGAATATGTCGAAGTATTTCACACGGGTACTTCGGAATTGGTGTCGGTTTCAGCAATGCCTTGGTGAGGTGCCTTTCGTACTTGTAAAGCTTGCAGCACATGCAAGATGCAGCCTGCTTGAGAATGGTACTAGCCATCTAAGGAAAGTAGTATCTTAACCGTCCCTTTTTAGGGCCTCTGTGTGCTCTACGATATTCTTTTTCCATCGCGTGTTGGTGGTTTAATGTCAATCAATGTAAATTTGGTGCGACATTTACTTACAATAGCCCGAATAGCCGCTTCAGTGGGTCGATTAAACTGACCATAAAATGGAAAAAGCGCGCGATGAACTTTCTTAACAGAGCACGCACTCGTTTTGATAATAAAATTCAATAATTTGCAAACGATTCATGGTTAAATTATATACCAAACTGAAGATGTTTGACAAATATACAAAACACGAAACGTGCGTCACATGTTTAATCCAGTGCAATGCAAATAAAATTTCATAAAAAAAAAATTAATAAAGCTGCTATAGGAACAATCGGCCAAAATGCAGGTTTTTGTGTGAAGACCAGTTTTGATTTTAGAAATAACTTAACTTAGAGACATAATATTGAATTCTCTGCAATTCTGCACTATTATATATAGCTATTATTGGAACAATCGGAGGAGATTAAAACCTGAAAGATTTACAACTTTCGGCAAGCCGGAGGTGGCCTTTTTTCCCGTTATTATTTTATTTGTATTATCCTAGCGTGACAACTTTTTAATTATTTGAATGACGCCAGACATTATGATTTTTTACACAATTATTATTTTTGTTCTAATTATTTAAGAGTAGTTACAACTTATACCAATCAGTGCATTTAAATTTTACATTTTATAACATACAATGAGGAGGAAAACATGAAATTAACAATTCTAGTTAATTATTTATTCTAATAATATTTATAAAAACAACTATCATGTCTGATTTCTAAGATAACACAGCCCCAAAAACAATGTCATGGTCTGGGTATGCATTTTGGGCCGTTGAATCCGGAGTCGTATTTACTGCATCAAAATCCACGTTATAACATAGCTGCTGGGCCAGCGGCAGAAATATGAGCTATGCTGTGTCGGCGGTCGCTTACCCAACATCCGGCGGCTGCGCTGCTCATAACAACAAAGTGTCATTTGCAGGCGCAGCAGGTTTGCGGCGGGCGCGATCGGCAACAAAGTGTCGCTTGTGGACGCAGCACATAGTGGCCGGCGCGGCCGTTGAATGCGTCGTTGAATTAGTGGGCAAGGCGGGGGGGCGAAGACAGCGTTTTTAGAGGTATGTGAATGACCATTGCGTGGTGTAGAGTGGCCTAACGGGGAAGGTACTCAGAGAGGGTTCATAACTTATATATTACATGTCTGGATCAGAGTTCCATATATTACGTATTTGAATGTTTTTAGGTTAAGTTCACATGTGATAGCGAAAATCCGACTCCGGATTCAAATCCAGAAACCCAAAATACATGTAACTGTATATGTCACATCACCATCATGACAACTTTGTATACCCGCTACCTGTAAGGGTAGAAGAGTATTATAACTGTGTGCCAATGTCGTCCTGTCGGAGGTCCGTATAAAAGCCAAGAAACGGAATTCGAAGCATAATTATACCCTTCGACCATTGAAAATGGTCAAAAAAGGGTATACTAACTTTGTGCAAATGTATGTAACAGGCAGAAGGAGGCGTGGGAGACCCCATAAAGTATATATATTCTTGCCAGGATCACAAGCCGAGTCGATTGAGCCATGTCTGTCTGTCTGTCCGTCTGTCCGTCTGTCCGTCTGTCTGTGTGAACGCACAGATCTCAGCTATTATAAAAGCTAGAGTTACCAAATTTGGCAGAAAGACTCCTGTGTACTATAAGCTGATCCAGTTTATTTCAAATGTTAGGTGCCACGCCCACCGCCCCCGCAAATCAATAATTTAATTTTTGAACTTAATTTGTAAGCACTGTATAAAAGATACAACTTTCTGACTTTAACATAAACTAAGCTTATTAAAATATCTACGTATTCTCGAAATTGCAATCCGATCGGACAATAAACACAGAAGTTATTTAAGAAAGTATGAGCATAAAACCAAGTGCTTGTATCAGCTAACAAGGAAGGCGGGCGAGCGCCATCTGTCGGAAATAATTTAAAAGCATGTGCATATGTATATGTGTACATACATAGGAACGTAGGTCGAAGGGTATCCCACTGTCGCGTGCAGCGCGACTGTGGCTTTTTTCTATTTTTTTAATATAGGATAGTTCATTTTTGGTAAACACAATAACTATCACCTACAAAAGGATTGATATCGGATAATTAGCATAGAAGTTATTACAAAAATAATAAATGACAGTTATTGCGTTTACTTTCCTGCATTAAAATTACGTTTGGAATTAAAAGGGGCGTGGCCGAAATCTTAAATAAACTTGAGCTGCGTGCAATAACAAAACATAACAGGTGATAAGTTCCTGGTCTACCATAGTAAAAGACATTTTTTGTCAAAATTCTTTTTATAAATTCGACATAGTTCCCTTCAAGGTTGATACATTGATTATACCGACCCTTCAACTCTTCGATACCATTTTTATACCCTTCGACCATTGAAAATGGTCAAAAAAGGGTGTACTAAGTTTGTACTCATGTATGTAACAAGAAGGAGGCGTGGGAGACCCCGTAAAGCATATATATTCTTGCTCAGGATCACTAGCCGAGTCACAACGATGAGGCGCAGTTGCCTTCCGTACGACCGACCCGTTACGTAGAAGTTCGAGTCTCCCCGAACACAAGAAGATTTCGAAACTGTGTCTCCTTCCCTCCCTAGTGTGTTTGTTGGTGTTAGTGTAACGTAGAGAGAGAGAAGAGAGCAAATAGGAAATATCAAAAAACCCTTATACAATTAGGAACACTACAAGAATTACCCTAGAATATGCCTGAATACGACGAGTGAATGCTACTGAAGGAAGCCGGACAACGCTTTTTTATTTTTATTTTTTTCGCTGCCTTCACTTGAATTTTGTGTTTGTATTCGTTTCCACATGCTTTACGATCTTCGAGAACTAGAAAAGACTTTAATTTATGATATTTTAAACTAATAAATTAATAATTTTAGGATCATAATTTTTTTAAAAAAGGCTTAAGAAGGGAGGCTCGAGCTCTATCTGTCGACAAGCATGTAAATAAATTTAACATATTAAACCAGGCCGAACGGTATCCTACTGTCAAGTGCGCTCGATTATTGCTTCGTTGTAGTACGATTTGTCCTTTGCCTCAAAATAGGCCTCAGTTTCGGCTATGAACTCTTTATTCGAAGAACATTTCTTCCCAGCGAGCATTCTTTTGAGATCCGAGAACAGGAAATTGTCGCTGGGGGCAGATTTGGAGAATACGGCGGATGCGAAAACAATTCAAAGCCCAATTTATGAATTTTTGCCATCGTTTACCATCCTGGTGAAATAGCACTTTCTTTTTCAAGAAATTCGGCCGATTTTCGGTAATTTCATCCTTCAAACGATGCAATAACGCTGTTAATGGTCCTTCCTTTTTCGAGGTAGTCAATCAAAATAATTCCATGCGCATCCCAAAGCACAGACGCCATAATCTTGCCAGCCGACTGTTGCGTTTTTCCACGCTTTGGAGCGGCATCATCGTGTGCAGTCCACTCAGATGATTGCTGATTGGACTTCGGAGTAAAATGATGGAGCCATGTTTCATCCATTCTCACATATCGTCGCAAAAAGTCGGGCTTATTACGCTTGACCATCTCCAAACACTGCTCCGAATCATCTAACCGACGCGTCGGTGTTTTTGATCAAAAGTGAGTTCACGCGGCACCCACTTTGCACAGAGCTTTCTCCCAAATATTCGTGAATAATGTCCACGTTCCGTCGATATCTATAGAGTATCTGCTATATAATTCAATTTCAATTTGACGTTTTCGTCGGTAACCACTGCGATCACTGTCTTTCGTTCTCATGACAGATTTGGTAACCCTTATTATTATTTAGTATATATAGTGACATATTCATTCCCCATATGAACAACTTAAACCGATCTTTTGAAAACCTTCACTCTTCAAAACCCTCACAGTAAAAGTTCTCTCAAGACACCAACCGTCAAACGATAAGAAGCTTAAGTTACTGATAAACAAGGATGTAAAGCTCTGTAGAACTTTAAGGTTTGTTAGTCCATAAGAATAATTCTGTCAGTTAGTTAATGAGTGACTCTGGTGTAATGAACAACAATAAATCCATCAAATAAAAATTATAAATACAAATTATATTTTTTTATTTTAATGAACACCTAAATACTTAATTAAATATAGTTTTTGGGGTCTGCCACGCCTCCTTCTACCTGCTACATACATTTTTGGTTCTCACAAAGTTATTATACGCTTCTACCCTATGCATTTTTGGTGTGAGAAGCAGAAAACTGTATTGTTGGGAACCGTTAGTTAGTTTATAATATTCAACTTACAATTTGAAATCCAATTAAATTAAAATGTTTTCGTTTTCTTTTAAAGATCGACCAAATATAAAAATGTTCAAAGGAGTGAAGAAAGAATCCGCTTTGTTTCGTACTCTATTTATGGTTGGAGCCTGCCCACAATATTAACAACAATAACTGCAACTTTAAGTAAGTCAGATGTTTTAATGGAAAATTACCGCCCAAACTTTGGAAATGGAAGATGCTGGTTTACTTGTATGTATTAGAAAACAAATAATTATATTGCTTATTAATAAATAAAATATTGTAGATGATACAATTGGATTTGCAAGCCTAATATTTTTTTCCGGACCTCTTGGAATCCTTTTTATCATTAATCTTGCTTTGTTTTCACTTACTTTGAAATATTGTAATAAAGTGAAAAAAGAAATATTCAGGATGCAAAGCTCAAATACGGAAAAGCCAGCGCTGCGGCGTCGTTTTTTTATGGACAAGACCAGATTTATTATGAATACTAAGCTTTGCTTTGCAATGGGAATAACTTGGCTCCTGGAAATAGCAAGCATTTTATTTTATGATCATAAAAAAAATTTTTTTTGGTCAATAAGCGACTCATTTAATGTTCTTCTCGGAGTTTTTGTTTTTTTTATTTTCGTATTTAAAAGACGAGTTTGGAACGAAATAATTTTAAAATTTGGTAAGTCAATCTATATGTTAAAAGTAAATACCGAAGGTTTCATACACTTACAAAAAATTTCTTAACCGATTATTCCAATTACAATTATGCTCATTAAATTTGGAAAGTGGTTAAAAGGGCTCCACTAATTTTCATCAACTGACTGGCTTCAATTGGCGATTGGTCAAACTCAGTCCGTCAGTCCGTCTGAATGAATATCATATTTTTCAAAAAATTTTAAAAATCTTAGTTTTACATTTTTCAATGGTCGAAAAGAGTCTTCTTAATGTATGTAACAGGCCAATGGAGACTCGGTAGACTGTATAAAGTATAAATATTCTAGTTCCGGATCAATAGCCGAGTCCATTGAGCTATATCCGTCTATCTGACTGTCCGTTGTCTGTCCGTCCGTTTGAATATCGCGCTCTTAGCTATTAACAAGAGCAACAATCGAGCGCCTTCGACGTATGTTGAAATGCCATTGTTCAAGCACTAGCATGAACATGTACTAGCACTGCACCGTATAGCACGACACTGTACTGCACTACACTGCTGTGCTATCGGCAAGACCTCACGAATACACATGTTTACGATTGGTAAGAAAGGATCGCAAACAATCCTATGTATACCTAATAGAGTTCAGGAGTGCTGCGTCTTACACACGCAGCATTGATAAGTAGATATATTAATATAAATATAATATAATATAAAATAAACTCACAAAGTGTAGTGACGTACAATCTTCTACATTGACAGTTGAAATAAACTCGTACAAGTGATTAGAAGTGTATTTTCTTAACAGCCATAAAGAGTACTTAACTGTACGACAAACTGTACGAAAATGATCAAAAAAGGGTATACTTACTTTGTGCAAATGAATGTAACAGAAAGAAGGGGCGTGGAAGACCCTACAAAGTCGATTGATCCATGTCGGTCTGTCTGTCTGTTTGAACGTCAAGATCTCAGCTATTATAAAGGCTAGAGACACCAAATTTGGTATGAAGGTTTATGTGAACTATCCACAGACCAAGTTTATTTCAAACTTGGATGCCACGTCCATCGCCCCCGCAAATCAATATTAAAATTGTTCATGTCGATTTGGAAGCGCCGTATAAGAGATACAACTTTCTGACTTCGACACATAGTTAGCCTACTATAATATCTATCTATCCTACAAATTCAATTCAGTTAAAAAGGAAGGCAAGCGCTATCTGTCGTAAAGAAATTGAAAGCATGTACATATGAATATGTATATGAATTTAACAAATTAAACTGCACCGGAACATAGGTCAAAGGGTATCCCACTGTCGCGGGCCGCTCGAATGTTGCTCTCGTTTGTGTTAAGATCCTTTCTGGGATAACTTAACTTATCAGTACCCACTTAAATTAAACAATAAATTAAGCATACTTTTCCTGTTTGCCAGCGATTAAAGTTATTATAGCTATTAACGAATAGATGAACAATGTTATAAATTTCTGTATCAATATACAAAATATAACTAGTAGTAGTAGGGATGATCGGAGATAATAAATAAATAGTCCTTCGACTAGCCTTTCTTTTTCATTAAGGACAAGATTTAACCCAAGGTAGTGGTCCAATTTCCAAGAAGTTTTATATGTATATTGCATAGTCTTTAATAATAAGAAAAATCGACCAATAGGCCGGTCTAATCCGACTTCACAGAGACGACTCCTCTGTTTATTCTGATTGAGAATATGGGTAATTATTTTCTACCCTATGTAGCGTGTGGAATTGATGTTGTGTATATACCACTAGTATTGACTATATGCTAGGCTAAGAAGGTTCGTGCACTTCTGGCTTCTCTCTGGTCTAAGCTCGCCGGATGGGGTGTGGGTTCTTTTCTTGCCTAAACATATACTACGCTACGGGAAAAATAATGATTAAGTGCACTACGGAAATGAAAATCGACAACTAAATTGATATGTGATAGCTATTTTGAAAAAATATTTACAATTAAAACAAAATGTTACAAACCTAAAATGAAAGGCTACCTTTCGCATGCTGAGAGTTTTATAACCTACAGGCTCTTATCCCCTTCAAACGTTCCCATACTAGTTTTGCGCATCTCGCACGGACTAACGCCGGACATACTGTTCGTGTGTTTCAGCATAACTGACTTTTTTAAGTTAGCTTAAGTTGGCCCTAAGTTAACTTAGTTGAATCACTTATTTATTCTGCTTTGGTAAGATATTTCCATTTCAACCTGTTCTGTTTGCAATCCTGAAACGACTTCCTCGGCAGGTGTGATCCTTGGGAAGTGCATTTCAAATAAGAGATTGAGTTTCTGCTGGCTATTCATGGTGAAAAGTGCATTCGGTTTCTTGAGGGAAGGCTAGCATCCGGTAGACGTTTCGTCAACGCCTAATGCATTAGTACTTACAATGTAAATTCTTTCGCTTGGCCTCCCTTATCTCAGCACTGTAGCTTCTAGTTCACAAGGTTGCCTCGAGAAGGAGGCTTTCATCCCCCTAGCATATCTTGCAGTTTGATTTCCTGGTATTGCGAGTAGGAGATGAAATGTTCATGATAGTCGACGGGCTTCATCTCCTTGGAGGAAGACCAGGGTTACGACCACCTTTTCGGTCTCGTAAATAGCGATGGGACGCGGTCCCTGGTTAGATATGCTGAAAGGATAGAGTGATTAATGCCTATCCCTATCATAAGACAGGCTCGCGGCCGGCTCGTCCCAAATTACCTTAGATGCTTCGGTGAATAGGCACAGCTACACCATGGTGGTGTTTTGTGAACATCTGCGCCAGGAGTGCAGAAGCTGCCATGGCCTTGTGGATGTTCACCTGGGCTAGCGTTGTGATGGCCATGGTCGCTATCATCCTGCCGCATCACCTTGGCACCTGACGCGCATGGCATGGGCCCAGCGTAGGAGTAATATTGCATTCATCTTCCTCCTCCTTGTCATCCAGCTCTATTGCTTCATTTTCTGCTTGATTAAAAGTGACCTCTGCGAGGTCCTCATCCTCCGCTACATCATCATGCACGGATGGTATTTTTTGGAGGCTCTGTAGTTGGATACTATGGACGGAAATTGAAATGCTTCCAAACCGGAAGGCTAGTGTATGTTCTAGTGTCACAATTCCGTCACGCCCGGCCTTGCCGATGCCAATTGTTCTCCGGGTAATCACCTTCCATAGACCGGTGTCTAGTCGCTTCTGGTTGGCGAAAAGCATGAGAAAACCTTTGTTGGTTCGGTTGATGCCCCTTGGACAGAACGTGATGATGTATGGCGAAAGAACTTCTACGCCCACAGAAAGGTGCGCCTTTCCATAACTTGAGACTTGGTCCCACCTTCAGTTCATCATCTTTTGTGGGGAGCTGATGGAAATATCTACGCCTCCTCCAATCGAAAAATAAACAAAAAGATTATTTGAAAAAGTATGCGCATCATATCAGGTCATACCCCTATAACAACTAAGTATGAGCATAACATTGAAGCGATAGAAGTGATTTTATTATATCTACTTAAGGGTAGATACTCTTTACAGTTAGATACTTTTTACAGCAACATAAGTCGAAGGGTATACCACTGTCGATTGCACTCGATTGTTCCTCTCGTTTGTTATCAGTTTCTTTAAAAGTCCCTTCGCTGGGTTGGTAGGTCCTTTCGGAGAAGAAGGGATCGACTGCTAAGCTGCGTTAGATCTCTCGCTATGTTGTTAGGGTACTAGGAGCGCTTTCTGTAGTATTTTCCCTTGAGTTCCGAAACTAAAAAACGGTGGGAAAGGGGGAGGATCCTTACGGCCCTTAGTGCAAGGTGATTTCTGCCCTTCTACTGTGTGTTAATAAATGTGGCTTTGTGAAAGTGGTGCTTCATATGGTTTCTTATAACTATGTCAGTCCCACCATGTACTTTACTATCGCGGTGATCAACTTTGCGAGTTGAAACGCCATTGGCATTCCACGTAGCTATGCGTAAGGTAGTCGTTATTTATTTCGATTGTTGAGGCACAAGCATTTGTATTAAAAGGTTTTGATTACGCATAATATCTTGCATGGTGATCCGCATAAATGACATAAACTCCATCATGCTTTGTTGCAAGGCTTGCATCATAGTTTCAGTTTTTGTTTCTTGCTGCTCTGATGGCTTATAACACAGTTTTGTTTTGTGCGCAGTTTTGTGAGCGCTTCATGAGGAGGTTGCGTATTTTGGCATCATACCTAAATTTAGTTGTTACTTTATTATTGTTGGGTATAGGCCATGCAGTGGATTTGTTGTATTCAAAAAGAATACTTCCGGACTCGTTTTCGATAGTGTCAACGTAGGTAATACTTGATGTGATCGCGTAGTGCTCATTCTTTTGCGAAGACGGCTTGTGACGGCACCACAGTTACCACAACATTTCTCGCTAGCATTTTCTATATTTGCTGGCCAGTGTGTGGAGTCGTAGAGATCTCCAAAAAAACTACACACACCGAGCGGAGTATGCAATACGACCTTGTGTGGCCGTCTTCTTGCTAATTTATGCATTGTACAGGAGCTTTACGTTTATACGGTAAGGTACTTTGTGACCTTTCTGTAGTTGTCTTCCGTTCTCGTTTGTAGTTTAATCTCATTAATTTAATCCCATTATAGTTTAATCTCATTACTTTTTACGAAGGGAATTATATGAAAAATATTCTATGCAATGAGGCGGATCTGTATGTTTACTAGACTGCTTATTGTAAATGTAAATGGGGGGAGGCTTAATTTTCTTTATTTCATTTTCGACGGGTTCCAGTGGCAAGTCCTCGGAGGATCGTGTGTTAACACAAACACACACAGACAGACAGACACAGACCGATTCGGCTGATCAATTGAATATATATCAAGCTAGTGATATCATATGAAGGTTTCTGTATATCATTCTATACGTACATATATCACCGATAAAACTTTCTGATTTATATAAATATATGCTAAGCTGACTAAAATATCTTACCGTGGGTCGGGCGCACTAGTGGCTTTCAGACCAGGGTTGCGACAGGCAAAGCAGCCAACCAATCCTTTGGCTAAGCGCAAAACCAATTTGCTCTCTAGGATGGATCTTCATATCCTTATTGAAAGTCTCTAAATTTGGCATGAAGGTTGCTTAAAACTGTACGCAGATCAAGTTTATTTAACATTTTGGATGTCACGTTCCATTAGTTTTTAATTGATTTGTATGCGACTCTATTTCATATAGCAGGCTCTTACCATTGATAATGGTCAAATAAAAGGATATACTAACTTTGCGCAAATTTATTTAAATGTAAAAGGAAGCGTGACAGACCCCAGAAAGTATATATAGATATATTCTTGCTCAAGATCACTTGTCGAGTTGATTAAGCTATTTCCGTCTGTCTGTCTTTCTGTCCGTCCGTTTGAACATCAAGATCTCAGCTATCATAAAAGCTTCATGCACCAAATTTGGCATGAAGTCATAACTTTTTTTGGCATACATATATATACATACTTTATGAGCATATCTTTCAAATTACAATCCAATCGGAGCATAAACACAGAAGTTAATAAGCAGCCGTGACATCATTGCATTGCTTGTATAGGGAAGAAAGGAATAGAGAACGCGAGCGCGTTGCGCGTCATTTGTCTCAACTCTTTTTTTCTATGCACATACACAACACATGTGCTTGGACAATGAAATTGTACATTTATATACACGTTCATACGTTCATACACATACATGTCACATGCGAACGTTACGTTTAATCTATTAAAGCGTAGAGCACAATTAAGTACAATTAAGCTTAAACATTTAAACATAGATCGAAGGGTATTCTACTGTAGAGTGCGCTCGACTCTTGCTTTCGTTGAGTTAACTCAACTTTGGAAATTAAATGGGACTTTAAATTATTGAAAGATGTAGCGCTTTCTTCCTTTAATGTTATTTGCGTCTTTTTGGCCATGGATGTGTGTTTTATTGCGTAACAGGCAGAAGGAGGCATCTCCAAAGTCTCCCAAAGCTTAAATATATTTTGAATTATCATCAACAGCCGAGTCGATTGAGCCGTGTTTGTCTGTCCGTCTGACTATCTGTGTGTATGAGCGCCTAGATCTCAGAAACTATAGTATAAAAGCTAGAGCCATCAAATTTTATAACAACAAAAAAGCGTATTGCAGTGTCTCAAAGCTTTTGAAATTTTCCCACTTCCCTTCGGTCTCTGTAAATCAGTAAAAACTATTTGGAAGCTGCACTTCAGCTACAATATTAACGCAACAACCAAAGTTGTATATTACACATGACAAATACTTTAACTCGGGCGTTTTGTGAAAATTTCATTAAGATCGGACTAAAAATAAGTAAGATATGATAAACATTAAACTCATTTTAAACTTATATACTTAAACGAACCTAATTTAATCAAGAAGTGCTACTAGGTGTATAAAGTGGAGCTTGCCGGTTTTTATACCCTTCGATCATTGAAAACGGTCAAAAAAGGGCCTGACCAAATCAAGTTTATGTCAAATATTCGGTGCCACGACCACCGCTCCTCAAATTAATAAATTCGATTAAAGTCAGATACATCTTTCTGACTTTGACACATACTAAGCTGACTTAAGTATCTACGAACCCTCCAAGTTGCATTAGAATCGTGTTGCGATCGTGGTTTTTATTCGCTTAAGTCTTCTTCTACACTTCTTCTACACTTCACTGAGACGTTTGAACATTTGGGTGCCTTTACATTGTGAACTGTTTGCACTTCGAGATCCCTCAAAGTAAAAAAAAGTCAGTCCATTGAAGGCACTTTGAGTTCCTGAGGAGTTTTTGTATTATTTGCCCCTTTTGTTGGAAAGAAACTTGTTCACTCGCGACAATATCGTACAATTTGGTGCTCTTTATTTTAAACATAGGTCGATGGGTGTTTTTGATGTTGAACAAGTTTTTTGCGGAAAATCCTGAATCTGAACAATTGCCAAAAATCTACATTTGCACCAAGTGTAATGCTAATTGTTTGATATATGTTTGTTCACGTTGAACAAACAAATGCTTAGATATATGTTTGTTCATGTTGAATGTGTTTTGTGCAAATGCCGCATTCGAAATCGCAGAAATTTCCATGTATACAATTGATTGTATTTTATATGATTGCATGCATGAATGTTTATATATTTTAATGTTTATATAATTTACATACTTATGTATGCTTAAGCAAACTGAAAATAATAATCATATCATTTCTTTTTAGGTTTTTCAGCTGCACGTAGTAGCACGCAGAGAAACGGAAACAACATGTGCTTAACGCAGTCGACATACACAGCTCAAAACACATCTTTAAAAAAATTTGTTGAAACTGACAGTATTTAAGCCTCATAAGTAAATGTGCTTTGTAATTTTAAATATATTATATAGTTAATATAAACGTTGCATTAATATATATAAATTATTTTAAAAGTAATATAGAATAAATTAACGCCGTAAAAAACGGAACTCTTTAAATATTGGAGTTTTGTATGGAAACTTATGATGTCCGCAGCAATAAGGGGCGTTTCATTCAGGTGTAGCCATAAATAATCAAGATTTTTGGAAAAATATTGTAGAACAGTGAATACACATCTGACCTTTTCGGTTTGCCCGATTCATTTTTTTTATACCCTTCTGGATTGAGCCATGTCTATCCAAAGACTCCCAATTTGGATATAAGGGTTTATGCGAACTGTGCAGCGCTTCCTGTGTACCGCCTCCGCAAATCGAAAAAAATTCATTTTTCAATTCGATTTGTAAGGTACAACTTTCCGGATTTGTCCTTAGCAAACGATATCTACATATCCCTAAAATTTAAATAAACACAAAAGCTATTTAAGAAAGTATGAGCATAATACTTAGTCGTCAGTCAACAAGGGAGGCAAACGAGCGCGAAACGCGAGCTTCATTTGATCTCTTACCGTCGTACAGTTAAGTACTCTGTACAGCATTTCAACAAAGGTCGAAGGGTATCCTACTCTCTCTTCTCTTATGGAGCATTCTTGTAGACGACTTATGTTACTATGAAGATTGGCTGAGACGAGAATACAATGTCAAGGCCGTGCCGATGACGTCGTATTCATCACCCGGAGAAAATGCGAAGAGATGCTTTGTGATATGGTCCAACTAGGACTACAAATGACACACGACTTGTGTAAGGAGCTAGGTTTCAACCCATTCCCCCCTCACCCCTTAACCTATTCACAAACAGGTACAAGTTGAAAATAATGAGATCAATACTATTACTTGGAAACGCGATAGCACCAACATGGGAAGTCAAGTACCTAGCAGTGACTTTCCAAAGTAGAATTAAGTTTTGCATTCAGAAGTATAGCTGGCAGATCTTGGAGGAGCTGACCTCATATCTTAAGATGGCTGTGCTTGATGGTAGTCAGGCCAATACGTGGGCAGATATGGCGATGCTGAAAACCACACAAAGTGAACTGCAAGGGGTACAGCGAATGACCACCGTACAACAAGTGTTAAGACTGAGAGGAGCATTCCGCTCTCACTACCCAGGAAACAAAAACCAGTTGGCTAGAAGATTCGTGTCCGATGTGAGGGCCGGGAGTTAACCACACTTGATGAAATCCACCCGATGAAGCAGAATACCATAAAATGCTCCAAACAGGTAACCAGGCTGGGCGTGGCAGGCCCAAAATGAAAGCTTCACGAATGCCTATGGGAAATACACCAGCGTATTCTAGACTGCAGTGTACAATTACATTTCAATTAATTTCTTAAATAAATAAATAATAAGTATAGAGCGATGCATAGCGTTTAAGTTATAGCGCATCTCACAAATCCAAGAAAAAGCAATGATGGAATCCGACCAGAAATGAAACTCTAAAGCTGTGTATGATGCTTTTCACCAACTCAGCTACCAACTCAGCTACCAGAAGTATGCTCAAGTTTTTCAGTGGTGCTACTTGATTTGATGAAAATCAGCTCCTTTTTCGCTCTTATGTACACGCAAGCTTAATATTCTGGCGTCGCAAAACGCGTGTATTTGCAATCAAGCTTGCGGTAACATAACATATCTGAAAAACTTCAGGCTCAGCACATAAGACAATTGCAAAGTTATCTCTCGCCAAGCACCTAAAAGAGGCTCTGTGAAAAGCTTGTTCCAAAGAGTAGACTTAAGGCAGCTTCTGGCAGACTTACTAAAGCGCTTAAGAAAGAAGGAGCGGACGCACAACTACGGTACATCGAGAATCTCACGCCCACCAACACAAAGAAATCATTGTGGAAAGCCCACAGGGCACCAACTGAAACTGTTGCACCCCTCCGTGACTCTACCGGAAACTGGTCTCCTAGTGACACGGACAGAGCCTTTGCTGATCATCTCAAAAAAGTATTTCAACCAAATCCAGCCACTAACTCAATAACTCTGCCACCCTTAACTGCATCTGACTTAGCACCACAAGATCCCATAGAATTCCGGCAAAGCGAAATAACGAAAGTCATTAAAAAGCAACTGAAGACTGGAAAATCGCCAGACTTCGACTTAATAACCCCGAAAATGATCATCGAGCTGCTAATGAGTGCAGCTCTACAAATCTGCTTACTCAATGCAATTACCAAAATTGGATACTTCCCTCAAAAGTGGAAGAAATCAGTCATAGTTATGATCCCTAAGCCTGGGAAACACACACGACACACTCCTATCGCACCAATTTGGTTTTCGGGCAAAACATGGAGCTATTTAGCAGGTTATTCGCACGGCTTTTGAACATCGTGAATATTGCACAGCTTTATTCTTAGACGTTGCACAAGCATTCGATTCCAACAGACTACTAGCTAACAATATCCACATTCTCTGACGACACCGCAATACTGAGTCGATCCAGATTCCCAGTAAAAGCTACGATGGTATCATACATACGAGTAAACGAACAAAAAAGCAAACAAGTTACGTTTACCCTAAAAAAACAAAGAGTCCCGCCCTTGGTTATGAACCACACGCGCATCCCACAAGCCGATGACGTAACATATTTAGGTATTCATCTGGACAAGCGGCTCACCTGGCGGAAACACATCTAGGCCAAGACGACGCACCTGAATCTAAAAGTAAGGGATCTACACTAGCTTATAAACGTTCGCTCTCCCCTGAACCTGGAGTACAAAGTTCTTTTGTATAGCTCCGTTCTTAAACCCATATGGACAATGCAATACATCGGCACAGCAGGCACAGTCTAGGTTCTGAGAATCATTTATGGAGCTCCATGGTATCTTCGGAAGGGGAATATTCCGGAACGCTCTTACGGACTGCTTGCTCTCGATAGGGCTGTGCCGGCTAGCTCAGCCGCACTTGGGGAGGAGTTTTTCCCTCTGCCCTGCAATCCGCACAATAATGGATGAGCTTCGATTCCTCCACAAAGACGTCTCACAACAGAAACAGCTAAGTAAATTTTAGCAACATTAAATACATGAACATATATTTAACGATGTCAAATTGTATCTAAAGATACTACAAAAGGGACGAAATTTCAAAACATGTAATTAATGTATTTGTATGCTGTGTTGTGGTT
The DNA here is from genome assembly GCA_018904025.1 of Zaprionus vittiger. Lineage (NCBI taxonomy): Eukaryota > Metazoa > Arthropoda > Insecta > Diptera > Drosophilidae > Zaprionus > Zaprionus vittiger. Next base: position 285,223 of record JAEIFQ010000026.1, on the reverse strand, counting down.
GTTGTGAAACTTTTGTAAAATTTGGTGTTTTTAAAATACAACAGTATTTTTACAACCGTTTAAATACAACTGCTAATGTATCTTTCTCTAGTCTGGGGGGACCCTGGATGCGGCCAGTTATCATTCAGTTGGGGTGGTTCGATGACTAGAAAAGGTGTTAAGATATATAGAGACCAACTGGTAGCTTCACAAAAAAATTTAAAGTCCCGTTGTCTTTTTCAGATCGATGATACAATTTATAAATTTATGATGACGAGGCTGCTAAAGGTGTTGGTGCAGCCCGCCTTCGTTACCCGCCCTTCCATGATTTCCTTTCGGCGAAATTAACAAATTGGCTGATATGCAAGCTCAGCCCATGTTCATCCGAAGAAACGTATTAGTTAATTTAGTTAAACAATTTAAAAATAATTCATTTATTTATAACCATAATAAATAGAGTTGATTGTTTTAGCATGATGCTATGAGGGGGTAGTGCAATAGTGTGTTGCAACAAATTATTAACTTTCTTTTAATTCAATTTAGTATTTTCATTTTTCAAATCAATGTTTCATTTTTAAATTTAGTATTTCATTTACAAATTTAAAGTTTCATTTTTAAATTTAAAGTTTCAAAAATAGGGAAATAAATTTATAATAGTGCATTTTCTCTTCATTGATGTTTTCTTTTTTTTTTTGTTTTACAATTTCAGCATTTTTCTTTGTTTAATTCATTTCAGTATACTTTGTTTAGCAGGTGTTATTAAAAGCCAGTGAATTGATTAATTAATCTAGCAAATCATAATTGTGTGCAATAAAATTCATTTCACTTACCCCGACAAGATCCTTGGTACCAAGTTGATGTACGGTCTGTGTTGCTGTTTTGTTACAAAATAATAATATTTATGGCACACACATAATTATCAATTCACTGTAAAGGAGCTGATTATTTTTTTCTCTTTTATATTTTTTTATTTTTGCATAATCAGATAAGCCTTAGTTGAAGAAGCACATTTTTTGCGAAAAAATTTATAAAAATGAAAAGGAAAACAAATTATTTAATATATTTTTAAGACCTGTTTTAAGAACCTTTAAGTATTCATATGAAATTTAATTTTTAATTTTTAAGTATTCATATTAAATTTAATCTTTAAGTTTTAAGCATTCCTAAAGATGCATGATAGCACAAACAATTGGGTGAATGAATTTAACACTTGGTTGTTTAGTGTGTGTGGGAGATGTGTGTTGGTGAACTTACACTGGTTTTATAATGTATGTGATTGTCATCACTGTGTGTATGATCGTGTATGTGTTGCAAATATGTGTGTGTGTGTGGCACGGATTTTACATGATTTTATGTGTGTGTGGCAAGTGTGTATGTTTTTTAATTATTATTTTAATTTAGTTATTATTTTAATTATTGTTTTAATTTAATTGCCTTTTTCATTAAATTGTCACTGTTCATTATCACTATCCTCGCCCCAAAGGTATAGATGTCGTTAAAGATGATGGGTTAAAAATGGGTGGCATCTCAGCCGGCCAACACTGTTCGCTGCAGAAAAAACAATTTTTATTCCGCCACGGAAGACAACGATTATTTAGATCAACGCCGCTTAACAGGGTGCTCTGTGAGGTTATGTGTATGTGTGGCGTGCTTGCGCACAGCATACAGCGTGCAGTGTCACAATGTATACCAAGTATATATGCGACGGAAATGTCCGGATTATAAAATTTATCCGATTGACGTGTCAGGGTGCACGAGCCGGACTCAACCACGTGTGGTCTTGTGGCAGTGCACTATAGTCAAAATTTTTGCAGAAAGTCTTTTTTTTCATATTTTTAAATCACAAAATTTAATGTGTTTTCTAAATATTAACTATCCAGATTAAATAAAACTATTAAAAAAAAAAGATTTTAAAGCTCACCGTTTAAAATTGCAGCGCTAACAAAGTCAGCTGATTAACTGCATGATCGACTGGTCGCAATGAAAACGTAAATATTGATTAATTTGGCGCGCAAATTATGGCTGTTTCGTTAATGTGAAAATAATTTGTTAATATGGAAAATAATCGTACAGGTATTTATTTTCAATGTTTTATGTTAGTTTTTATGTGTCTGTATATTTTGTCGTATATTGTCCAATGTTGGTGATGTGTTTTTGCAGCTAAAATCTAACATATTTAATTGTGTTCCGTGGAGTATAACTTTTTTGGCGCCTGTAGGAGCGTTCTACTAAAATTGGTTTGTTTTGCGTAAAAGTGTATAGATTATGGTGGTAATAATATCTTTTGCCCCTTTTTGAAAAAAATGACATGTTGCAGAATATCAGTTTCGACATTTTACGCTGCTGCAGGTTTGGGAAAGCAATGGCCGCGATAAGTCCAAATTAAAATGGATGATAGAAAAAATTATGAGCAACATCTGCAACTCAGTCGTTGATGAAATTGAAAAAAGAAGCTGACATTTTTATAAAGTACCTGAAGAAAAATTTGCCTAAATGTAACCGAATGATAACAAGGTTTAAAATTAAACACTCAAATTGGCTGTCAAATGGAATTGTTATAGCCTTGCATGAATACCTTTGTGAACCATCTCCTCATAGAAATTAGCGAGCAATATTGCAGCGGATACAAATTTTGAAACTCAGCACATATTACATGCTGCTTTTGTTTCTGCGAAGAAGTCTAACAAGAGTGATTTGGTTAATGCATTAAAAATCATCAGGGAAGAACAGACAGAAAATTCGACTGCAGGCAGGAAGTCCCAAGTGAATATTCCTCTTACCCCTGAAGAAGCATTGGAATTTTTGCTGGAAAACGGACTTACCAAACAGCAGTATATCAATATTCATCATTTAAATAAAGCTCGTGGCTGCGATATTTTCCCTTCATATTCAGAGCTTCAAAAAGTTAGGACGACTTGCAGGCCAATTGCAATAGAAATTTGTGAAAATTTTGCACTGGTTTCAATGCAAAACCTTTTAGACCATACTGCTGAAATAATATTGGGCCTGCAAAAAGAGGTTATATCTCAAATGGAAAATGTTCCGTCTCCAAAGGCAGTCTTCTCACTCAGCACGGATGCCTCAGATAAAGCCGTCGGCGCGGTAGTACATCAGCTAGTTGAAGGAAGGCTTCAACCCTTGGGATTCTTTTCAAAAAAACTCAATCCTGCCCAATCGAGATATGGCACGTATGATCGAGAATTACTCGCCATTTATTTGTCTATCCAACACTTCCAACACATCCTCGAAGGAAGGCAATTTGTAATTTATACGGTGTAATGATTATATCTTCATTGTATTATATATACACAATCGTGTACTTTATATAGTTGTTATTATAGTGTAGCTGTATTGTAAAAGTTTTGTATTTTTAACATACAACTACATTTTTACAACCATCTAAATACAACAGCTAATGTCTCTTTCTCTAGTCCGGTGGGACCCTGGATGCGGCTAGCTAGCATTCGGTTGGGGTGGTTCGATGACTAGAAAAGGTGTTAAGATATTTAGAGAACAATTGGTAGCTTTTACAAAAAAAAATTTTAGTCCCGATGCCTTTGTCAGATCGATGATACAATTTATAAATTTACTAACGCCATTAAAATGATGACGAGGCTGCTAAAGGTGTTGATGCAGCCCGCCTTCTTTACCCGCCCTACCATGATTTCCTTTCGGCGTAATAGATAGGAAATCCCTAAACAAGTTGGCTGATATGCAAGCTCAGCCCATTTTCATCCAAAGAAACATATTATGGAATTTAGTTAAACATTATAAAGCTCATTCATTTATTTATAATTATGATAAGTAGAGTTAGTTGTCTTATCATGATAATATAAGAGAGTGGTGCAATAGAGTTGCAACAACTTATTTTTCTTTCTTTCATTTCAATTCGGTATATTCATTTTTCAATTCTGGAGATCATTTTCTAACTTTAGTATTTCATTTTTAAGTTTAGTTATTTCATTTTTTTTTGTTTTCTAAATTTAACATTTCATTTATAAATTTAAAGTTTCATTAACAAATTTTAAGTTTCAAAAAATAGGGCAATAATTTGTAATAGCTTATTTTCTTTTCATTAATTTTTACGTTTCTTTTTAGTGTTATGACTTCGCATTTTCTTTCTCTATTTTAATAACTCAAAGCTACTAATATTTGGGCCAGTGAATTTGATAATTAATTTTACAAAGCATCTTGTGTGCAATAAACTTTTCTTTCACTTACCCCGACAAGATCCTTGGTACCAAGTTGATGTACGGTGTGTGTTGCTGTTGCGATACTAGATAATAATGTTTATGGCACACTCATAATTATAAATTCACTGTAAGGGAGCTGATCATATTTTTTTTTTCTATATTTGCATTTCTTTATGCATGATCAATTAAGCACACTGCATTGGCTTAATGCCCAAAGAAAGTGTTTAAGGAAACTTGATAAAAGTTAAGACAAATTATTCAGCCTATTTTTAAATTAATTATAAGGACCTTTTCAGTTTTCTTTATCCATAAATATATTAAATAGGAATACTTAGAAATTAAAAACCAAATTTAAATAGCTTTAGCACTTATATTAAATTTAATTTTTAATTTTTAAGTACTCACATTAATTATAAGTTTTTTTTTTTTACTTTCTTTGTTTTAGTATTAAAGTTTTAAGTGTGTGTGTGATATGTGTGTGTGTGATTGATTATTTACAGGATTTTATGTGTGTGTGTGTTTGGCACTGATTTTACATGATTTTATGTGTGTGTGTGTCTCATGTGTGTCTCATGTGTGTGTATTATTTCATAATTTAATTAATTTTTTTTATTTTTCACGATTCACTTTCACTATTTTTGCGCCCCAAAGGTGTCGATGAAACTAAAGATGATGGATTAAAGATGTGCGGCACCTCCGCCGCCAACAATGTATGTTTGTGTGTACTGGCAGAAACAACACAATTCTTTTATTCCACCAAGGGAAACAACCTGAGAATTTTGTAACAGATAATTATTATATGCACAGATTGCATATACAAGTATATTGTTACTTACGATTATTGAAATCAATGCCGTTTAACAAGGAGGTTATGTGTATGTGTGGCGTGCTTGCACACCTCATGCAGAGTGCAGCGTCACCATACACAAATATATATCCGACTAAGATGTCCGGATTACAAAATTTATCCGATTGACGTGTCAGGGTGCACGAGCCGGACTCAACCACGTGTGGTCTTGAGCCAGTGGCTGTGTTAAAGATTAGCGGAGTGCCGCTAGGGTGCTCCTGAGCGCTATGCAAACGAGTGTCTAGAGTAAAACGAGGAAATTATTAGACCTTGTCCAGCAATAAGTATCTGCTGTTAACACAGTACTTACTTGGTATTAAAACCAGCAAAACTTATTAAATTGCCGTGTATGATGGCTTCCAAAAGTCGAGATTATAAATTTTCTCACTTTGAAATAAGTTGCGCAGGTCAAGTTGGCTTGGCGTCATTCGAGAGAAAGAGATGGACCAAAGGCTTAGGTATGGCAAAGCTCAACTTTTCTTTGATCGATGTTAACTGTTCGATATTTTGTTAAGAGAGGGCTGGGCTAGTCCTTAGAGACTTAACCAACACTAATATCGATAACTTAACGACAGACCAGGGATGTACACTACAACCACAAGTCATTTCAAAGCTTCCTTGAAGCCAGGGAAATGGCTTGAAAAAGATTCAAAGAGGACATCCCGCCGCTTTTACTGCTTTAGTTCCTTCGCATGATATGTACCTAGCTCTCTGCCCTGCAGATCTTCCAACAAATAATAAGCTGAACCCAATTTAGCTTTTATCCTGGATTTGATCCACTGGGGATTCAGCTTAGCATTAATTTGCTTAGCGAAATTGCTTTGCGCGAAATTTCTTCGGAAGATTTCCTGCCCCACACGGTAGGACACTTCTCGTGAGCGCAAATTAAGGAGCTTATAGGAGCTGCCATGTGTTGCCATGTTAAAGCCATAAAGCGCGAAATAAGGAGAGCAACCTATGCTTTTGTGGTGGGCATTTCTCAGCGCGCAACTAATCGCGTGGATATGTCTATCCCACTCATTGTGATTATCCGATAGGAACGCACGAATACCAGCAATCAAAGAGCGATTAACGCGGTCGGACGCATTCGATTGCGGTGAATACACTGCCGTATACATGTGACGAACCCCCAATGACGTTAGCCAAGCATTAAAGTCTTTGCTTTTGAACTGAACGCCATTGTCACTAACAATGCATGAAGGAATGCCATAAGTCAAGAAAATTTGATTCTGGAGAAATTCCTGTATCGGTGCAGTAGTAAACTTTTTAAGAGGACACAGCCAATGGAACTTCGAAAAATGGTCCAAGACTATAAGAAGGCCTATGTTTCCATTTTTACTGCGCGGATACGGGCCGAGGATGTCGATGTATAAACGCTCGAAAGGTCTATCCGTCGTGGCTGCTTTACCCATCGGAGGTCTCAAAGTAACGTTTGGAGCTTTTGTGGCTTTGCACACGTCGCAATTGCGTACGTAATCCCTCACCTGAGTGACCATTCCGGGCCAAAAGAAATTACGCCTAATGAGCTCCAGAGTTTTGGCCATGCCGCCATGAGCACTGGTAACCGTGTCATGCAAACTATTGATCACAGACTCGGTTAACGCATGCGGAACCCAAAGTTTCCATGCACGCTGCTCACCAGCCGCTGTGCCGTCGGTGTGTTGTGTGCGTATGTACAAATATTGGTCATTGACTTTCAAGTCAGGATAATTTCCATCAGGGCTTAAAGCCTCTTCGCGTAGTTGGCGATACTCCGAATTTTCAAAATGGGGAGAATCTAAGTCGATGACTGGCTTGAGCACTTCTAGTGCTTCTACCTCATCTTGGTAAATTCGGGATAGTGCATCAGGTACGACGTTATCCTTCCCTCTACGATGACTTAGACTGAATTTGTAACCTTGCATGCGCATGGCCCACCTGGCTAATCTACCCTTGAGATTTGGTTGACGCATCAGCCAGAGGAGACTCGCATGGTCTGTAATTATCTCAAACTCCTGCAGCTCGAGATAACAACGGAATTTTTCGATGGCCAGCACTGCAGCCAAGCATTCACGTTCTGTGACACTGTAGTTGCGTTGCGCAGAATTGAGCTTCTTCGACATGAAGGCAACAGGGCGCTCTTCATTGTCATCTGACAACTGAACCAATACTGCTCCCACGCCACAATCGCTAGCATCGCAATGAACATAAAATTTCTTTTCAAAATCAGGATTTTGTAGGACGGGTGCTGAAGTGATAACTTCCCTCAAGTTTGTAAAAGCGACTTGAGCTGCATCCGTCCACACGAACTTCTTTTTTGTAGATAGAAGCTCTGTTATCGGAAATACCAGCTCAGCAAAGTTCTTGATAAATCGCCTATACCACCCTACAAGCCCTAGAAAACTTCGAGCCTGCTTCAACGTCTTTGGTGATGGCCAGGAGTTGATAGCTTCCACTTTATTTGGATCCGTGGCGATGCCGCCATGCCCTATCAAATATCCCAAGTACCCCACCTGTGTAACGCAAAAGTGACTCTTCGAAATGTTCAACGTTAGATTAGCTCGACGAAATTCGTCCGACAAACGAATCAGAGCTGCTAAATGGGTATCGAAGTCTTCAGAGACTATGCAAATATCGTCTAAATATCCGAAAACGCACGTCTTGAGATCCGGTGGAATCAATTGATCCACTAATCGACACATCGTTTGAGGCGCGTTGCACAAACCGAAAGGCATAACGGTAAATTGGTACAACGGCCTACCAGGGACGGTAAATGCTGTAATAGCTTTGGCTTCCTCTGTGAGAGGTATCTGCCAAAAGGCATCCTTAAGGTCTAACTTGGTGATAATGTTAGCCTTAGGTAACCTCGAAAATATGCCGTCTATGTTTGGCAACGGATATGCGTCCTTGCGGGTGCAGTCATTTATACGACGTGCATCAAGACAAAGTCGCACCTTCCCGGGTTTTATGACTAATCGCATTGGTGAGCTCCATGGGCTCTGTGAAGGTTCAATGACACCATCTGCCAGCATTCTGTCGATCTCTTGATACATAAGCTTCTCTACTCCAGGTGAAACTGGATAAAAGCGCTGTTTGATGGGCTTTGAAGTGCCGACATCAATGTCATGACTCAAAAGTGACGTTTTTCCCAGCCCTTGCTCAGCATAATTTGGAAACAAATTGATGACTGCAGCGAGACGAGCTTTTTGAGATTCCGTCAAAGGGTATTGCTTCTCCTCTTCCTTATTAACCTCGCTTAATAAGCTCGGAGGACCTATGGCAGAAATAACTCCGGGAGCAAGGTTGAAAATTCTCCAGAAGTTTATGCCTAATATTACACGTTTACTAATGGATGGAATGACGTAAAAATCTATCTTTTTACAAATGCCGTTGTAGTTCACATCAACGCAGAGAACGCCTGTAACTGAGTGGCTTTTCCCGTCTGCGGTTTTAACATGCGAAACGATCGGTTTAAAGTATGGACAATCTGTCCAACTCTTCCCAGCCAAATCAGCTCCGATACAGCTGATGTTAGCACCAGTGTCAAGAAGTCCTATTTCAGTGAGGTTTAAGAATGAAACAGCAGCATACAGGCGACCATCAGCCTGGTCGTTGACGATGGCTGCAATCAGTCGTTGTCGTGACTTTTTGACTATTGACCAGAAGTTACGCATATGCAACGTGCTGCGTTTGACTTTGCGACAAATAGAGGATATATCTCCGAAAATCCGGGAACGAACCCTCTCATAATGAGCTAGCCGCTCATGATAAGGACGAGATGGGCTCAAAGGTTGTAAGTCTGGTGAGTTTTGCGCGAGTGTCTGTTTTAAAGGAGCAGACAAACGCTGGGAACAATCTGCCTCGACAGATTTTCCTATAACAGCGGGCTTTATTAATGGGCCCTTCGTCGGCTGTTGACAACGGGACCCACTTTCGGGTTTTCCGCCCTTTTAATGCAGGTAGGACACTGGGGCTTATACAGGTCCTTGGCTCCGCATCCATAACAAAATATGCAGCGCTCTGCTAAACACATATCCCATGTGTGACCTGGTTTGTTACAATTCCAACAAGTCAAAGGTTTTCTTGCCAACTGTACTGCTTCTACAGATGCATTCTCTTCTGAATCTGATTGAGACAAATCTTCTTCGGTTTCTAATGCCGCTACAGCTCTTCTAAAAACTTTAGGACCAACTGCGATTTTAGCAGATCGACGAAATTCCACGTCTCCTAAAAGGTTCTCTCGTTTATAAATCAACTGTCTGAGATGAGCAACTGAAGATACTGGCACAAAAAGTAAAGCTTGCCGAATATCTGGCAATAAGTTACGCAGCAATTGCTGTGTTAATCGATATTCATCAAACGGTTCTATGAGACGAGAAGCAATTTTCATAATGGATTCGTAATACAGTTCAAAGGATTCTCCTTCTCGCTGTTTACGCGCACGGATTTCTTCCATTAGGATGTCATCATCCTTGAAATCCTGAAAATGGCTTTTCAAGGACAAGCTAAATTCTTCCCAAGTGATAACCCTATTTTCTTTACGAAAGCGCCAGTACCATTCTCTGGCCTTTCCAGTGAGAAGGACGTGCAAATTTTTGCAAAGTATCGGAAAATCTCCGTTAAGACAATCCTCAGTGAGAGCGCTAACTCGATATAGAAACTCTTGAACTGATGGACCCGTAGGTTCTCCATCAAATTTTACTCCCCACCCTTGGATAAGCTGAGTTACCCATTCGGGACTCAGCGTCGTAACAGAGCGCGATTCGCTTCGCGAGAATGAGTTTGCTTGAGGCGAGCGAGACTGAACCGTATTGTTCGAAACTCTAGGTGGTGTTACATTAGCTTGAAGATGCACATTAGATAATTCCGTTTGAATGATACTTTCCATTCTTTCGAAAATTCTATTGTAATCGATTTCTACTTGTGGCTTTGATTGTGTATATGTCACTTGAGAATTTTGTACATTATTTTGAGGTCGTGATGTACCTCCCCTTCCTCGTCGACCTCGCGTAGAACGCTTGGTTGGCTGAGTGTCAGGATTGGAGAAATTCTCTTCACTTGAAGCATTGGATTTGTTCAAATGCGTTGATCTAGAATGAGACACAGGCCTACTCTGGCCTTTATACCTAGTATCATGCACTCTCGCCTCCTCAGCTGTGACTGTTGCTGAAGGACCTGGCATTGCATTTAAAATCAATTGAATACCTCCCGTGGATTCACAAATAGGACACTTCGGGGTGTCTCTAAGGTAATTTTGTAGGCAATCTCGATGAAACACGTGACCACACTCAGTTGTTACAACATTTGAGGATCCTGTCATGTGTTCATCGCATAGAAGACAGGTGCCTATTGGTTCCTGTGGTTCTTGCACCGACAAACCGGTATTAGGGCTGTGTGCAAGGGGCATGTTTGGTTGAAATGTAAGTCAGTTAATCAGAAATCAAATCGGGTCACACAAGAGATCAGTGACACCTACACACATGTATTAATAAAAATTAATAAAGGTTTATTTATTTAATTAATTTTTGGATTTATTTTTTGGTTTTGTTTTTGATTGTTTATTTATTTAGATTTCGTAAGATTTCATAAGTTATTTAGTTTCTTTGGACTACTCATGGGCCTAACTATACGGACCAGTTTGTTTTTCTTCTTATATTGTTTTTTCTGTATATGTGATTAGTTTTGAATTATGTATACGTGCTAATAAGAAGACTTCAGGAAAAGGATGTAGTGCCGTATCTCAACACTCACATATTCCATTTTCCCATTGTGCATCTCTTGCATCGCAATCATCACTCCTTTTGCATTAGATGTCAAGACGGACTTTCGCTGAGTTATTCAAGGCTCTGAATGGCAGAAGAAGAATATCGCAATTATTCATTCTCCATCGAAACCTGAACCCACGAACTATCCGGATATCTATAAAATTTAACCTTTTATTTTGGCATTTCTCCGTTTCCTTTTAGGTCATATGAGACTTCCACGCATAGAATTCCCGCTGGAACTATGGAGTTGCCAATAGGTGTTACTATTTCAAAAAAAATTACGTTAATATGTGCACACAGGCAAGCATACGAATCTTATGCAAACTGCTGAGGGTTATTCTTCGGACTTGCCAAAGGAAATATTATTCCTCTCAGTTATTTACATAAATCCCACACCTGATGTGTTTTCTTCACCGATTCTAGCTTTTCTCGTTCGCATGAGGGATGAGTGCTGGCTATTTTCTCCAATACTCATTTTCCACTCAGCGCTCTTAAATTGCGATATCGGCTGCCTGCTATGGATTCTTCAAATTCGGCTATAAGGGATTAATATAGCAACAACGATATAGATTCTAGGTGTTAATACTTATGAGACATACGAGGATCTTTTAATATCTTTATATTTCTCCTGACTCTTCCTTTGAGTCTTTTAATAGTGAGATCCAAGTTTATCACACAATAGAATCGAACATGCTTTATGATTTGTAAAATTCCCTCACGAATTGAAAGACTACTGATGGATGACTGAAAGCTCATTTCATCTGACAGCCATATTCCAATCAGAGACCCTCACAACTCGTGTGAAACTCACAGACCGAAGCTTGCATATAGGTCGCTGTCACTCAGTGTTTTTAGACTAAGCCGTTTCGCTACGGATGGAATTATTGCGAAGATCGACGTCTATAAAACTTCTGTTAGGGCGCTATTTTGTAATAAAATTTAATTGCATGCGCAATTGAAGATGTTATGTTTTTACACGCATAGCGGCTCCTAATTTGTTAGGAGCGCTATTTATTGCATGAAAATAATTCTATACGCGTAGCGGCCCCACGTTGGGCGCCATTTTTGTAATGATTATATCTTCATTGTTTTATATATACACAATCGTGTACTTTATATAGTTGTTATTATAGTGTAGCTGTATTGTAAAAGTTTTGTATTTTTAACATACAACTACATTTTTACAACCATCTAAATACAACAGCTAATGTCTCTTTCTCTAGTCCGGTGGGACCCTGGATGCGGCTAGCTAGCATTCGGTTGGGGTGGTTCGATGACTAGAAAAGGTGTTAAGATATTTAGAGAACAATTGGTAGCTTTTACAAAAAAAAATTTTAGTCCCGATGCCTTTGTCAGATCGATGATACAATTTATAAATTTACTAACGCCATTAAAATGATGACGAGGCTGCTAAAGGTGTTGATGCAGCCCGCCTTCTTTACCCGCCCTACCATGATTTCCTTTCGGCGTAATAGATAGGAAATCCCTAAACAAGTTGGCTGATATGCAAGCTCAGCCCATTTTCATCCAAAGAAACATATTATGGAATTTAGTTAAACATTATAAAGCTCATTCATTTATTTATAATTATGATAAGTAGAGTTAGTTGTCTTATCATGATAATATAAGAGAGTGGTGCAATAGAGTTGCAACAACTTATTTTTCTTTCTTTCATTTCAATTCGGTATATTCATTTTTCAATTCTGGAGATCATTTTCTAACTTTAGTATTTCATTTTTAAGTTTAGTTATTTCATTTTTTTTTTTTCTAAATTTAACATTTCATTTATAAATTTAAAGTTTCATTAACAAATTTTAAGTTTCAAAAAATAGGGCAATAATTTGTAATAGCTTATTTTCTTTTCATTAATTTTTACGTTTCTTTTTAGTGTTATGACTTCGCATTTTCTTTCTCTATTTTAATAACTCAAAGCTACTAATATTTGGGCCAGTGAATTTGATAATTAATTTTACAAAGCATCTTGTGTGCAATAAACTTTTCTTTCACTTACCCCGACAAGATCCTTGGTACCAAGTTGATGTACGGTGTGTGTTGCTGTTGCGATACTAGATAATAATGTTTATGGCACACTCATAATTATAAATTCACTGTAAGGGAGCTGATCATATTTTTTTTTTCTATATTTGCATTTCTTTATGCATGATCAATTAAGCACACTGCATTGGCTTAATGCCCAAAGAAAGTGTTTAAGGAAACTTGATAAAAGTTAAGACAAATTATTCAGCCTATTTTTAAATTAATTATAAGGACCTTTTCAGTTTTCTTTATCCATAAATATATTAAATAGGAATACTTAGAAATTAAAAACCAAATTTAAATAGCTTTAGCACTTATATTAAATTTAATTTTTAATTTTTAAGTACTCACATTAATTATAAGTTTTTTTATTTTACTTTCTTTGTTTTAGTATTAAAGTTTTAAGTGTGTGTGTGATATGTGTGTGTGTGATTGATTATTTACAGGATTTTATGTGTGTGTGTGTTTGGCACTGATTTTACATGATTTTATGTGTGTGTGTGTCTCATGTGTGTCTCATGTGTGTGTATTATTTCATAATTTAATTAATTTTTTTTATTTTTCACGATTCACTTTCACTATTTTTGCGCCCCAAAGGTGTCGATGAAACTAAAGATGATGGATTAAAGATGTGCGGCACCTCCGCCGCCAACAATGTATGTTTGTGTGTACTGGCAGAAACAACACAATTCTTTTATTCCACCAAGGGAAACAACCTGAGAATTTTGTAACAGATAATTATTATATGCACAGATTGCATATACAAGTATATTGTTACTTACGATTATTGAAATCAATGCCGTTTAACAAGGAGGTTATGTGTATGTGTGGCGTGCTTGCACACCTCATGCAGAGTGCAGCGTCACCATACACAAATATATATCCGACTAAGATGTCCGGATTACAAAATTTATCCGATTGACGTGTCAGGGTGCACGAGCCGGACTCAACCACGTGTGGTCTTGAGCCAGTGGCTGTGTTAAAGATTAGCGGAGTGCCGCTAGGGTGCTCCTGAGCGCTATGCAAACGAGTGTCTAGAGTAAAACGAGGAAATTATTAGACCTTGTCCAGCAATAAGTATCTGCTGTTAACACAGTACTTACTTGGTATTAAAACCAGCAAAACTTATTAAATTGCCGTGTATGATGGCTTCCAAAAGTCGAGATTATAAATTTTCTCACTTTGAAATAAGTTGCGCAGGTCAAGTTGGCTTGGCGTCATTCGAGAGAAAGAGATGGACCAAAGGCTTAGGTATGGCAAAGCTCAACTTTTCTTTGATCGATGTTAACTGTTCGATATTTTGTTAAGAGAGGGCTGGGCTAGTCCTTAGAGACTTAACCAACACTAATATCGATAACTTAACGACAGACCAGGGATGTACACTACAACGGATCACAAGCCGTTGATTTACGCGTTCTCTCAGAAATTGGAGAAAACACCCCCCAGACGAGGACGAGACCTTGTCACCTCAGTCAATTCACCACAGATATTCGCCATGTTTGTGGCAAAGACAACGAGATTGCCGATTTGCTATCACGAGTCAATGCAGTCGTCGAGGTAGATCTAGAAGCTATTGCCGAGGAGCAGAAGACCGACTTGGAACTTCAAAAACTGCTAGAGGGAAACAACACATCATTACAGCTCAAGAGTATCACGCCGCTGAACGCAAATTTTTCACTCTACTGCGACATCAGTCCAGATGGTAGAATTCGACCATTTGTTCCGGCTGCGTTACGCAAGCAGGTAATCCAATGCATTCACTCCCTTTCTCACCCCGGCCGGAAGGCGACACAGAGACTCGTTTCAGAGAGGTTTGTGTGGACTTCAAAGGATGTTGTTGTATACAATGTCAAAGGTGCAAAATTCAACGCCATAACAAATCTGAGCTCGGCAGCTATGGACCAATATAGACCAACGTTTTGATCACATTAACATAGACATCATCGGCCCATTGCCGGTCTCCCGAGGAAATCGCTATTGTCTCACCTGTGTCGACAGGTTTTCCAGATGGCCCACAGCATTTCCAATTCCTGACATTTCGGCGGAAACGATCGCAACAACACTACTGGAGGGTTGGATAGCTAACTTTGGCGTCCCGCTGCACATCACTAGCGATCAGGGTAGGCAGTTTGAATCTGCAATCTTTACAGGGCTGATGCGCTTACTGGGCGTCAAACACTTCCGCACCACAGCTTACCACCCCCAAGCAAATGGTTTGGTAGAGCGTTGGCATCGCACACTCAAAGCAGCCATAAAATGCCATGAGACTAGCGATTGGTGCGGTGTTTTGCCTTTAGTACTGCTTGGACTTCGTGCTATGTGGAAGGAAGACTTAGGAGCTTCCCCGGCCGAAATGTTGTTTGGATCGCAACTTCGACTTCCCGGCGAACTTGTTACGAAGGGGAGAGGCCATTCGGATGAATCCGAATTTATCAAACTGTTGCGGAAAAAAATGCAATCATTAAGGCCGTCTCACACATCGGTTCACGGAAACAAGGAATCGTTTGTGCAGGCAGAACTCAGCAAAGCCTCACACGTTTTCGTGCGCGTGGATCGCGTGCGGGCTCTGCTAGAACCGCCTTATGACGGCCCGTACGCCGTGTTAGAAAGGCAAAGCAAATTCTTTTTAATTCAAATGGGCAACCGTAACGTCAAGGTTTCTATCGACCGACTCAAGGCCGCCTTTCTGGACGCATCAAATGTGACGGCGCCGCCTACAATAACTGACGAAGATGCCTGGAATCGAGAGGAATTCGAGCAAGAAGACCAACAGAAGCAGAAGGTACAAAAAACGAGAACTGGACGCTCAGTAAAATGTCCAGCAAGATTTTTATAGGTTCCCATCTAGCGGGGGAGTCCTGTAGCGACAACTCCTACCAATACGATTGTTTTATCGATAGGAACAGTACAAGGAGTACGATCTCTAATTTTGTAACGGTTGATACAGCCATTGAGGAGAATAAAAAACACACGTTTTGTTAAAGATAAAAAGTTTGTCAAATGAAATAAATATAATATCGCATCGCGATAGTTCTAATCACTATTTTATGTGAACATTGCGTTGATGTTGAGAAATTCAAGATATTTTGTGAGAAAACATTTTTGCTATATGTAAATACGTATTCTTGGTATCCTATGTCGCCAACGGTTCTAAAATCTTAGTACACGGTTGGCAAATTATGAACTCATCTTTGGTCCTAGTTGGATGTTTAGGAGAAAATGCTTCGGAAGCTAGGAACAAGTACTATAAAAACGATAGGAAATCACATCCCCGAAAAAATAGCCGATTAAACAATATGGCTGATGTTTTTATAGAGCTTTGGATTCCTCTGATCCATACATTTCAAGCTTATGTTTAAATGAAAGGCAAAAAAAATACCTCTGCCGGCAGATGTATTACATCTTCTACAATTACCATCGCCGACAAACTTTGAACCATATTTTTGAAAGAAAAGATTCTGATTCTGATGAGGACTCTGATGAGGATTTTGATGAAGGTGCAGAAATAGAGCTAGAAGTTGAAGAAGAATGAACATATTTGTAAATAAAATTTTAAATTAAAAAATTATTTTTTCTTGTGGGTGCACGGATCGGGTATGGTGATGCAAAATACTGAAGCAGGCGGATAGATTAAAGGCGTGGTTATATTAAAGAAAAAAAATCTATAATAATTCTTTACATATGTGTGCCAAATTTGAATGCTCTAACTTTAAAATTGGACTTTATGCAAAAATTTCCGTGTATGATGGCTTTCAAAAGTCACAATATATACATTTTTCCCACTTTGAAATATGTTGCGGCAAGTCACGTTGGCTTGGCGTCATTCGAGAAAAGAGATGGACCAAGGGCTTAGATATGGTAAAGCTCAACTTTTGTGATCGATATTAACTGTTCGATAGTTTGTTGAGAAAGGGATGGGCTTGTCCTTAGAGACTTAACCAACACTAATATCGATATCTTAACGAAAGACCAGGGATGTACACTACAAACAACAACAACAACTTTATGTGGCCAACGGCCACTGCGCACCCACCCAACCATGTGATGCTCCTGCTCCGGATTTCAGAGCACCACCCATGGCGTGGACCCCTCCTGGCCAACTAAGACCGTTTCAACCCCTCAGTAATAAACGCTTAGGAAACGTTCATTTTATGCGTGCCATACAATTTATTTTAGGTATCTTTATAAACTAACATTTTTTTGACTAAAATTTTATACCCTCCCTTTCTCCTTCTCTAGCCCTACCTGCCTACAGAGCTCTATGGACTGATGGGGCACTCACTCACTAAGGAGCGGCAACAATAAAAGGGGACAGAAAAAAAGCAAGGGCTTTCACGGACACTTACGTTTCCAAATTTGCAGTCGTACCATTGGTGTCTAGATCAAGGACGAAGACAAATCCCAATTAGAGTTGTACGGAACTCTGTTGTTCCAATTATTCGACATAGTTCTCCTAGCGAAAACTGTCAAATCTAGCCTGAAATAGACTTACAAGGAACTGTGTGTATGTTAGTTGATCGGATCGAAACCCAGCGGGATCCATGTTACATACATATATAATATTGTTGTTTTTTGTTTATGCTGTAAGCATACCTATTTTTCATTTATTCAAAAACGGGTACAGCTATCAGAACCGTATGCGGCCAGTTCCAAGAACATATTTGTCGAACTCGCAGACAAGTTTACATGACTTACGAGAGCAACAGTCGAGCGGTGTAGTTTAATTTGTTTTTATACCCTTCGACCATTGAAAATGGTCAAAAAAGGGTATACTAACTTTGTGCAAATGTATGTAACAGGCAGAAGGAAGCGTGGGAGACCCCATAAAGTATATATATTCTTGCTCAGGATCACTAGCCGAGTTGATTGAGCCATGTCCGTCTGTCTGTCTGTCTGTCTGTGTGAACGCACAGATCTCAGCTATTATAAAAGCTAGAGTTACCAAATTTGGCAGAAAGACTCCTGTGTACTATAAGCTGATCAAGTTTATTTCAAATGTTAGGTGCCACGCCCACCGCCCCCGCAAATAAATAATTTAATTTTTGGACTCAATTTGTAAGCGCTGTATAAAAGATACAACTTTCAGACTTTAACATATACTAAGCTCATTAAAATATCTACGTATTCTCAAAATTTCAATCCGATCGGACAATAAACACAGAAGTTATTTAAGAAAGTATGTGCATAAAACCAAGTGCTTGTATCAGCTAACAAGGGAGGCGGGCGAGCGCAAAGCGCGAGCGCCATTTGTCGGCAATAATTTAAAAGCATGCGCATTTGTATATGTGTATGAATTTAACAAATTAAACTAAAACATATGTAGGTCGAAGGGTATCCCACTGTCGCGTGCAGCGCGACTGTTGTTTACTTAAACTACTTATTCGACTACTCCCTACATGGGTAGTTACCCTATTCACCCTTTAGTAAACAAACACCGAACCACTAAGTGTCAATCGAAATTTAACGCCTACTTTTCGTCGCTTTCTCGTGTAAGTTTAGCAATATTTAAACAACTTACCCGACTACTCCCTACAGGGGTAGTTACCCTAGTCACCCTAGGGTAAGCGAACGCAGAACCTTTAAGTATCAACGAAGTTGAACGCCTACTTTTAGTCGCTTTTTTCGTGTTAAATTTCTCAATATATTTTCGATAATATTCATTTTTGTCTTAGTTGGCTTTGACAATTACAAAAACAATTGTCATGCTGAAATTATTTTGCTTTGTTAATGATAACATTATTTTAGACAAATGTTAAGAATTCATCTGTATTGCCAATTGGAAATTATTTTGGCTAATCTATTCCGAAGAACTGTGATGAATTTCTTAACCAATTAATAGAAACTCTTAGCTGGAAATAAGACCGACGAAAAGTGTATCAAAATGGAACTTAGAGCCAAAGATTGTGATAAACCAGCCAGAGCTAACAAAACTGAAAGTGGGAAGTTATTAACAGACGATGACTTCAAAAATAGAAAATATGGATAATCCGGCTGTTTCGAACGACAGACGTTGGATGGCGCTGACGATATATCACACACCTCCTATGGCAGCGCCATCTGCGGGCAGTGTATAACTTCTTGCTGAATTTTAAAATAAAAAACACAATATTTAATATATAAATCATTATTTTAATGCATTTTATCTATGGATACTCTTTCCACCCACCTATTCATGGGTATATACATAAGTACTCTAGTCATGGGTACTCTTTTCACCTACCATTCAGGGGTAACTTCTTACGTACTCTTTTTGTAGGTACTTCTTTCACTAGCCCATTCATGGGTACCTACATAAGTACTCTAATCAGGGGTAGTCAGTTCTAGTAGCTACATAAGTACTCCAATCATGGGTACCCTATTCTCTACTTACTGGTAAACGATGTGGTGGCGATTGACCCTATTTGCGGACATTTCATACAAAACACGAAATGAAACCAGTAAGAAAAGCAACAGTCGCGCAGCACGCGACAGTGGGATACCCTTCGACCTATGTTCCTATGTATGTAGACATATACATATGCACATACATTGAAATTATTCTCGACAGATGGCGCTCGCGCTTCGCGCTCGCCCGCCTCCCTTGTTAGCTGACACATGCACTTGGTTTTATGCTCATACTTTCTTAAATAACTTCCGTGTTTATTGACCGATCGGATTACAATTTTGAGAATACGTAGATATTTCATTCAGTTTATTATATGTTAAAGTCAGAAAGTTGTATCTTTTATACAGCGCTTACAAATTAAGTTCAAAAACTAAATTATTGATTTGCGGGGGCGGTGGGCGTGGCACCTAACATTTGAAATAAACTTGATCAGCTTATAGTACACAGGAGTCTTTCTGCCAAATTTGGTAACTCTAGCTTTTATAATAGCTGAGATCTGTGCGTTCACACAGACAGACGGACAGACGGACAGACGGACAGACAGACAGACATGGCTCAATCGACTCGGCTTGTGATCCTGAGCAAGAATATATATACTTTATGGGGTCTCCGACGCCTCCTTTTGCCTGTTACATACATTTGCACAAAGTTAGTATACCCTTTTTTG
Source organism: Zaprionus vittiger (assembly GCA_018904025.1). Lineage (NCBI taxonomy): Eukaryota > Metazoa > Arthropoda > Insecta > Diptera > Drosophilidae > Zaprionus > Zaprionus vittiger. Next base: position 265,371 of record JAEIFQ010000026.1, on the reverse strand, counting down.
ACCATTTTCAATGGTCGAAGGGTATAAAAATACATTGCTTAGGGTGTGTAAAGTAAGTAGGGGTAGTCCCTTAGTAAGTACTTATTTCACTAGCTACGAACTAGTCGCCAGAACTATAGGGTTGCTTTAGATATTTGCCTTAGCAATCCTCATACAAAATACGAGGGCTGCCTTTTATATTTCGGGTTTATAGAACAAAAACAAATATTATCTTCTCTATTATATCTATTATATTAATCATCGACAATCACTTAATTTTTTTTTCAAAATATTCCCCATTAAGATCTATACACTTTTACATGCGTTTGGGCCAATTTTCGAAACACTTTTGCCAATCTGATTGAGGTATCTCAAAAACATGCATTCTGAACGCATCAACTGTTTCTTCAGGTGTCGAAAAACGTTGAGCTCTCATTTTATTTTTTACCTATGGGAATAAAAAGAAGTCATTCGGTGCCAAGTCAGGACTATACGGCGGATGACTCATCAAATCGATGTTTTGAGTGCTCAAAAATTCAGTTGTTTGAGCCGATGTGTGAGAGCTCGCATTGTCGTGGTGAAGAACGATCCGTCTTCAGTGGTTGGAATTGATTCAGAATTGACTGTTCTGCGTTGTTCTAGTGGTACGATTGCGACATGACGAGTTTTCGAGTTCCAGGGTTTCGAGTTCGCCGCTGTCGGGTGAATCGGTTGATTAGTGAAGTGAATGCTTAATAATATAAAATAAATAATGAATCCGAAAGCGAAAGAGACGCTCTGTGTGATGCAAGATCGCTCAAACATATATTGTGATTTATTTATTTTTATTTTATTTAAATATAAACAACACTTGCGCTCAATTGAACGAAACAACGCGTACTTTTCTTATGTCTTCGTGACAACTGCAAACGCAGACAACATGCGGTCAATAACACATAGCCCGACGAACCAACAAATCAAGAAAGAGCGCGCTCTTGCTCTCCCGCACGTCTAGTTCCGACACAAGCCCCGCTATCTCCAACAACAACAGCTGGAGCAATATCGACAGTCCGCTCAATTTCGTCGTTGGCTGCACCCGCTCACGCTCTCACTGAGTCAGCGAAAACAAAAGCGCAAAACCCAAACGGTAATGCTGCACTACAAGCAGAACAAAACGCAAAACAATAGAGTTGGGTCGACCTTGCAGACTGGAATGGACCGCTACATTACAACCAAGGGAAACCTTAGCCCTAAAAATTCCGATGCAGGAAATAAGCCGAAAAATATACGCGACAATTCCACCTTGATCAATAATGTAGCGCCCGCAAATACCAACAGATTCTCTTTGCTGGCAGATACCCCTGAGGACGTGCCACTGGAACCCGTCAATAATGAACCCAATAAAATAAAGCCTCCCCCAATTTACATCCGCAAGAAGAGCACAAGCGGTCTGGTAAATACTCTGGTTAGCCTTATTGGAAAGGATAGCTTTCATATAATTCCCCTCATAAGAGGTAGTATTACAGTATAATGTGCTTAACTGCCTCACCATGTTTGACTCAAAATAATGTGCACTTATCTTAAAAATGCACTTAATTTTACCCATTTCGAAAAATTGATTTGTAAACAAACTATGTACTTGCCATTTATATGGCATTGCCAAGCATAAGTAAACGGTCATGCGCAAAACGAACACTATACTCTGTGGCGTCCTTTTCACTTTACTAGCAAAGAGTGACGATCTATATTAACAATGATGGCGCTTTTGCAAAGTCGAGCAAAAGGTGGCGCACTTAACTTATGTATTTGGAAGAGAAAACAATCAAAATTGCAACAAAATTCATGCAGTTATCCTAAAAATGCACTTACATTGAATGCAACTAAATTAATATTTTTCAAACAAAATAGCTTTTCGTTGTACAAAAAAAGTATGCTTGGGCAGTTATCTGTAATGTGCAGTTAAGTGTTGATGCTGTTAAGCACATTATACTGTAATGAAATCAAACTTCAAACGCGAACGGACGACAACTACAGAAAGGTCACAAAGTACCTCACTGAAAAAAAATATGCTTCTACACCTACCAGCTTAAAAGTAGCAAGGGCCTTCAAGTAGTATTGAAGGGCATTGAGTCTAATGTTACGGCCGAAGAGATAACTAAAACGCTAAAGGAAAAGGGATTTTGCGCCAAAAGCGTGTTCAAAATCAAAAAAAAAAACAGGCAGCCGCAACCACTCTTTAAGATTGAGCTTGAACCAGAAAACAAACATCTTAAAAAAAACGAGGTTCACCCAATTTATAAACTTCACCTCCTTCTGCACCGTAAGATTACAGTAGAAGAGTCGCACAAACATAACGGTACTGTACAATGCATGAACTGCCAAGAAAATGGCCACACAAGGTCGTATTGCACACTTCGCCCCGTGTGCGTAGTCTGTGGAGATCTCCACGACTCCAAACACTGCCAAGCTAATAAACAAAATGCAAGTGGGGGTAAACACACAGCGAACTACAGAGGCTGTCCAATCTACAAAGAGCTGAAAAGCCGACTTCACAAAAGAATGAACACGGCGCGGGCACATCAAGGATTAGCTTCACTGACACCATCGGAATAAAATCCTGAATCCTATACCCAGCACTAACAAGATAACATTTGCAAACGTTTTAAAATCAGGTATGACGCCTCCAACCCAAAATTCGCAACCACCACATGAAGTGCACACAAAATTGGATACACAACATAACTATAGGCCATCTGAGCAGCAAGAAACAAAAACTGAAGCTATGATGCAAGCCTTACAACAGAGCATGATGGAGTTTATGACATTTATGCGTACCACCATTCAAGACATGATGCGTAATCAAAACCTTTTGATACAAATGCTTGTATCCCAACAATGTAAATAAATAATGGCTACCTCACGCATAGCTACATGGAACGCCAATAGCGTCTCACAGCGCAAACGTGAGCTAGCTCAATTTCTACACAAGAAGCACATCGATGTAATGCTTCTTTCGGAAACTCATCTTACAAGCAAATACAATTTTCAAATGAGTGACTACCACTTCTATGGTACAAATCACCCCGATGGTAAAGCACACGGTGGAACCGGCATACTTATAAGGAACCGTATGAAGCACCGCTTTTACAAAGGGTTTGCTGAAAATCATCTTCAGGACACATCTATCAACATACAGCTGGAGGACAACACTCACCTCACACTAGCGGCCGTATACTGCACCCCACAACCCCCCCCGTTTCACAGTATTGCACTTCATTGCAGCAGGCGACTACAACGCTAAACATACTCACTGGGGATCGCGCTTTGTGAATCCAAAAGAAAGACAGCTCTACAAGACTATAACAAAAGCCACTAATAAACTTGACCATGTTTCTCCTGGGAGTCCTACATACTGGCTGTAATAACCCGCTAAATGAAACTAATTTTACTTCGGTAGAACTTTATGTATATCTGTTTATTTCTTCATTAACTGCGAGTATAATAGCACGCGTCCGTCTCTGGCGGAGATCAATTTCTTACTACTCATTATCGGTCTGCGTGAGAGAGCAATGGTCCCTCTCACTGCGTGGCTGGCCGCTCTCTCGCACGGGTTCCCACACTGGCCATCAGACCTCAATAAGCTGCCTGACTTGATCGACTTTGCAGTTACGAAAAATATTTCTCGCAGTCTGGTTAGAGCTGAATGTCTGCCAGATCACTCGCCTGTACTAATCACATCCGCCGGTACGTAGAAAACGTAAAACCACCCGACAGATTGACTTAACACAAAACAAACTGGCTCAGGTATAAAAAATATATAAGTTCATACATGGAGCTAAACCCAAAACTCAACACTGAATCTGATATTAAGAGCTGCACAGGTACAGTGGAATCCATTCTTACGGCAGCTGCCCGTACTGCAACACCTAAAACCACGAACGTTACACTTAATCCGAATAAGACTAACGTACAGATCCAGCAACTAGTCCACGAAAAACGATGCTTACGTAGAAAATGGCAATCTTCCAGATCTCCATCTGCAAAACAAAACCTAAAAATAGCCACACGGAAACTGGTCAACGCTCTGAAACAAGAGGAGGAACACGGTCAGCGCCGATACATAGAGCAACTTTCTCCAACAGACACAAAACATTAAGTTACTGTGGAGAGCCCACTCAACCTTTCGCCCACCGACTGAAACCGTTTTGTCGATAAGGAATCCCTTAGGCGGTTGGGCCCGTAGTGATGCAGACAGAGCCACCACATTTGCCGCTCACCTACAAAATGTATTTACGCCAAACGAGGCTTCCAGCACTTTGGCGCTACCGTCCTCACCCGTTAACACTCACCAGCAACACACCTCAATTGTATTCCGTCCAAATAAAATAACCAAAATTATTAAAGACAATCTCAGCCCGAAAAAATCCCCTGGCTGCGACTTTATAAAACCGGAATTGATCATCGTGCTGCCACTTTCTGCAGTTGGATACATAACCCAGCTCTTTAATGCCATCACCAAACTTGGTTACTTTCCACAACGATGGAAGAGATCGATCATCATGATTCCAAAGCCTGGTAAGGACACACAGTTCCTTCATCTAACAGACCAATAAGTCTACTCTCGTGTATTTCGAAACGAAACTATTCGAAAAATGCCTGCTAATCCGACTTAAGCTTCATCTGAGCGCCCACAACAAAATCCCAGCTTATCAATTTGGCTTTCATGAAAGCCACGGAACCATTGAGCAGGTGAATCGAATAACAGCGGAAATAAGAACTGCTTTCGAAAATCGAGAATACTGTACAGCCGTATTTTTAGACGTATCCCTAGCATTCGACAGAGTCTGGCTTGACGGCCTTATGTTTAAAGTACCCGATAGCACTCACAAACTTCTACGACAGAAAGTTTGCAGTGCGGTGCAACACTGCCACTTCCGCTGACCATAAAACTGAGGCTGGAGTCCCCCAAGGCAGCGTTCTTGGTCCCACTTTATACCTCATCTATACAGCCGACATTCCTACAAAGAGTCGCCTAACGGCGGAAGCATAGCCAACTGCCATTCCCAACCAAGCCATCTAAAACCATTTACACATGTGGATGATGGTGTGAGGGTCCAGCTCGAGTCAGTGCATATGATGGTCCAGTGATCCAGACCAACGCACGCACCTTGTCACCTTTGAGCGTTTCGCCATCATCAATGGCACAAAATACCTAAACCAACGAAAGGCATTGAACAAAGTTCCAGGCATAGCTGTGTCCTAATTGTTGATCCCGTTCTCCACCTGGTGAATGAACACAATCTACATGTCATCCGAAAGTTCAAGGGTTGAGAAGACGCAGCTGGATCACCAAAGGCTTGGTTTGCAGGCGCAATTGTTCTCATCTTCAACGGTTCAATTCTCCTCTGCCTAATCTGAAGAAAAGACGAGCTTCAAAAGAGATACATGGGGCCATCGATAAGATCAGCGCTACCAAGGACGGTCACAGTTCTGAGGCATAGTTCACAAGTAATCCTCGCCCGAGCTATTCGAGCACACCTCGCACTAATAATGCTGACCCATCAAATACGTCAAGTCCGTTGGCCTGCCAGCGTGGTAACCACATCTCTTGCTTGGACGCAAGACCAGTGTTATTATTTATGCAGAGCTCGGACAGTTACCTTCCAACCTATTCTTACTACGAAGGAAGGGTAGACACCGACAGACCGTCGCACCCCCGCATATTACAGAGACCCTGCAGCACGAGCACTCCAGCAACAAGCTATTCGAGGGATCAACCGATCGACTTTCACCTTGACGAACCCCACTTGTTAATTGCTCTGTTAAATAAGAGACTTCTGCCATTCTTGTCTTCAAGGCGACCTAGATAGTTAGTTATTCACAGTCATGTCGTTAATCGTCCCAACTTATTAAATCTGATCAGTACCAAAATCATTCTTACGAGCCAGTTTTAAGTAGTAAGCCGCTGTAAGGAATTGCCCTGGTTGATGATCTTGCACTTGTACTATTGTTCGTCAAATTGTTGAGTATGGATCATACGTTTGGTGTTCTCAGTATTCTATTTACAAGGAATTCTTTCGAAACACCTGTTCTATTTTTTAAATGCGTACTTGCGTCTTCTCACGATGTCGAGTCGTACATTATGCGACAGTGCCTTGCGGTTGGATGGGCGGTAGGTGGACTACGTTTTGTTTGTACGCGTGATTCAAGAATTGGCTTGGTACAATTTGATTATAAATTCATTGTAAAATAAAAAAATAGACAAAAGCCACAGTCGCGCTGCACGCGACAGTGGGATACCCTTCCACCTACGTTCCTATGTATGTACACATATACATATGCATATGCTTTTAAATTATTGCCGACAGATGGCGCTCGCGCTTTGCGCTCGCCCGCCTTCCTTGTTAGCTGATACAAGCACTTGGTTTTATGCACATACTTTCTTAAATAACTTCTGTGTTTATTGTCCGATCGGATTGCAATTTCGATAATACGTAGATATTTTAATGAGCTTAGTATATGTTAAAGTCAGAAAGTTGTATCTTTTATACAGCGCTTACAAATTAAGTTCAAAAATTAAATTATTGATTTGCGGGGGCGGTGGGCGTGGCACCTAACATTTGAAATAAACTTGATCAGCTTATAGTACACAGGAGTCTTTCTGCCAAATTTGGTAACTCTAGCTTTTATAATAGCTGAGATCTGTGCGTTCACACAGACAGACGGACAGACGGACAGACGGACAGACAGACAGACATGGCTCAATCGACTCGGCTTGTGATCCTGAGCAAGAATATATATACTTTATGGGGTCTCCGACGCCTCCTTATGCCTGTTACATACATTTGCACAAAGTTAGTATACCCTTTTTTGACCATTTTCAATGGTCGAAGGGTATAAAAACAAACCCAAAATATACGAAAAAAAAACAGCAATTTGTTTTTTTTTTCTTCATTTTTGAAGTAAATAAACCTGACGAACGCTACAGTCAGGCACGGCTGACAGTTAGATACCCTTAGCCCAGTTTTGACACACATGGGTTCCGCAGAAACTTTTGCCATTAAATTGACTTCAATAACTTCTGATCGGCCACTAAATTGACTAGATTAGCCACTAAATTCTTCATTGACTTCAATAACTTTTGATCGGATTTAAAACTGGTGGAGAGGTAGATATTTTAGTTAGCTGTGTAAATTCAGAAATAAATACTGTTCAGGCGGACATCCAGACAGACAACAGTCACAGGTCAATTGACTCGGCTATTTTTCCTGATCAAAAATATATAAACTCTGGGGTGTCATCACTCGTTCGTCCCATTCTTGAATACGGTTCATGCGTATGGTGTCCACAGTACACTATTCATAAGGAACGCATCGAATCTGTACAGAAGCACTTTTTGCCCTACGTGGCCTTAACTGGGATGAAAATCTAAGACCGCCTTCCTATAATAATAAACTTCTGTTATTTAATCTGCCTTCCGTAACTAATCGCAGAACCATGCTAGGGGTCTTATTTATTAACAACCTTATGCAAGGTGAAATTGACAGTGAAGCCCTTGTAAGGCAGCTACACTTCTCTGCCCCTTGCAGAAGGACTCGTAATTACCTTCCACTAATTCTTCTTTATTGTAGATCGAACTGTGCTCTGCACGATCCGCTCAGGGTATTATGTTCGGACTACAATAAACTTCAACACGTCATTGCTAGCACTAACTCTATCTAGCTAGCACTAACTCATTAATTCTTGTCTATCTAGCACGTAATTAGTATCATTATCTTCCTCGATATTCTATCATTTTTTTATTTTTCGTTTCTATTTTCATGCGCGTTCGTCCTCGTCTGGGTTTCGTGCGCAAGAAGCATCGGGTTGTGAAGGCGACCGACGACGTTAACCAAAATTTGGTATTTTTATCTTTTAATATGTACCCGCCCAAATTTTAGCCACATAGATCTTATAGTTATCGCAGAACGATCGAATATGTAAGTCGATGTCAGAGCTTTGTAAAAACGGTCATAAAATATTTGTTGATGAAGGGCGAGAGTCCTAATCAAACAAAAACGCATGTATACTGTTTATCGGATCTCTTTCCCACCATTTACAGCTGTATACGTGGAAGTACAAGCTTAAAAATCGAGACACTTCCATGACGGCGATTTAATTACAGTTCGAATATCTTCTCAACCTCCATACTTATCAGACCTAGTTTAAAGTAATGTTTTATTATTGCCAAAGCAGCATTGAGTTTCGCTCTGCAATTACAAATTTTCATCGAATAAGAAGATTAAACCTTGGTAAAACAGCACTTTTAAAAAGTCTTGCGCCAATAATTTTTGGAGCGTATAAAGAGGTGAGAGCATCACTTAAAACGGTTTTATTATACTCAGGCTAACAACTTATCAGACAGTCCTCTTAGGTCTGGATAGTAAGGAGGGTGCGAAAGCAATTCAAAGCGTTATTTACAGGTTTTAGTTTAGTTTAAATGTATCACCCAACGTACAGAGAACTATCTCACCTAAAACTTATTGCTTTGCGTTTTGGGAGTCGGTAAAGCTCAGCCAAGATACCAACAGTTGTAAATGATGGGCAAGAGTTGTCATGGAGCGTCCACCCTTTAAAAATAGAAATTTATGACAACACGATATTCAAGTTTTGTCCGTAAAAGCAACGACATCGATTTAGTTAATTTATTGTTCAACCGACACTAAATATCGATATTATAGTAACCGTGTATAGACAACTATAATAGATATAGGGCGAGAAGATAAGCTTAAAAATGAAAGACTGGTTGAGTGTTAAACACAGACTTAACTTTATAGTTTATGTACACACAAGTTGTGCGCTGTTGGTAAAGAATATAAATAGAAAATTCTAGCTAAAACACAAAGTTTCACTCGAACTATATAGAAAAACCTATGATTCCTCATCTGAAATGATAATTTGTGCGTCTAATGCAATTTTTGTTTGCTGCTTTTTTTGTTGTTGCTGCAGTTGCTCTTTACTTTTAATACTATTTTTCTTAGTATTATTGTTGTCGTTGGTTGCGGACACACTAGCATTTAGACTAGAGACGGACATTATCTTCAGCGTATGGGCGGTAGGCAGATCCGTAAGCTCACCATTGGGCGCAGCTTGGAGAAATGTTTCTTTACCAACACAATCATCAATGTTAACCTTAGGCACAGCAGTCTTGACTCTCGTTACATTATTAACTATCACATGAGCAGTCGCGGCAAGGTTCTTTGGTGTTGCATTTAATTCTACATCGGAATCGGCATCACTAACTTCGCCGTTCGCTTTGAAATTGTCCACAAATATATCAACATCTTCATCTGATTCATCGTAACTTTCCTCTTCCTCCTCTTCATCCCTTTCACATCCGCTTTCACTGCCGTTCTCATTCTCATTCTTTCTCCTACTTTCCCGATGAATCTTAACACCATTGACCAAATCATTGCAAGATGTATCAACATATTGTTGGGCTGCCTGGGCACTGGTACACGGCTTTTCATCCCTATTATTATCAAGCAGAGCAGCAACTGCATCGACTGTTGAAATTGTAGTCCCTGCTGCAACTGTTTGCAACTCTTTTTCTTTTTGTCGCGCCGCACGCTGTTCCTCTGCTGTGAGCTCCTGTTCGCGTGCAAATCTGTAAAAAATAGCCAATTATTTACTAATATATGTATATATATTATATTATTATTGTCCTCACTTTTCTAGTATATCACTTATTTTTGTTTGCTTCTTGCTGTTCTCAATCAACTTGGCCAGTAGCGTGGCATCACTGGCTGCTGGATCCTTCGCGTTGGCCGTAAAATGTGTAACGGTCTCGTAGAGATCAGTCTTGCGTCGCGCCTGCAGCAAACGACCCACCTTAACGAATGCATCATGCGCTGCAAATAAGTATTCAAATTTAATAGAAAATATTATGCATGTACTGGAGTCCTGGATGAATGAATTCATTTCCTGCCATCAATACTGCACAGTACTATACTGTAATCATTCTTACTATACTCATTACTCACTATATAATTTAATCGCAAAGTGTATACATTTTTGAGTACACGTTTGTAATAATTTATATGATTTTGACGCTATTTGTACACCAACAAATGAATGATTACACTTAAAACCGTAACCGTAAGGGTTCAAATTTTTAACAAAAATATTGCAAAATAAAAGTTATAAACTACAATATAAAAAAAAAATTTAAAAATAATATTAAAAATATGATCAACCCATAATTCTAATAGTAAAAATCATATGTAAAATCGAGAGCAACAGTCGAGTGCACTCGACAGTGGAATACCCTTCTACCTATGTTCCGGTATAGTTTAATTTGTTAAATTCATACACATAAATTGTACATATGTACCAGAGTTGTACCGTTGTTTAGTTCAGACTAACTTCCTTTGAACAAATCCACAAACTGAACTACGAATTAAATACTTGATATTGGTTCATTGCCCAATTTGGTGTCTCTAGCTCATATAATAGCTGAGATCTGTGTGTTCATCTGGTCGTCCGGACATCCGGACAGACAGAAAGGCATGGCTCAATCGGTGGCTCGGCTAATGATCCTGAGCAGGAATATATATACTTTATGGGGTCTCCCACTCCTCCCTTTGCCTGTTACATACATTTGCACAAAGTTAGTATACCCTTTTTTGACCATTTTCAATGGTCGAAGGGTATAATTAAATAATTAATTGGCACATGGCACACAACATTATTAGCGTATAGTAAACAAGAACCTTCTTGCCAAATTTGGTGTCCCTAGCTTTTAAAATAGCTGAGATCTTTTTGTTTACACAGACAGACAGACAGACAGACATGGCTCAATCGACTCGGCTTGCGAGTCTGAGTCAGAATATATACATATATTGTACTTTGTGGGGTCTGTCATGCTTCCATTTGACCATTTTCAATGGTCGAAGGGTAAAGATGCTGTCCTCACTATCAAATGAATGAGTTAAGCAGTTCATATGACAGGGCAAAATAAAGCATTAACATTTACTCATTGTAAGTGAGTACACCAACAAGTGTAATCATTTGTTTCATGAATGATTCATATATCTTAGCTTAATTCATTCATGCTGGAGTCTAGTATGTACCAACAAATTATTTATAATTATTTCATCTAGGTTCTTAAAGCTTACCTATACGTTTCATTTCAAATGACGCCAGCCCCAATTCCTTTTCCTTATTGCAATGCTCTAGCAGCTTGAGAACATCGTAATAGTCGGGAAACTCGTGCATACGGTTTACGAACGCAGAGAGAGTGCGGTTGAACTGAGGATATGGCGAGTCCTTGAACAGGATTGGCTGTTTCATCTGGCGATGGGCGCTTTTGCTTTCACCGGTTAAATCACATATTTTCTCATAAATCTGGCAAGCGCGCTTCTTGTAACGCTCTACCTGCAAGTAGCTGGAGTCGTCATCATCATTCCAATCAACATCCGCCTCCTCTAAAGCACTAATGCGCTTCGTTATCGTATAAAGCGTGCGATTTAATTTCCGTATGCGTTCTTCGGTGCGTCTGTTTCCAGTGCAAGGTCCTACTGCAGGATCTGGCCCAGAAATATCAACTGATAACGAAGGTACAGCAGAACTTGCATCGGACGCAACTACAGTTGCCTTATCGCTTACACACGGCTCTGCCTTCTGCGGCACCTGTTCTTGTTCCTGTTCCTGTTCCTGTACTTTGGCTTTGCGGCGCACCTTTAACTCTTCTACGACGCACTTGAGGTGCACGTAAATCATGTCCGGGTCAGTGCGTATACGCTCCATTGCCTGCAATAGCTGTTTGCGAAAGCCGCGCGAACGCACAAAATTCTCATGCACACTATAATAGTATTTGATTAGCTTGTTATCTATAAGTCGTTGCATGTCCTTCGATCTGTCATGCTCGCGACATAGCTGCAACAGTGTGGCATATTCTCCAACCAGAGGGGCACGAGAGCCAAGACCATGTGCAGTTGTTGCTTCTGTTAAAAGAACAGATGCAGAAGATGATATCGACGAAGATGAAGTTGTTGGTAGTGTCCTTTGTTTCGTATTATCTGGCTCCACATTCTCCGTTGGCGGCGTTGTGGGTGGCGACTCCACAAGTACAATGGTCGGCGTGTTTGCCGGATTCTTAAATTTCTGTCGTTGTTGCAGCTGCAATTGCTGCTGTTGCGCCATATGCTTTCGCCATTCCTCATCCGATTTCTGCAGCACTGTAATAGGTTGCACGCGTTTCCCTAGCGTTTTCTTTACCTGCGTAATGCATGCAGCAGGAAATGCCTGCAATTTAACTCCGGCCACCGCAGTTACTAGTGGCGACGCTGATGTCGGCGGTGGCGTTGTTGTCGGAGTCAATTGTGGTGTTATGCTCGTCGTGGCCGGCAAATTAAGTAAGAGCGGTTCGTTCAACGCCGCAATACAGTGTGGCGGCGGCGAGGCCAGCAACCGGGATGGAGGTGTGGACTGTATTGTGCCAGCAGTAATACTGCTACTACTACTAGCAAGTGATTGAACGTTTCGAATAGTTGTTGCTGCTATTGTTGTTGTTCTCGTCGAAGCCTTTGTTTTATAAGGTAATGTGCGCGCTGCACTATCGCAGTTTACGTTTGCCACTGCCATCGTCTGCAACTTGCTTAGAACGGGCGTCGTTCTCGTCGGCGTTGAAGTCGGGTTGTTGCTACAGCTAATAGAATAATTAGGTTTTGATGCTCCCTCTTGATGTGGCCTATGCTGATGTTGATGCTGCTTCAATTTACGCACTGACAAAGTCGTTGCGTTCAGCGCACTCAGAGGCGCCTGCTTAAGCTCCTGATTTTCCTTCAGTTGCGTTAAAGTTGTCATCGTCGTCGGCGTCAGCGACAATGTTTTGTTTTGCACAATTGGCAAACGCTGTGGCAACTTCTGGGTAGTTGTTAGTTTTGGTGTAATAGACAGCTGCACATCTGGCCGAGGCTGCTGCTGTTGCTGCTGCTGCATTTGAGTGTGCGCTGTTGGCTTTTGCATTGTGTGCATTGCCTGTAACCTTTGCTGTGTTATTGCTAACATCGACTGTTGCTGGTTCAGGGCTAGCGTTGGCGTTGAAGTTGTCTTCTGATGGCTAATTGTTAGAGTTGTCTTTTGCGGATACTGTTGCTGTTGCTGTTGTTGCTGTTGCTGTTGCTGCTGTTGTTGCTGTTGCAGTTGAGAGGGTAACATCGATGGCGCGGTCAACTTTGGTTGTGGCTGCTGTTGAAATTGATTACACTTCAGCGCAACTGCCGCTGCTGTCAACGTATTCTGCTGCTGCTGTATCGTTGTTGCTGGTGTTGTTGTTACTGATTTTTGTATACCAGTGTTTGCCATCGTCAGCTGCGAAACAGATTTTTGCATCGGTTGTGTGATGTTCTTTTGCTGTACTGTTGACATGGCGGAAAGTTTACACGGCTGCGGAATAGGTACACTGGTAATAGTGGCCATAGTGTTGGATGTCTTGGAGGAATATACACTGGTGTTTTGTGTGGCCGTCGACTTGATGGGTTTGCTCTTTACACTACTTTTATTATTGTTATTATTCTTATTATTATTGTTGTTGTTGTTATTCTCCACAGACAGAAAAGGATTGACGTTCTTAAGGCTGCCATTGCTGAAGCTACTCTTAATGTTGTGCTTGGTAACCGTAATCCCACTGGGTATGTGCATCGATCTTCATAAGAAATGATTTATTAAATAAATATTTGTTTGAATTGATGAATTAATTATATGTATGAATTAATTACTATATGTATATATATTAATTATATTATGTATATTCATTTTGTCTTGAAGTTTGCCACGTACCTTATACCTTTCAACCCTAGAAAATATTGTCTCTCAATTTTAAAGCTACTTTGATTAAATTTGGCACATTATATATTTATATTTGCTATTACTGTACGCCGTAAATAAGATTCACGGGTACGGATCGGACTGAAATATTGTTAAACTGCCACAGAGCACATCAATCTAATTTTGTTATTTTCTATATAATATATATCGCTTACAAACTTACCAAATCTGCAACTATCAACATTATTTGTATAAAAATCGAGGGTGTTTTGAATGTTTCTGACCTGACTATGGCTACACAACTGTGTTCAATATTTTTTCTTTATACACGCTTCATATAGGGTAGAAGGGTATAAAAGGATGATTTTTTAGTTATAATCCTTTTGGCAACACTGATTTAAACAGCTGACTGAATTTAACCATGAATCGTCTTACAAACGAACAACGCTTGCAAATTTTTGAATTTTATTATCAAAATGCGTGCTCTGTTAAAAAAGTTCATGGCGCGCTTCTGCCATTTTATGGTAAGTGACTAAATCGCGCACCAAATTAACATTGTTGGACATTAAACCACCAACACGCTTACGTAGAGTGCGAACTGAAGAAAATATCGCAGCTGTATCGGCTGTATGTCCGGCCGAAATGTAGGATACACTATGCCAAAATTGGACTATGCGGATGGAACATTTGAGGCGCAGTAATGAAATAATCTTCAAAATTTAAATTAAATGGACCGTACTATCGATTCAAATAAAGATTTCATGCATTTCTCTGAATTTTATGTGTTTTTTTTTGAAAAACTTTATGCTTTACATTATGTACATATGTTTAGGTTGTTATATCACAGTTTATATCCCAGTCGAACACGCTCGACTGTAGCTTTCTTGCTTGTCCTAAGTCAATGCACCTCTCCCAGCGAATCTCTCACTCTTTAGACCCACCAACAAATTATTGGCGCAAAAGTTTTCTAAGAGATTCGAAGTCAGTTGGTCAGTTTTCTCATATCTAACTCATTTTTGATTCGGCGATAATCAAAAACAATCTTTTGCATTTTGTCGATATTTTCGTTAGTTCAGTTTTTGGGCTTGCGGGAGGGAAGTGTCTCGTCTTTTAAGCTCGTATTTCAATGTATAAATTCGGCAGCCCAGATGTAAATGATGGGAAAAAGGCCCTACAGACATCATTTATATCCATTTTTGTTTGACTAGCCTTATTGCCCCTAAAAAATATTTGAAGACCGTACGATATTTACTTTATAAATTTTTACAAAAGTTATTCGATTGTTCTACGATAACTATGTATATTGGAATAAATGTAGCTGAAATTTAGGCGGGAATATAATAAATGATGCTTAATGAAAATTCAACATACAAAATGTTAATTTACGTCGGGGTCGCCTTCACAGTCAGACTGGAAACATTTCATACAACCCTCGTAGTATTGTAGTAAAACTGTTAACTCATGTATAATTGAACCGTATCATTAAAATCGGACAAATGTATTCTATAGGCTTCATAATAAAGTTGCATGTATACAGTAATAGGAACACAACTCATACTACATGCACAATGGCATTTTGACTAAATTTAACGAATTATGAAATTTATCTATTTACAACATATTCTAACCATACATGACTTTTCTCGCTGAATTCAAAAATTAACTCATAATTACCACCACATATACATACATACATATATGTGGGCAATGAACCAGATCAGGGAACTAAGGCGAAAGACAAAACAGAGAGCTAGAGAGTAACGCGCAGTGGCAACGCTTATTAACGGTCGAAACAAAAAGAGCGGACTTGGAGTAGAATGGAAAACGAGAGCGATCACTAGAGGTAAACAATTGTCATCAAACAATTTAATAATAATAATAAGCAAAACTATTGTCATTTAACAATATAAAGTGTACTATTAAACCATTGTCATTAAACAATAAAGTAACACTTTAAAGTAAACTTACTACATATAAGTACATATGTATGTATTAAAAAACACGATTTTAAGCTTAGGTATGAATGCTTCATGAATATTTATCCAAACCAGAAATAAAGGCTGCCTAAAGGCTGCCTTGGGCGTGCCGAAGGTCCTATTAATAAATCTCTACCGATTGTTCCGATACTCGGAACAACATTTTTATGGTTTCATAACAGCTATACTTTACTTTAACTGATTGTTCCTAAGAAACCTATAAGATATAGATGTTTGATATTAATAAAATGAAAATAGAATGCGTCGATTACTGTCAACTTTGATTGGCAATGATAAAATAAATCATTTCGAAAAACAATACTGGTCTTAATACAAAAAATACTCATTTCGGCCGATTGTTCCTATGGATGCTATATGTTATAGAAGTCCGAGTTTGATAGCTCGACTCCTCTGTTGATGCGGATTCCAAATACATACATACATATATACCTTATAGAACCGGAGATGTCTCCTAAGGTGCGTTGTAAACTTCAAGCTAAAATTAATATTAATATATACATATGTACATGTACATACATGTATCCACTTTGCCTTCAGGAAATAAATATATGAAGGAAGGTTAAATATATGTATGTATATATTTTCATTGCAGCCTTTTCATATTTAGTTTATATTGCACTATTGTTAATTAAACAATGTAGCTAGACTATGCACTTTATTTGGACTGATATGTACATACTTGTAGGTGCCCACCACCATTCCAGAAGCCACCGCGTCACCGGTTGCAGCCGATGCTTTGATCCCGACGGACAACTGTGTGATCGATGTCTTTGCTGCATGTGGATGTTTAGTAAGAATAGATTTGGATGTTGCCACCTTGGTCGCACCTTGCTCTCTGCGGGATCGCTTGGCTGCCGGCAGGCCCTATATATGAACAAGATATAATTTGATTAAAAAACGACCTGTTAGATTTAAGATTAATGCAAAACGGAACTAAACAAAAGCAGCGTTGCACCTATGTGTGAGTGCATGTAGAGTTTTAAAGCGCGCCGCCAAATAAAGTGTAGAATTATGTCGACCATGTTACCAAACGGTAAGGTCGGAAACTGTTACCATTGGTCTTTCAAGTGACACACTTTGACCACATAAAAACACCCACTCAATAGCAGTACCAGATACCCAAATGCAGGCGATTTATATGCAGGGACTTGTGTACAAGAGTTGGTGTGCGTCCTTAAATCCATATGAATGTTTTTGTTTGTGGGAAACAATAAAAGCAGCGCAAAAAACAATCTTACACACAATTGTAGTTCATACACAGACACGACTGAATAACAACTACACAATTGTTCATATGTATATGCTCGCATGCCAACACTAATACACTCACACAAATGCACACAAACCTATTAAAAATACAACTGTACTTTTTAACATCAACTAAACATTTTTGACGCTGACACTGATGCTTTTACCTCCTCCTCCGAATCCGAGCTCAAATCAACATAGATTACCGAAGTCATGGTCAAAATATCACTTTTCACTTCGTTTTTATGCGATGCGTCTCCTTTTACAATTATTTCTTAACATTTGAAAGCATGCAACTGTTATTGTTGCTAACTAGTTTTTACGCAAATATTACGTCTCTGACTTCTAATTTAATTTTGCTTATGTTTGTATTGTTGCTTTGTATTTGTTTTCGCAGGCTAGGTTGCTCTGTTTTTTTGTAGAGTTCTATGGCTAAAAGTGCTGCCATGTTGGCTTACAAATAGTGGCAACGCCTTACTTCTATAATTAAAAGGAACGATACATTTTTATTATCGATAAGCATTACCGATTCAACATGAAATATATAGATCATTCTTATATAATTATGTGGAATATTAAAAACAAATCAGAAAAAGTCTAATGGAAAAAATGTAACTTTATTGAACATTATTATTATAAATATTATCGATATATTGACATTCGTCAGTACAGTGCTGTAAAACATAAAAAGTGAACAAGTGACACGTCGTGACAAGCTCGTACATTTTCGTTTCAGTCTGCTTCGTTCATTCGGTTTTCGTCATTTAAAGCGGTTGATCTGTCTGCTGGAGACTTCTCTAAAAGGTGGAAAACTTTCTAAATTTTGTGTAGAAAGTGCAATAATTAAAATTTCAAGTTTACCTTCCTGCCGTTCATAAAAAGTTAAACGCAATGGGAAGTAAGTATTAATTGCATTTCTTTATCTAATACATTTGGCACCTTGCATCGGCATTGGCTTCTTCGTCGACAACGACACCCACCCCCATCCTCGCCTCTTGCTTACGTATACAAAACCTTATAGTTGCATTCTGTTTATTAAAGTCTTTAAATTAAATAGTCCACTGCATCTTATATTCATTTATTTGTGTTCTTTTATTTCAGTCAAATTCCTGGAAGTTATCAAGCCTTTCTGCAGTATATTGCCAGAAATAGCAAAACCTGAACGCAAGGTGCGTATTAATATAACTTATCCATTTTTAATTCAGTTAAACGGCTTGTGATAAATAATGTCAGATAAATATTCTGCTAGTATTAATAATATGTGACTTCACAACTTTAATACAATATAAAAGATTTGCCTTACTTGATGTAACAGAGTTAGCCTCTCAAACACGTTGATTGTTTTCACTTGTCAATTGAATACGCCACGCAAACAATTTGTTGATAGTAGACACCAGAAAAGTTGTTCGTTATTTAAACATATTGAAACAAACAGAGAATCAATGATTTTTAAAAATACAGCGTTGTTAAAATTGCTCATCTACAAATCGTTTGCGGCACATACAAAACTCATAAAATGGGGAAAACGTACAGTTGTTCTATTAAATACATATATAATGAATGTATTTGCAATTGACTTTGTCTGTTTTAAGTCTGCTTTCATTCATTAAACATTACTCAAAGTTACCCAAATTACTAGTTTCTTATCAAGAGCAAGTACCTTCCTTTACTACTTGTTGACAAACTATTTTTTACGTATTGCTCAAGCAAACCGCATACTACGTGGAAATGTCAAACTTCGGCTGGCACGAAGTGGCACCCGACGTTGTGCGACGTCAGCTTCGTATTGTTGTTAATCCAAAAGACCGTTCGAAGAGCGCTGATAAGCAGAAACACAGATGTCTCTGCGTACATATCGTTTTGGTCAAAATATCGATAGTTGTTGAGTTTAAAACACTAAAAGGGGAAACAAATACTATTTATTTATCATATTATTTTTATTATCCTAGTGCAACAACAAGTTGTATCTAGTCACTATTATGTTATACAAATAATTGTTTTTGTTTTAATTACTTAAAACTAAAAGCATTTAATATATTTTCATTTTGAAAACTCACAATGAACAGAAAAATATTAATTAAATAATTATATTTATACGATATGCTAAAAGAAAAACTCAATTAATTCAGTAACTATACCGAATGAAGCTTAATTTTTTAATTTGGCAAAATTTCACCAAAAAGCGACGTACGATAATAATGCAAAAATGCGACTAAGTGACAAATTTTGTATGACTTATTCAATTTGAGTCTTCAGGAAATCAATATAAATTGGGTAATTATTAAATATGTGCCCTCAGCAGCGATTCTTTTTAAATTTTTTTTACAGGTAGGGCTATATTTATGATGAATTTAGGTGAATGACAGAGGTCTCGAACTCTTCTAGTTTTTTTTTAATTGAATTTTGAAAATAATTAAATTTGCATGTATTTTGTTGTTACAAATAAAAAATAAGTAAAAATTGAGTTTTTTAGAAATTGTACGATTCCTTAAATTTTACCCTTAATTCGTTATGTTCTAAATTAATAAGTTTTTTAAATATGATTTTTAAAACCAACGAAAATATATGTTACGAAGCGTGGCAAACCCCAAAAAATAACACATACATATGTATAATTTCTTGATCTGTCTGTCCGACCGTATGGAAACTGAGAATTAATTTTGAATGGTTTCCAATAGTTTTAAATAATTTTATAAACTCATTATTTATAAAATAAAATGACTTCAATATCTTGAAAAATAACAAATATCGTATTCAACTATGCAATATATCGGTCGGATCAGGATCGTACCGAGTATTTAAAGTGTGCAGAAATAATATGTCCCATATGTCCAACAAGAGAATAAAAAGATCAATTAAGGAAGTAAAGAAAAGGAAGTTTATTTTATTCTTGATACAAAATCTGCGCGTCTGTGCATCGCGGCGGTTGACTCTAAACTCGTATATATGTATGTACTTAAACTAAGCGTTGCCACTCTTGCAATATTCTATTGTGACCAGATTTGCTGCTTCGTTATGCCGTTTCAAATTCAAACAAATGGTATATGTGCTTACATATACATACTTACTGAAATGCTATCAGTATTTTTTTGCAATGTGAATAGTATATAAAATGAACAAAAAATGAAATTAAAAGTTAGAATGGTGTATATTGGGAAATACCGAGGTGAATATGCGGTATCTGAGAGAAAAGTTGTAAATGAGAGACAGAATGAAAGACTAATACAGAATATTATCGTTATTCTTTTTTAATAATTCTTATTACTTAAATCTAAAGAAATATATGTATTTATATAGCAGTATATTAACGAAACCGATTTTTTTCTTGTTGATATCCTTTACAGATCCAGTTCAGGGAAAAAGTATTATGGACAGCTATAACCCTGTTCATATTCTTGGTCTGCTGTCAGATTCCTTTGTTCGGCATTATGAGTTCAGACTCTGCAGATCCCTTCTACTGGATTCGTGTGATTCTCGCCTCGAATCGTGGAACACTTATGGAGCTTGGCATTTCACCAATTGTAACATCGGGACTGATTATGCAGCTGTTGGCCGGCGCCAAAATCATTGAGGTCGGCGATACGCCAAAGGATCGTGCACTATTCAACGGTGCACAGAAGCTTTTCGGCATGGTGATTACAATTGGACAGGCCATCGTCTATGTGATGACCGGCATGTATGGTGATCCATCAGAGATCGGTGCTGGCGTGTGTCTGCTGATTATCATCCAACTATTCGCCGCTGGCTTGATTGTACTGCTACTTGACGAGCTGCTACAGAAGGGCTATGGCCTCGGCTCTGGCATCTCACTTTTTATTGCAACAAATATCTGTGAGACAATTGTGTGGAAGGCCTTCTCGCCAACCACTGTAACAACCGGACGCGGCACTGAGTTTGAAGGCGCTGTAATTGCTCTGTTTCATCTCATGGCCACACGAAACGATAAAGTCCGAGCCCTTCGCGAGGCGTTCTATCGTCAAAACTTGCCCAATCTGATGAACCTCTTGGCCACCATTTTAGTGTTCGCTGTTGTCATCTATTTCCAAGGCTTCCGCGTTGATTTGCCCATCAAGAGCGCACGCTATCGTGGCCAGTACAGTAGCTACCCGATCAAACTATTTTACACTTCGAACATTCCCATCATTCTTCAGTCCGCTCTGGTTTCCAACTTGTATGTCATTTCACAAATGTTGGCCGTCAAGTTCCAGGGTAACTTCTTCATCAATTTGCTTGGTGTCTGGGCCGATGTAGGCGGTGGTGGCCCAGCCCGTTCGTATCCTATTGGTGGTCTATGCTATTACCTGTCGCCGCCTGAGAGTGTCGGACACATACTTACCGATCCCATTCATGCCTTGCTCTACATTGTCTTCATGTTGGGCTCATGTGCGTTCTTCTCCAAGACATGGATCGATGTTTCTGGCAGCTCAGCGAAGGATGTAAGTTCATTTGCATAATTTATTTATTAAACTGTACTTAACTTTTGTTCATCTTTCTCACACACAGGTGGCCAAGCAGCTTAAGGAGCAGCACATGGTGATGCGTGGTCATCGTGAGAACTCGATGATTCATGAGCTGAATCGTTATATCCCAACGGCAGCTGCCTTTGGCGGCCTATGTATTGGTGCACTGTCAGTCATGGCTGATTTCCTAGGTGCCATTGGTTCTGGCACCGGTATTCTGCTGGCTGTGACAATCATCTACCAATACTTTGAGATCTTTGTAAAAGAACAATCCGAAATGGGTGGCATGGGCACGCTGCTGTTCTAAGCAGTAATTTGCACAAACAACAGCAAACAGAGCAAACAATCATCACTCTTCACACTCGTGTTAGCTGCGTCTGCGTCTGCGTCCGTCGCTTCATTAAACTTCCACCACAAATCAAACAAAATCGCAAATTTTCAAGTATGCCTTGCTGTTCATTGGCTGGCTAAAAATAATAAGAACTTTTATTTGACAAGTAATTTCTTATTACTTTGTATTTCGATCGTGAGACTTCATTGCTTAAGTTCAATATTTCCCTGGATTAATTGAATTTCAATGCAACTTATTGTTTTAACTGGGTATAGTGTAAGATAGAACTCGATTACACTTGAAATTATAAAACAACATAAATAAATAATGAGTTCATTAAACGAACATTTAAATCGCTCATACAAATTGTCATACAAATAAAACGTAAATAAGATAACATTTTTAAACATCAAGACTTGACTTAATGAAGTTTAAATTTGGGGAATCGCACATCATTTTTATACCCTTCGACCATTGAAAATGGTCAAAAAAAGCTAACTTTGTGCAAATGTATGTAACAGGCAGAAGGAGGCCTGGGAGACCCCACAAAGTATATATATTCTTGCTCAGGATCACTGGTCGAGTCGATTGAGCCATGTCTGTCCGGATGTATGGATGACAAGATGAACACACAGATCTCAGCTATTATAAGAGCTAGAGACACCAAATTTGGCATGAAGGTTTCTGTGTACCTGGCGCGGATCAAGTTTATTTCAAATGTAAGGTGCCACGCCCACCGCCCCCGCAAATCAATAATTTTTTAACTTAATTTATAAGCGCTGTATAAAATATACAACTTTCTGACTTTAACATTTACTAAGCTGAATGAAATATCTACGTATTCTCTAAATTGCAATCCGATCGGACAATAAACACAGAAGATATTCAAGAAAGCATGAGCATAAAACCGATTGCTCGTGTCAGCTAACAAGGGATCTGTTGGAAATAATTTTACAGTATGTACATATGGAGATGTGTATGAATTTAACAAATTAAACTACACCGGAATATAGGTCGAAGGGTATCCGACTGTCGCGTGCAGCGTGACTGTTGCTTTTCTTACTGGTTAGAAGTTGCAATTAATAAGCAGTATGTCAAAAACACTTTACATAACATTAACTTGAGTAATGCAAAATAGCAAAAGAAGGATAGCCAAAGCATAATTAAAGAGAACGTACAAATTTTGGTGGAATTTGCAGTCCCGTTACTGAGTTTCATTTCTCTTTTCGATGCGTCTTTGCATTTTGCAAATAATTACTTGACAGCTGTTTTTCTCCGCTTTTTTTGTTTTTGTTTGATTTCGCTATGTTTAAATATGAATTTTATATTTTTGTCGATGCTAATTAGTTCATAATTCATTACCTAATAAAAATAGTAAAAAAAAAAATTAAGAAAACCCTAATTATGTTAATAAAAAACTACTTTAAACGTAACCAGTAAGAAAAGCAACAGTCGCGCGGCACGCGTCAGTGGGATACCCTTCGACCTATATTCCGGTGTAGTCTAATTTGTTAGATTCATACACATCTACATATGTACATACTGTAAAATTATTCCCAACAGATGGCGCTCGCGCTTCGCGAAAAATTTTCCCAACATAAAATTTTATACGTATTTTTTTTATATTTATTCATTAATTCATGTGACACGAAGAAAACACGGTCCATGCCCAACTCTAGTATGTACTAGACATCTTCATGAGTGGCAAATATAATACATTCGAATGGATAAGGTTCATTATGAATTGAGTGAATGGCATGCATAGCCAACTTGGTTTAAATGAATGAGTACAATCGTGTTCAACTCAGTCGCACAACAACCGAACGAACAAAAGCGAATGTTGTTGAATGAGTATGAGAGCTATTGAGTTGAAACCAGTGGCGGATCTAGGATTTGCTGTAGGGGGGGACTTGGAAGTTTTCTATAAATCGATGTTTGCAAGAAAAATGAAAATCAGTACCACTTTACTCTTTTTATACCCTCCGACCATTGAAAAAGGGTATACTAACTTTGTGCAAATGTATGTAACAGGCAGAAGGAGGCGTGGCAGACCCCATAAAGTATATATATTCCTGCTCAGGATCACTACCCGAGTCGATTGAGCCATGTCTGTCTGTCTGGATTTCCGGATGTCCGGATGACAAGATGAACACACAGATCTCAGCTATTATAAGAGCTAGAGACACCAAATTTGGCATGAACATTTCTGTGTAGCCGGCGCAGATCAAGTTTATTTCAAATGTCGGGTGCGACGCCCACCGCCCCCGCAAATTAATAATTTAATTTTTGAACTCAATTTATAAGCGCTGTATAAAAGATAAAACTTTCTGACTTTAACATATACAAAACTGAATGAAATATCTACGTATTCTCTAAATTGCAATCCGATCGGACAATAAACACAGAAGTTATTTAAGAAAGTATGTACCAAATGTTTGTGTCGGCTAACAAGGAAGGCGGGCGAGCGCAAAGCGCGAGCGCCATCTGTCGAGAATAATTTCAAAGCATCTGCATATGTATATGTGTACATACATAGGAACGTAGGTCGAAGGGTATCCCACTGTCGCGTGTAGCGCGACTGTGGCTTTTTTCTATTTTTTTTTCAGAAGGAGTGCTAATTTTTAATTAAACAATATTTATTTAAACACTATATAACAGTGCCCTTTTTTTGTATTTAAATACTATATAACAGTGCCATTTGCAACTGAGTGGCAAATTTGCAATTGAGAATTCTGAAGAGTTTGACTCTCGGTCACAATGGGAATATTACTATCATTCTCAACTTGAAATGCAATTAAGAAATCGGATCTTTCAATTGCACAGAGAAGTTGTGTTGCTTTGGAAGAAGTTTTTATATTTGTATCGCTCTTTAATTCATCTAAAACTGGCACGATATATGGCAGGAACTCACAAACTGTGCTTACACTTTCATGTTTTTCAACCCAACGAGTGAAGCAGAGAGTTTTTAAATGAGTTTTTTTCCATTGTGGCAAGTTTGCTTTTATTTCATCCTCAAAAGCTGTGTTCTTTTCGGTGAAAACGTAAAAAAGTTTTTCAATGATTAAACTATTCTCAGCATATTTCGAATCTCAGGAACTTTACAGGAATTTGAAACACATAAATTCAACGAATGACTGAACAATGCGTATAAAACGCTAATGGTTGGTCTTCGATAATGAGTGCTTGAACTCCATTTTCTTTCCCTGAAAAATAATGTAATTAAAAAAATAATTCCAACAGTGGATCTTAAGTGGATGAACCCGAGAAAATCCTCTCGTCATTTGAATTATGTGACTTGCGTCTGTTGTTTCATCACAAATGATGGAAAAATATTTCGCTCTCTTAACTTTTTCGACAATCTTGCAGATCTTGTTTATTGTCAGATCGGATTACAATTTGGAGAATACGTAGATTTTTATTCAGCTTATTGAATGTTGTACCTTTTATACAGCGCTTACAAATTGAGTTCAAAAATTAAATTATTGACTTGCGGGGGCGGTGGGCGTGGCACCCAACATTTGAAATAAACTTGATCTGCGCCTAGTACACAGAAACCTTCATACCAAATTTGATGTATAGCTTTTATAATAGCTGAGATCTGTGTGTTCATCTGGTCATCCGGACAGACAGACAGACGGACATAGCTTAATTGACTCGACTAGTGATCCCGAGCAAGAATATATATACTTTATGGGGTCTGCCACGCCTTCTTCTGCCTGTTACATACATTTGCACAAAGTTAGTATACCCTTTTTTGACAATTTTCAATGGTCGAAGGGTATAAAAAGTTGCAATGAATGCTATTGTTGCCACCATAAGTTGCCCCAACATTTAAAAGATAGGAAACAAAGGGTCGTAAGCGATCAATAATTTTGAATGGACGACAATTCTTGACGACCCATTCCGTAATTACTGCTACACCATCCTTTTTCGTGGCTGCACTTACATCAATAGGACAAATATTGCGAGACTTAGTGCTGTTTGCCACAAAGCATTTCTGCTTCGCAAGGTTTGATGTACTTCCTGTAAACCTGTATACTGGATAGCTTATCAAGAGATGTAAAGCACTTGACTATTCGGCTTTTAAAGCTGCTATTACCATGTGAAAAGTTGTGGATTGTATGTAATAGTTTTGGAAATGTTCTCTAAAGAAATAAGCTTAAACTAATGGGAAAATATGCTGTATAGAAAAATTGACTACTCATTCGAAACATGTGAAGCCTGTTGATATTTCTGAATTTTTCACTCCGTTTTGCTCTTAGTTATTCTAGCCTTTTACTTCAGCTCAGCCTGCTGTGAAACTCAAGAGTTACGCTCAGTCATACAACTTCATTTCATTGCCTACTTCGCATTCAGTCAATTCAACTCAATTCGAATTCACTCAATTGCTAGTGTTCTGTAAGTGAACTCATGCAAACCTCTAATACATGCAATAACGAGTACATGCATGAAAAAGAATTCGAACTTATTTAACAATTTAAAATATAAAACAAACATAAACATTCAATACCGCGAAATGACAGTCGAGCGCACTCGCAGTAGGATACCTACACTAAGCAAAGAACACATAGAGACCTCAAACAGCGGTTAACATTGCTGCCAGTTGTTTTTCGATCGGGCTGCCAAAGAGAAGAAGCAGAACAGAACATTGAGAATAAAGACTTCGGCTGAACGGCCGACCGGGGCAGCTCGCTGTTCGGCTGGGGCAGCGGGCTGTTCGGCTCTCAGTACAAACAGTGCATAGCATCAAAACTGCTTCAGTCGCACAACGACAGCGGAACGATAAGCACGCACGTACTTCATTGCGCTGTGCGATCGTTTCCATGTGTGCGTGTATGTATGCAAAAGCTCGCATATGAATGTATGTGTTGCTTGTGAAGTTTGTCAACAGCGAAATACTTCGGCCAGCGCACTGGCAGCCTGAAGTCAATTTTGTGTTTCGGCGTCGAGAACCTAGAGACTGAGGCACAGTGGGCAAAAATGGTTATCTTGGGGCGAAAAATTTATAACATTCGAAAACATGTGGCTTGTTTAATGAGGATAATTTTATTTTGTAGATATATGTTTATTTATTATTCAGAATTTATTTATTCAGAATTTTTTAGTTTTGATTCATAAATTTGTCAAAATAACTACAAATATAAACAAAAAAATAAAAATAAAGTTGTTGCACAACTATTTTTCATATTATAAATTTAATATAAAAAATATAATATAATTATGAATATTTAATCTATCTACTCAATAAATTATGAATACACATGTTTTCAGATGTTAAAAGTTTTTGCCGCCAAATAGCCATTTTGGCTCACTGTAATTCGGTTTCTTAGCTCTCGATGACAAAGACAAAAACAAACACACAGTTGATTTCACGCTGGCCAGGCCCGTAGCTAAAAGTGCGCAGGGTGTGCGGTACATATATATTTATTAATTAATGTAATTCAAGTAGGAGTCCCTGATAAGTATTGCACAAGGGCCCGTAAAACCCTCACTACGGCCCTGTGCCTCAGTCTCTAGGCTCTCGACGCCGAAGCACAAAATTGACTTCAGGCTGCCAGTGCGCTGGCCGAAGTATTTCGCTGTTGACAAACTTCACAAGCAACGCATACATTCATATGCGAGCTTGTGCATACATACACGCACACATGGAAACGATCGCACAGCGCAATGAAGTACGCGCGTGCTTAGCGTTCCGCTGTCGTTGTGCGACTGAAGCAGTTTTGATGCTATGCACTGTTTGTACTGAGAGCCGAACAGCCCGCTGCCCCAGCCGAACAGCGAGCTGCCCCGGTCGGCCGTTCAGCCGAAGTCTTTATTCTCAATGTTCTGTTCTGCTTCTTCTCTGGGGCAGCCCGATCGAAAAACAACTGGAAGCAATGTTAACCGCTGTTTGAGGTCTCTATGTGTTCTTTGCTTAGTGATGTGTTCTTTGCTTAGTGGTTGTATTAACATCGTCGATAATATCGATAATATCAATGGGATGCGTTTATCGGAAGTCCCTGCTGGCGTTTCGCATGATTTGATGGAGTTTCAAATTCTGGTAATGTAAAACAACACACGTGTAAAAAATAAATGTAAATGATAAATTAATACCTACAAACTGTTTGCATAAATATTACTTATCATAAGTTATCATTTTATAGATAAAGACAAAAACAACACAACGGTGCAAACTGATGAAGTAGAAATAAAGCCGAAACCGGAAATAATTAGCTCCAAAAAATATTGATTTTGATTGTTCTTAGCTCTTTTTAAAAGAATATTGCGTATTTTGTTATTTAAAGTTATTGTACATTTTTGTTTTCAAATATGGAACATGTTCACTTATTCTGTGCATGCATTGAATACATGTATGTATATACTTTGGTTTTGGTTTTTTGATAATATTCTTATGGTTCTTTATATGTTGCAAATGTGCAGAAAAATTTTGAAGTATTTGTTCCTTGAACATATTTCTTTGTATGATTGAAAATCAAATCCAAAACCAAGATAATTAATAATGTACATATTATGTCGATTTTGAAAACAAATTTATTAAAATAATTTCAAAATACGTTTTATTTGAGCAGTCATAAATAGGAAACATCTCCGACAAATCTGTCTGAAAAAAAGGCTTGCCTGGCAGCCTTGCTCATGAGTGAGTGAACGAGAGTCAGCTGTTCAGTGAGCTGAATAAGTGAGCAATGTTCAGTACTCACCAGTGTTGCCAATTTAGCCTTTTTCCGGATAGATCTGTCCGGATTTTAACAGCGTCATCCGGAAAAAATTGAAAACAGCCCCTATCCGGAAAACTGTCCTTTTTTTTTTTGGTTTGTCCTTTTTCTATCCTTTATTGATTCTGATTCAATTGTTACAAAATCATCCAAATTGGTATAAATTTATAATCGATATGAGCATTTATTAAAAATACAACCATGTTGAAATGGCTTATAATCGATATATCGATATATCGCGTTACTTTTCGTGAACATATTGTGATGTAAAAATGCCAAAAGAAGTTTACAAACAAAAGTTTCGAGACGCATGGCTAAAACAGCCGGATCTTCAACAGTGGATTCGTCGCGATGGGGAAGATCCTGATAAGGCATATTGCAAATACTGCAAATGCAGTGTAAATCCCAAAATTGATCAGATCCGTGCGCATATGACTACAAAAAAACATGTGCAGAATACGGTGCCTTAAGGTAAATAAATTGTTTTTTTTTAATTATACGTATATTGATATAATTCGTCTTTCTCAGGTTTGGGCTACGCCGGCAAGGTGCATGTTGCCACGACTACAAAACTCCCTGTAAAATTTTACATTATGATAGAAAACAGTGAATCTTATGGAAGTCTGGATTCAAATATTTGTGAAGATGATATAGTTGACGAAGTTGTCAAATAATTGTCAAATAAAAATTTATAAAATGTGCTTTAAATTTAAAATTTTTATTGTTTTATTTTTTCCCGTTTTTAAATATGAGCTATTTTTATGATTTTTAGACAGTTGAGCACCGAAAAAATATTAAATTAACGTATAAATGGTTGAAAAATAATCTGTCCTTTTTTTTGTCCTTTTTTTTTTATTTTTGTCCTTTTTCTGTCCTTTTTTTTAAGCTCATCTATCCTTTTTCAGAGCCAAGCTGTTGGCAACACTAGTACTCACTGTTCTAAATTTTGCTTCCTTTAGCTCAGTTCACTGAGTCAGCTCTTTGATCTGCTCATATGAATGTTTTGGTTCACTTTCGTTTGTATTGTCTTAGCGCCAACGGTTCAAATACATTATTTAAGTCATTAAAAATGTCATTAATTGGTAAACTATGCGAAATATATATACATTTAACAAGCAAGCTAAATAAAAATATTACAGAAATGTCTCAACCGCCAGAAATGGAGTGCATTGTCCTAAAAAGTGCAGTGGATGTTATTGTATTGAACAGAAAAACAATGTGAGCAACAATGAGTGAAGTGAACAAGTGTGAAGTGAACAATGAGTGAAGTGAACATGCTTACTAAAGTGACCTGTAATTACACAACTCTAATTGTAAACAAGGACAGCTGACAGACAGTGAGACAGTAGATGAAACAAAGATGAAACCACTAAGTGTGGTTTATCATTAGTCTATCGTAATTAATTGTTCTAAGCAATAATACTCGTTTGTACAACCGATTCCCCGACAGTAAAATACCTTTCGTCCATTTTTAAATAACCGAAGCAAGCACACTAATTTGACTAAAAAGTTAAGACAACAAAGTCGGGTTTCGGTTAACGCTGTTACACTTATAAAGTTAGTATAGCCATCTTTGTTTTAATACTGCTTTTCTGTCCCTCTAAGTAAAAGCTTGAAAATATTTTTTTTCGATTAACGTACGGAACTTGAACCAAAAACTTAGACCAAGATTCATTCATTCTTTTAACACAAGTAATATTCTGTTAACCTAGCCTGGTCACACTTTTAATTTGCGTGAAATGGAAAAATAATCATAAATAAAAGTCGCAAATTGAACGCGATCTCAACATACACACACGTACTAATGTGCATTTACGCACAAACAATAACATCGTGTACATTTATCTGCACTGAGTGTCATTTAAGAAACAAAGCTGAGTTTCGAAAAAACGACATTATCTGGAGACAATCGAAATTGAAGTTGAGTTGAGTTGCGTCGTGTCGAGTTGCCATGTCAGCTCCACTTACACGAAATGTGCCGTATTTGAAGCAGCAAATGACTGCCCTGCTCCACAACACATCGCCGGTAATAACACTTATTTGTTTGATAACCATTCTTGGTTACCTCTTTTCCTATTCGGAAACTGCTGTGCTGCTGCTGAGCGTGACACCTGGCTATATTTTGCCGAACGGAAAGTTTTGGGTATGGACTGCGTTCACCTTCTGTTTTATCGAGCTGCACTGGTGGGAGGTAGTCGTCGATGTGATCACAGTGGGACTGTGTGGCAAAATGCTGGAACCACTCTGGGGACAATTTGAAATGTTCAAATTCTTCGCACTAAGTAACTTTGGTGTCTCGCTCCTTACAACAATCTACTACTTATTTTACTATATGATAACCAAAAATCCAACCATTTTATTCGATGTACACATCCATGGCCTGGCGGGATACGTGGCGGGCATTTGTGTTGCAGTGCGACAGATAATGCCCGATCACCTTATCTTCAAAACGCGTTACGGACGTTTAACTAATCGGTGAGTATGTTTAATCTTTATAAGTATAAACAAATGAACATATCTTTGTTATAAAGATCGGCACATTTAAATATATCTTTGAATTTCGTTATCGACGTGTACTTTTCCCATTTTATTAAAGTCGGATAATTATATCCCATAGCATAGTATTTACATCTATTAATGAATACATGAACAATGCTATTCTGTATCATTATATATAACTCGTATAGGAACGATCGGAAGAGGAAAGAACCTGCGGCGTGCTGAAGGTAGTCTTTCTATCTAGTTTGATCAATTTCGTTGGTCGTCGAAGTTCTTCTATAAATCAGACAGTTTTATACTCGTTTAAATTCCGCGTATCAGATATATTTATAGTATATTTATTAATTGAGTCCTTTCTCTTCTAGTAACGTACCCTTGACAGTTCTTATCATGGCTATAATCTTTTGGGCCATCGGCTTATTGGATGGCACTTATCCAGCAATGTTTGCCTCCGGTGCTATCGTCTCGTGGATTTATTTGCGCTTCTATCAACATCACCCAAACGGACGCGGTGACAGCTCAGAGTCCTTCACGTTTGTTAGCTTCTTTCCGAATGTGACGCAGCCGTTTATCGGCATACTAGTGAATCCCATATACAACTGTTGTTTGCGCACGGGCGTGGTCAAAACGCCTACTCCTCTACGTTCTATATCAGCATCTAGTTTAATATCGGTGTCTGTGCAATTGCCAGGCGTTGATCCGCATGATATTGAGCGGAGGCGGTAAGCATTTATGCATATGTTAGCATTATATTCTCATTAACAATATTATTTCCTTATTATACACAGACAAATTGCGCTGAAGGCACTTAGCGAGCGGCTTAAGGCTACAGATTCAACGCGTCACACCCAATTGCCAAAGTCATTTCCGCAGCAGCAGCATCACCAACACCACCAACATCACCATCACCAACAGCAGCTGAACAAACATCAGGGCCACAGTCATGGCGTTGGACATAGTCATAGCCATGCGGCTGGGCACGGTCATAGTCATGGACATGGAGCGGCGCAGGCACCGCAACCAGATTTCCTGAAGGCCTCCCAAAGCAGTGGAGTACAATCATTGCCAATCACAACAGCTCGGTCAGAGCCTCGTATGATCAGCACAATGAATACCATTGCAATACCTATGCCCGCGCCGCCGCCCAAAGATGTCCAGAAACCGGTTGAAGAATCTGTTACTGCTATGCTCGTCAATTTGGATGATGAGTCTTCGGCATAGACATTTTTTTATTTAACCATAAATGAATTTTTGATTAATTTTATTGTATGCGATTGATTATTTATGTATAACTGCAACAAAAATAGTATTTAATCTATTTCATACCCTCACTGGCATTTCTCTGTGGATGTGGTGGGTACATATGTATGTACATATGTTATACAATTACATGGATATTTACTAATGCCAACGTTGCAGTTTAAAAAATTATTTAATGAAATGCTTTGATTAGTTTACAAATAACTGATATATACATAACATGTATGTACATTCTAGGAGTGTAAATCTATTTCAATTTTCTGGAGTATCTCAAAAATGTCCATTGTAAAGTATTGACCAGTTGATTCTGCACGTTTTTCTCTTCTGTGCTCATTTTGGATACCATCCTTGTGGTATCGTAGTTACGATAGTTATCGATAAGTTTACAAATGTAACGCAATATATTAAAAGTTGCAGCACTGAAAAGCTGAGTAAGAAAAGTACTACAAGAATGGAAGAGTGTATGTACAATTTCTCCATCTATAATTTGATATTACAATAAACGTAAACAAGTTTATATGTAACTAGCTGACCCGGTGGACTTCGTCCCACCTAGCCGTGATTCAATTCATGCTGTATAAAAAAACAATTTTTTTCTCTGTGTAGCATGAAAACAACTATTATTGCAAGATAATGTTTGTGTGCCATAGTACATTCATCCCAGATGATTATTTAACATTGCTTCAGCACTCTGGCCATGGACGATTGTTTTTTTATGTTGCACACCGCGTCAGGGTTATTTTGAATATTTAGTGGCAGCTTGAATACTGAATGAGCTGTTCTGCCTCCATCTAATAAATTAGCCGCAATACCCGATGATGCAACGGCCAATGCGATGCCATGATTAGCTCGTATTTCAGCCAGAATTAGCGAAATGAGGAATGTTTTGCCTGTTCCACCTGGTGCATCCAAAAAGAAGAACCCACCTTGTCCTGCTGAAACTGCGAGCATAATGCGGTCATAAATGATTCTTTGTTCCTCATTCAGTAGTGGTACATTCCGCGTAACAATTGCCGCCATTTCTACAGTGTTGTACTGAAGTTCACGATTCATTTCAGTGTTCATAAAATCAGATGCAGGTCGATTTGGTGGATTGATACCGAAATGACTGAGTGGTAAGTTGGCAATGATAATGCAAAGATCCTCAATAGCAATCAATGCTTCATTGTACATAGCGTCACAAAAATTGAAAACAAAAAAAATTTTGACAAATAAACTTGACAAAATAAAAAAATGTTTGGGGTGGACAACCCTTATCGGTTAGGGGTACGAAAAATAGATGTTAGCCGATTGCCAGCCCTACAGAATATACTCTCCAAATTGTATCAAAATCGGTCAAGTAGTTTCGGAGGAGTTCGGTTACTAACAGTGTGACAGCAGAATTTTAAATTTAAGAGATAATCCGGTAAAGGTTAAATAGCTGCATGCGTCACCGATTTTGTTCAAATTTTTTTTATTGATAGGGCTATATTTATCATGATTTTAGGTGAAAGAATTATTTGGCGGTCGCTTCTAGTTTTTTTAATTGAATTTTGAAAATAATTAAATTTACATGTATTTTGTTGTTGCATTTTTATGCAAGGCGCCAGTCTGCCTGCAACATTTTGTGACGGTACAGTGTCCAACAAACCGACTCAAGGCGTGAATGGACCCATTTTCAAACTATGACCAGATATTGAGAATAATGAGGGGAAAAAATTGTATCCCAATAGGGTGCTTTTAATGTTTTTTTTAATCCAATTTTCATTTTCCTGGGTATGGTGGGCATGTTTTAAGTGCATTCGGAGCTTTAAGGTGATAAATCATTTGATATCGGGAGCAATCCTCATTTCCCATTTTTTTCCAAGTTTTTACAGAATTAAAGTTTTTTTGAAATTGTATGGGCCGTGCAATTGCTGATTTTTGCAGGGCAGAGCGACAGCATGAAAAAACCGGCAAGCTTCAATTTGCATACAAAAAAAAAAAAATAAAGTCTACAATTCATCATCACTGACTATGCCTGTGGTGATTATACAACATTTCCTTAAATTTTAAGTGCCAGATAAAAGAATTATTAGATGTTATCATTTAAAATATTGCTTTCAAACTGCACATCGGCCTTTTCAGTATATGTATATATGGTATAATGTGCACCAACTTTTCATTAAAATTGGATAACTCTAACGTCGAGCTGCTATGTCTCGGAAGCTTCTAGTTTTTTTTTTAGTTGAGATGTGGGCACATATTTTTACAGGTAGGGCTATATTTATGATGAATTTAGGTGAATGACAGAAGTCTCGGGCTCTACTAGTTTTTTTTTAATTGAATTTAGAAAATAATTAAATTTACATATATTTTGTTGTTGTCCAATTCTGAGTTCATTCTGTCATTCACCTACCTGCTGAGGGCACATATTTAATAATTACCAAATAAACTTAATAACGTTTACTTGCACAGCACAATCGATATTAACAATTCAGAAAGAGAATGTCCAAAATAATGGTTTCACCAAAAAATTGACAACCTTGTAATATGAAAAATACAGTATAATGTGATAACTGCATCAACACTTAACTGCACATTACAGATAACTGCCCAATCATACTTTTTTTGTACAACGAAAAGCTATTTTGTTCGAAAAATATTAATTTAGTTGCATTCAATGTAAGTGCATTTTTAGGATAACTGCATGAATTTTGTTGCAATTTTGATCTTCCGAATACATAAGTTAAGTGCGCCACCTTTTGCTCGACTTTCCAAAGGGCCATCATTTTTTCGTTGTTATTATAGATCGTCACTCTTTGCTAGTAAAGTGAAAGGACGCCACCGATTATAGTGTTCGTTTTGATCGTGGCGCCAAACTGCGCATAACCGTTTACTTATGCTTGGCAATGCCATATAAATGGCAAGCACATTGTTTGTTTACAAATCAATTTTTCGAAATAGGTAAAGTTAAGTGCATTTTTAGGATAAGTGCACATTTTTTTGAGTCAAACATGGTTAGGCAGTTAAGCACAGTTAATACAGCATAAGTATTATTTTATTTTCGTTAATTTAAATATTAGGTTTCTAACTTTTCTTTAAAGTGCCCTTGAAAAGTTGTTTACAAGAGAACGACAGGTATTTATCTAAAATTTAATTTAATTTGTGATTATAAAGCAAAATGTTTTAAATTTTCTATACACTGCGATTAATATTTTAAATGCGATTAATCCAAATCGGCCCATTAGCACAGAAACTACTAAAGCGAACAGCGAATAGTTTACGTGACTCTGCAAGGTTCAAGTGCCGAGAGACTAAGAATCTTGTGCAGAATATTCTATTGGAAATTATAAAAGTTAAAAATACTAGTAAGTAGTAACGTGTTTGTAATAATTATTAATCTTTCAAAATTTTTACAGTGTGGTTTGTTCGTTACCTGTGTCACATTTGAGTGTCACTTTGGAAGCTCTTCACAGTTCCCTGTCGTCAGAAAATCGATGTAGAAACTACCATTCTACGAAATATCAAGACCTTAATTTATGAGAATCTTAAAGCTGTTTACAGTGAAGGAATGTGCGATCGTACTCCCTTTCAATCGCTTTGTTAATTTATTACATTTATATTTATAAACAAAGAACGAACTGATACATGATGGAGTTATATGTATAAGGTGATGACTTAAACATCAATTGTCACTTCGGTGCCCACGAGACCAGCTTATATAACTACATCATGAACTGATATGCAGAGCAAAAAGAATAACTGACTTAGTTGAACTGAACATAAGGGAGTAAAGTAGCAAAAGAGAATAATTGAGCAAAACTGGACAAGTGACCAACGGAACAGTCAGAACTGAACATTCAGTTTACTGAACAGCTCCCTCTAGTTTATTACTAAACTAGTAAGAAAGCTACAGTCGAGCGACCCCGATTGTGATATACATATGTTACCACCTACCCTACTTGAACTTTCCTCTCAAACATTTTTCGCCTACAGCGCATTTTTTTTCATATTTTATATTTATTTTATTTATCACAATTATAAACAAGTATAAAATGCGTTATCTTATTTCAAATGCAAAACTGTAAGTATGTTAGTACAGTGAGACCATAGTCATGCATCGAAATAATGATGATTTTTCTTTTTGAAACCTGGTCATACTGCTCATTTCAATTTGTATAAGAAATCGGGACTTATCTCCCAAACTAAACCGACAGCGTTAAATTATTACTTATTATTTTTGGCTTGACTCCTCAAAATTTATAAGAACCAATCGTCAGATCTTGGCGCCCTGGAAACTGCATTCATGTGCGGCTGTTAATGTTGATTTAGGGTATACATATATACTTTATGGGCTCGGAGATGTCTCCTTCTGTCTGTAACATATATTTTTGAGTGGAGCCTGTATTATTGGTAAATACCGTTTATATTTCGACAATAACTGTAATTCCTATTTGAATTAATTCTACAAAAAAACAAAAAAAAAGTCGTGACCGGTTACTTAAAAATACCAGCGGGCATAACAGTTTTAGCTATCGTTCATCCCTAATATCGATTCTCCAATTGGAACCGCTGTTGGCTTTTGCCGTAATTCGCGTTTTATTGTTTTTTCAATTTTTTGTTGTGTAGGTGCCACTTGTTTGATATTCTTAAGCCGGTCGGGCGGCAAAAAGACAAAATGTTTAGTTAAAGAGTCAAAAGCGGGTTGCAATACCAAGTTAAAGACTAAAATGGGTCGCACCAACAACATCGATAAACAACCACGAAGCACAGCTGGAAATCTATCAAATGATGAATCCGGTAAACTTCCGATAAGACATTAGTCATCCAGGACCAAACCAAAAAACCGAAACTGATGATAAACCTAATGTAGCGAGAAAGTTACTTGTTTGTTTCTAAAATACATATACATTAGATACATATGTACATGTGTACACACATTGGCGTTTTTCTAAGTGTATGTACGTTCGTGCATGTGTGCAAACAATACGTAGAAGCCTGTTCATGTGCGAGGGTATGCCTACGTGTACAGTTAATTGTGTAGCTCCAAACACATCCACATATGTAATTTCTTAGGAAAAGAGTTTAGATATACTTACTTAATTTCAATCCGAATAATAAACACAGAAGTTATTCAAGAAAGTATGAGCATAAGACCAAGTGTGCGATACGCGAGCTCCATCTGTCGGAATAATTTGAAAGCATGTTTACGTACATATGTATATGTATATGTATCGAAGAGTATCCTACTGTCGAGTGCGCTCGATTGCTGCTCTCGATTTATTTCCTTAAAGTTGTATTCCTTTAACCGACGGCGATGCATGTTTGCATCAAACCGATCAAATTCAATTGATTTCAAAAATGAATTATTATACCATTTTTTTGACCATTTTCAATGGTCGAAGGGTATAAAAAGTGTATTTAATGTAAACCAAAAACATTCTTTCTTTTAATATTGTCGATTAGTTTCACACAACTAAGTGTTTTGTCAAAGATATAATCACTTTTTGAAATGTGCAATAGATCTTTATGCATAGACATATTTATTTGAGTCGT
Source organism: Zaprionus vittiger (assembly GCA_018904025.1). Classification (NCBI taxonomy): domain Eukaryota; kingdom Metazoa; phylum Arthropoda; class Insecta; order Diptera; family Drosophilidae; genus Zaprionus; species Zaprionus vittiger. The sequence continues at coordinate 227,579 of JAEIFQ010000026.1, read as the reverse complement.
CCAAAAATAGTTAAAGAATGAAATTTGTTTAATGTGTTGCACTGTACATATTTAAATTTATAGGAAAAACATCTTTTTATACCTTTCGACCATTAAAAATGTTCAAAAAAGGGTATACTTGGTGTATGTGGCATAAGGAAGCATAACAGACCCCACAAAGTATATATATATTCTAGCTACCGAAGATTAAATAATTTATTTGCGGGGGTGGTGGGCGTGGCACATAATATTTGAAATAAACTTGATCAGAGTATAGTATAGTATACAGGAACCTTCGTGTCAAATTTGGTGTCTCTAGGATTTATAATAATTGAGGTCTGTGTGTTCACACAGACAGAGAAAAATGGCTCAATCGGTTTGAAAGGTATAAAATAGTGTATTTTTAATTTTTTGGTATCGAATAAAAAGGATCGGATCAAAAACAAATGTGGAAAGCAGTCAGTTTTCAAAAAAGCCTTTAGTCTAGACAATCAACATACTGTAAAACTTATATGTGTATTCTTTAATTTTATTTCATTTACGTCTATTCGTCTGGCGCTTTCTCCTCGCACTTCCTCGATCGTGCACGGTCGATGACAATATATATTATCTTTAGCTTATATTATATTTACACTATTTACAATACCTTAATTTGTTAACTTAACAGTTTTTATACGATCGCCAAACCTGTTTTCAACAGGTTCTCCTATCAAACTAAAACTCAGACTTGACAAGGAACTTAGCTTGTGCGTCTGAACTTTTACTTTTGTCTGCGCCAATTTTCAGGGCCGTTTGCAAGCTCTTGCAAGTTACATGACAGCAAACAGGGCTGTAGCGACGTGTGTGCGATGCACAACGTTCTCCACATACCAGAGGGCCCCCTGGCAAAGCTATAGTGTACGAAAAGTTTTATATCAGCTGGACAGAAGGACATGTCTAAATCAACAGCTATTGATACAGAGCAGGAATACATATACAATCAAAAGAAAGAAAACCTTGAAAAACTGACAAACAAGAAGAAAAAAAAAAACGAAAAGCAGGACAATAGGTTTTTGATAAAAAAGTCTAAAATTTGATAAAATTATGTTATTTTTAGCTCTATCGATAATGTCTTAGTGGTTCCTTGTATGTTTTAAATATGCCTAAAAATTACAAAATGGCAGTATATACCAATATTTCTGAAATATTTGTTCCTTGGACATGTTCCTTTTTATACCCTTCAACTATTGTAAATGGTACAAATGGGTATACTTACTTTGTGCAAATGTATGTAACAAGCAGAAGGAGGCGTGACAGACCCTCATTATAAGAGCTAGAGACACCAAGTTTGGCATGAAGGTTTCTGTGCACTAGACGCAGATCAAGTATATTTTAAATGTTGGGTGCCACGCCTACCGCCACCGTAAATTAGTAATTTAATATTTGAAATCAATTTGAAGGCGTGGAATAAAACCAAGTGGTTGTGTCAGCTAACGAGGGAGGCAGAAGAGCGCAAAGCGCCAACGCCGTCTTTCGAGAATAATTAGAATGCACGTACATATGTTTATACCGGAACAAAGGTTTAAGGGTACTCCACTGTCGCGACTGTTACTCTTGTTCTTAATAACATTTCAAGTTCACTTATTAGAAAGTTTCTCTACGGTAAAAATTGTCTTTCGTACTTTTTTAACAGTATTTACTGAAAACAAATATTTAATTAATAAAAAAAGGAGAACTTAAGGTTGGAAGTACACGTTTGTACTCATTAAGAGTAAACGTACGTACATATGTACATAAAATACCAAATTCAACTATAACAGAATTTTGTTAGAGTTTGAATTCAACTGAAAAATAGTAGAAAGTTAGAGGAATGAATTCTGTTATATAACGAGAGCATCATTCGAATGGCAAGTCGAATGTTCTAGTATGTTCAAATGTGCATGCAAAAAGAATGAACGCGATGAAATAAGTTGCTGAATGAACCCGATCAAATACTTGGTAGACGAACAAAGATAAAAGAAACGAAGCCACGCGGTGGAACAGTCAGTTGAGTAGAGTTAGGTAAATTAGAGAGATAGAGGTGGGAAAACTTCGATGTCTGCGGACATCGATGTTTTCGATGTTTTTAGAGTAAAACATCGATGTTTTGGGAAAAAAAACTTTTTAATACTTTATAGACTATATGCCTAAACTTTATTGAGATCATTGTTTTTGTTACGGAACAGTAATTGGTCTACCACATTTGAGGAAAGTCTCGTTCGCATGTCGGATATCAGCTGGCTCGCCTTGCTGAATACCCGCACTCTGTCTTCAGTACCCATCTAAAAAACATGAACATAATCGAAAATTGTATATATGCACTTGATCTTTAATTCCAGTATTGCAAAGGGTCGCATTTTTCATTTGAATTTGTTTTCCCTAAGTTAATTTGGATACTTACAATTATCACGTTTTACGTTTTACCACGAATTTTGGTAAACATCGATGTTGGCATCGATGTATCCCCACCTCTAGAGAGAGACGACTAAACATCTTGCAGGCGACTTGCTGTGCTCTTAAAGTAAACAAAATTACATAAAAGTAATGAAAGGAGATCAGCCAAGACCTCTTTCCCCGATACATACATACAGTCAAGTAACTCTTTACACATATGTATGTACATAACATTAAAATGAAACACTTTACACAGATGTACATAACATGAACATGTACATATGTATGTGTAAAGAGTTTCTTGACTAACTGTATGTGTCGACTAACTGTAAATAAGTGCAACACGTCAGAAGCCACACAGCTCGGAAACATACAAGATTGTTTACACACATGCGCGCCTGGTATTGAAAAATCCAATGCACACTGGTTCCAATTTCAAATGTTTAAATGTTCTCTACTGATAACACGGATGTTTCCCTCGGCTGCCCCGCATCTGTAAATCAGTGAAAAGTATTTATTTATACTACATTTCAACAACCACAATTATGACCATAAATAAGGAAGATAGTAAAGATTTTAATGCAATTCAAACAGGTTTCCATCCGGCGGCGATATACTTATTTTACAATTATTTATTGCAGCCGAATAGTTAATATATGTACATACATATATGTCAAGTTCAATTTTTACTTGTGTTACCATATGTATGTAAAGTTAGAAATACTTAACATGCGACGAACGAGTTTACAGTGAAAATGCATAGCCTTATACAGTCAAACATAATCCAAATATTTTAACAAAAGAATTATTATCAGCAAGCCAAATCAAATTTAACAAATTCAAATTATAATAAACATACCTTCAGCTTTAACATACTAAAAACCACTGTTTCAAAATACGCTATTTTCAAGTATTACATATAAACCTGTTTACGTTTATTGTAATATCAAATTATAGATGGAGAAATTGTACATACATTCTTTCATTCTTGTAGTACTTTTTTTTCTCACTCAGCTTTTCAGCTCTGCAACTTATAATATATCGCTTTACATTTATGAACTTATCGATAACTATCGTAACTACACTACCACAGTAAGTTTAACAAAGTCGGCTGCAATTTGAATTGTATAAGTGTGTTATTGCAATAAAATATTACTTCGTCTTGTCCCATAAAAAAGTATGTATGCCAAATAATGTTAAATTGGGACCAGTGTTAAATGTAGGTAGGGACTACTTCAAACCGATTTAACGTAGTTTTGAGGATGCAAAGTGAGCACATGGTTTTGATACTTTTAAGTTAATTTTTAATATAAATAAATTTTTTTACACCAGTTTCCAGTTGCAGTTACGTACAATTTAATTTAATTTAATTTTACTAAAGGCTTTCGCGCTATCCACAAAATTTTCTAATTTTTACGTTTTTAGATAAGATCTATTAAAAGTTCCTATTCTATTGAGAGAACTTGAGATTCCATAGAAAGAATCAAATTTCAAATTCGATTTCAGCATTGAAATTAACACCATCAGATTGTAGGGAAGTGCTATAACTAACGGGAATTAAAAAGTTTCTAAGGTAGAGGTGCATCATCATCGATGTTTGTTTAGGTTTTTCATATGAAACATCGATGATGATCGATGTTACATTGATGTGCAACTCTAATAGAAGGTATAAAATAAATATGTATTTATCGGTATTTATATTTCCATTTACTGTAAAAGCATGTATTAATTAAATACCGTCAGATCGGGATTTTGGCCCACTGTGCGACGTCGACGTCAACGTCAACATCAACGTCGACGTCGACAAGAAACAACTTTGCCTTGTGAGCAAGATAAACCACTGAGGGCGATCGGTTGGCGCACAGTTTCGTTGTGCTTACCACGTATAACGGTTCGTGTTGCTTCCTTGCCGTTTTGCCATTACTAAAGTTTTATCTCGCAAAATAAACACAAAAACAAGAGAAACAATAAATGAAAGACAACAAAAACAAAAGCACAACTAAAATATCAACATTTGCAAGCGAATTGTATCTGACTGTCTCTTTCACGCAGCGATAAAATCAACGCAAAAAATGGAAGATCAGCTGCAGCTGTACACAAAGGTTGCTCAGGTTGGCCAGGAGCATTTACTTAAGTTTTGGTCTGAGATATCTGCAGACGAGCGCACCCTACTGAAGCGTGACATTGACAACCTCAATCTGGACGAGATCAAGCAGTACTTTGATCGAGCCACCATCTCGTTGAGTGAAAATGGTATCAAACTGGACGATCGTCTGCAGCCAATGCCAGATGAACAGATTCTCTCCATAGTCCGCACCTCGGAAACGAAGCTCAACATGTACCGCGAGGAGGGATTACAACAAATAAGCAAAAGCCGCGTCGCTGTACTGTTAATGGCAGGTGGACAAGGTAAGGTTTTTCTTATATTATAGCTCTACTTTGGTTTTTATTTTCGTACGTACGAAATAATATTAAATCCAGTTTTTTCATGAAATTTAAGAAAAGCTTTTACTTTGAAATTGGTTTATATGTTTTTGGCATTTATTGTATTCTAATCAGTATAATAATAAATATAGTTTATAATCTAAGAACCAATATTCGGATAACTTAAGATTTGGTTGTGAACAAATTTGTTGTCAAAACTTGTTTTCGTGAGCTCTTTTGCAACAGAATTCAATCGTCAAAGTGAGCATTGTACATACATATGTATGTATATATTTCCGTGTTTTCTTCACTCGATAAAAATATTGCCTTCTCTTTTCCTTCACAACAAAAAAAAAACTACTAGAAAAACGCAGCTCTCGCAGGTCGAAATAAACAGACATGAATAGCGTAGAGAAATGAATTTGTTTCTGGTTTCACGTTTCTACACTTATTTACTTTTGTCTTTTTCTTTCCGCAATTGAGATACAAACAATCCAAATCTTTAACATAAGCGAGAGTTGCCGGCAACAGCAACAACACCACGCTGCAGACGTGGAACTCAATACAAATGCACATGCTTGTATGTGAGTTAAAAGCTTATTTACTGATGCAGAAATTCTCCATCAAAAGCACGCAAAGCTCCACCGCACTATGGGGCATTTCACCAGTTTTTTTTTTACAATAATGTGTTTTTCACAAGTTTGAAAAATTGCAATATTTTAGTATTAACGTATAAGGAAAAGATCTTATAGCCTGCAAATGTTAATTTAACAGTCCAATGTTAAAATATAAGCTGTTAAAGTCAGCGTTTGCAAGCGAACAGAACTTGCCCTTATTGCGCTAAATTTTGAAGTAGAAATTTATATTCCTCAGTTTTCAAAAAGCCAATGTAAAACGCTCAAAATTGAATTGGATATTTATTTTAAGGGTTATTACTATGCGTTGTTATACATATTTTGATTGTTTAATGCGTGTATTTCTAATAATTTTTACATCTAGCGAGTGGTGTTTACATGTAGTTTTAGATATGAAATTTCAACTTTGAAAAGAGCTACAAAAAACTATTCAAATTTATTTAGCGAGTGTTACTATACATATTGTAGGGTCATCAATTCTTAATTCAAATCATCCAGTCCCAAAGTGCGCTTTTTGCGGTTTTTTGAGAAATTTAATTTTTAAGGAGGCAACAACTCGATAAAAATGCGTGATTGTGGAGTAAGCAATGGTGTCGTCGTGAGAAACAAAATTCAGTATACACTTTCATTAGTTAGATATCAAAGCGAAACTTAGCATACATACTTTTTATTACTTATCTCTTATAAATAAGCCGGAACGGTGCGGATCGGGTCGATATATCGTAAAGCTGCCATACAATCTATCGGACGACTTTTCTTATTTTTCAAGAAATCGCTTTCAAACTTATCTCGTCTTACTTGTATTTCATCTTAAATATAATCTGATCTCTTTCATAAAAATCAGACTACTATAAAGTATAGCTGCCATACAAGTTATTTGTCAAATGACGGGTTATGGTTAAAATAGAAAGGGTTGGACCACGCCCACTTTTCTTAAATATTTCAAAGGCTTTCATAATAATATAAAAGAAACTCCATTAAAAAATGTTACTTAGATCAAAATTGATTACTTAATGTAAAAAAAACTGGTCAAATGCCCCATAGTCCACCGGTTATATTCACATTCACATTCTCAGGCACACTACTAACTGAACCTCATATACCCTTACCCATTACCCTTGTTGATGTTGTTGCATTTTATTCGCCATTTAGTATGCAAGACACGTCACATGAAGCAAGAACTTTGAGTCATTCTTATGAGCAGCCGGTTTAGGTTGCTTTTTGGTTTCTCTCATTGCCCTTGGTTCTTAAACTCTTTTTGGCTCCATTTCTCCATTTAAATTTTCCCGTTTAATAATGTTTAGTTGCAGGAAAGAAAATGAAAGGCATGACGAACGTTCTATTCCTTGGCAGGTTCTTATCTCCTCCGATCGTTCCCATAATAGTTATACATAATGGTGCAAAATTGAACAACCTTGTTCATGTATTCAATGACATCTTTAAAATTTCAAATCTAACTGATTATTCCTATGAAATCTATAGGATATACAATTATACAGTTGTCCAACCTCAACGAAATGGAAATAGATTCTTTGATTACTGTCGTACTTTGATTGATACAAATACCCTCATTAATAATATAGAATATGTCCGATGTAGTAAATTTGATTAAAATATATTGCAAAATATCAAAAATCGATAGCCGATAGGTTGTATGACAGCTATACGATATATTGGTCCGACTTATAGTGTGCATTAATAAGAAGCATGTGTGCCAAGTTTGCAACAAACAGAGGGACAGATAGAATTGGCCAGATCGATTCCCCTGTTGATGCAGATTCTGAATATATCTGGCCATAGTAAATACACCCATTGCAAGGGTATACTTACTTCTGTGTAATGCCGTATATCATCCAGTGGCGCACTACAACAACTAAAAAGTAATATTCATTTTCCAAAAAGAGTATAGATAATCTCCTCAGGTTACATACATACATACAAAAATATGTAAATTAAAACTGAAAAAACCGGTAGAGTGCGGTTGACCTTATGGCGGGCTAAAATGTTAAGCTAATACAAAGCTTTAATAAAAGCTATGGAATAAAATGACATTTATATCGAAGCCACATTGAATATCAAAGTAACAAGTTATTAAAATTAACCGGTTGGAAGTCCAGCTAGAATTAAAAAACAAACAAAATAGTGGCATGACCACACCACATTTTTCGTACAATTTCTGACTAAAGGTATTAGAGACAGCGACGGCTATAACTATTTTTAAGAAACAATTTTAAAATAATAGTTATGTGTTTACATAAACACTAAATAATTAGAATTTTTAATTTATCATTTTAAAAGTCTAATTTGAAATAATATATAAAATAAGTCAGCTTACCAAACCTTATAAGCAACGGGTTGACGTGCTTGGTTACTTTAGGTTAGAGTCTTGCAATGCCTTGCAAACTGTATTATTTCCCTATAGAATAAAACATCATCATTCAGTCCTTCATTTGTTCGATGTACATTTGCCAACGGCGGTCAATGATTGTTTAAGCCATTCCCTGGATATTGTCGGCGGCTCGAAACTTATGTTTCAACTATTTGCATACTTTCATTATTGCCAAAACCAATAATTATTTATTTCAACTGTTTTCTTTTTCTATTTAAACTAGTTTTTGACAACATTTAAATGCATTCATATGTTAATTTCAATAAATTCTTATGCTCGAGTGTAAAGAAACTGTAAACATTAGTTAGAACTATGATTCTCGATTTATTAAGTTTACATTAGCGAAGAGCGTGCCAACATATTACATAGCATATAGAGATATTGGCATGTCATAACGTTGAATTGCTTTTGGATTACAGAGAAACTTTTTACTCTCCAAAACATACCACAAGGCCCCGGAAACTACATTCGGAATCCCCCATTGGTACCAGAGCGTGATAGCCGGCAAATAAGGAGCATAGTTCTTGAAGAAAATCGTAGAAAGTCTTGATACTTCAGAAACCGAGTCTACAGTCAAGCTTAGTCTATATAAGGCCTTGGATGTTCACTGTACTGTTCACTGGCTTACTCCTTGCTCGTGTATTTAACGAGAGCAACAGTCGAGCGCACTAGACAGTGGGATACCCTTTGTTCTAAGTAAATGCTTTCAAATTATTCTCGACAGATGGAGCTTGCATTTCGCGCTTATGGCGAAATGAATACGCCATTAAATTTTAATAAGTAAATTGCTTTATTATTTATAATATGTCAAATGTTTGTTACATAAAAAGGGCGCGAGCTCTAATGAACTATAAAGAAGAAGAAGAACTGAAGTGAGTTCCGATAAATATCGTGACTATCGGGCGGTGTTACTTAACTAATAGATGGCTAACAGGGTTGCCGCACGCTCTCCTGCTTCCCTTGTTAACTGACACAAGCACTTGGTTTAATGATCATACTTTCTTGAATAACTTCTCTGTTTATTGTATTGAAATTTAGAGGATACGTAGATATTTCAATCAGCTGAATAATAGAATAGAAGTTGATGACCCTACAATATGACCCTACACTCTCTGAACAAATTTGAACAATTCTTTGTAGCTCTTTTCAAAGTTGGAATTTCATTTCTAAAACTACATGTAAACGCCACTCGCTAGATGTACAAATTATTAGAAATACACCCATTAAATAATCAAAATATTTATAACAACGCATAGTAATAACCCTTAAAATAAATATCCAATTCAATTTTGAACGTTTTACCACTAAGCATCGAACATATAGAGTACTCAAACAGCGAAAAGTAGTTGCCCAGTGGTCTTCGGATTATTATGACCCCCTGGCCGGAAGTGTTTCACGAGTGAGCGATCCAAAAGCAGCAAACAGCGGCATTAACTCAGTCGCACAACGACAGCGAAACAATGAGCATGGGTATATTTCTTTGCGCTATCCATCGTTTCAATGTATGTGTGCTATGTATGCACAAGCTCGCATATGAATGTATGCGTTGCTTGTGAAGTTTGACAACAGGCAAATGCTTCGGCCAGCGCGCTGGTAGCCTGAAGTCAATTTTCTGTTTCGGCGTCGAGAGCCAAGAGACTGAGGCACAGTGGGTAAAAATGGTTACGCTTAGTGGTTTTACATTGGCTTTTTGAAAACTGAGGAATATAAAGTTCTACTTCAAAATTGAGCGCAATGAGGCCAAGTTCTGTTCGCTTGCAAACGCTGACTTTAACAGCTGATATTTTAACATTGGACTGTTAAGTTAACATTTGCAAGCTGTAAGATGATAGTTTGATATAAAATATAAAATCAAATAAAATGAAAAAGTTCTATCTTTTATACGACGCTTACAAATCGAAATGAAAAATAAAATTATTTTTTTCCGGTAGGAAAGGGGTGAGGTTATAGTTTCTAAGATCTAGGTGGCCATGCAGGCAGACATGGCTTAATCGACACTTGCTGTTGACGCTGATTAAGAATATATATAGTTAATAGAATATATAAAAATTGTAGTGCATGTATTGATATAAAACTTCCCTTCAACGCAGGCACACGACTGGGCTTCGATCAACCCAAGGGCATGTTTGATGTTGGTTTGCAGTCGCATAAAACTCTTTTTTGCATCCAAGCGGAGCGTATTCAAAAGCTGGAGAAGCTTGCTGAAGATTTGACCGGCAAGCGGGGCTGCATAATGTGGTACATCATGACTTCGGAGCAAACGAAGCAGCCGACGCTTGAATATTTGCAAGCGCATAACTATTTTGGCCTGCAGGAGAATCAGGTGATTCTCTTCAAGCAGGGATCACTGCCGTGCTTCGACTATGATGGACGTATCATACTGGACGAGAAGTTTCGAGTGTCGCAGTCACCTGATGGAAACGGTGGTATCTACAGAGCAATGCACGTCTCCGGGATACTGGAGGACATGCAGCGGCGCGGTGTCCTTTATGTACATGCGCATAGCGTGGACAACATTCTAATCAAGGTGGCCGATCCCGTCTTCATTGGCTATTGTGTGAAAGAGAAGGCGGACTGTGCGGCCAAGGTGGTGGAGAAATCTGCTCCGAATGAGGCTGTCGGTGTGGTTGCCATAGTCGATGGCAAGTACCAGGTTGTGGAGTACAGTGAAATCTCGGCCAAAACAGCCGAAATGCGCAACTCGGATGGTCGACTAACGTTTAGTGCGGGCAATATATGCAATCATTTTTTTACTGCTGACTTCCTTGAAAAGGTCGGCAAAGTATATGAGCGAGAACTAAAACTGCATGTGGCCAAAAAGAAGATACCCTTTATGGATAACTCTGGCAAACGGTTGACGCCGGACAAGCCAAATGGCATCAAGATTGAGAAGTTCGTCTTTGATGTCTTTGAGTTTGCCGAGAAGTTTGTTGTGATGGAAGTGCCTCGCGAAGAGGAGTTTAGTGCCCTAAAGAACGCAGATGCTGCCGGGAAGGATTGCCCCAGTACAGCTCGAGCAGACTTGCATCGATTACATCGCAAATATATCGAAAATGCCGGTGGTATAGTACACGGTGATATCTGTGAAATTTCACCATTCGTTAGTTACGCTGGAGAGAATCTTGCTCACCTAGTTGAGGGAAAGTCCTTTAGCAGCCCCATCTTTCTGAGCGATTCCCTGCAAGGACATCTGTAAAGACCCACATACATATACATATATACACATTCATGTACATATTGACTGATGAATGTTCGTAGTTTCCTGTGTATACATTTTTATTTCGATATGACCAGACATCGGAGATTGAAGAATTCCATTGCTTTCAGTACTTAACATAAGCGCACTTTACATTGTTTTCGTATTTTTGTCTCAGTTTTGTATATATTATATAAACAAATATATATACATATAAATATATATAACTGCAATGTTAATATATTGATAAATAAGATCATGAAAGAGCTAACAGATTTGTCTGCATTATTTAAATTTTATCTGCATAAACATGTAAGTATTAAAAAGAATAAGACGGTAAATTACAATTCTACAGCTGAGTATCTTCTACAATATGTCTTTCGGTTGTACATTTTATAAGAAACAATTGATTTATGAACAAGTTATGATAGCTACAGTTGAGAGCACCCAACAGTAAGACACTCTTCGCCTAATTTTAATAACATCTGTAAAAATACAGACGAATGATAGGTGTAAATATTATCAAATCACTAAGCAATGAACACATAGAGACCTCAAACAGCGTCAGAGCGGTTTGATGCTGATTTTTCGGGCCCGCCACCCCAGAGAAGAAGAAGCATTGAGAATAAACGCTCGACCGGGGTAGCTCGAGTGCATAGCATCAAAACTGCTTCAGTCGCACAACGGCAGCCGAACGATAAGCATGCGCGTACTTCTTTGCGCTGTGCTCGCATATGAATGTATGAGGTCTCTATGTGTTCATTGCTTAGTGATCAAATATTATTCATGTGTAACATATGTTAGCCATGTTAACAACATATGTTAAAAGATAGATGCTGACAAAAAAAAATGTTGAAGTCCTTAGCTTTTATAGTGCGGACGTCACTCAATAACGTTTGTTTTGCGGGCTTCCAAAATTTTTCGTATTTTTGAGATTAACTTTCTAACTTTAAAATGAAGAATATTGGAAGAAATGAAGATGGATGTAGCTCCTGAATTCAAAAATACCTGTAAAGTTTTAGAAAGTAAAAAAGTGCCTCGTCACAATTTCACGCACCTAATTTGGAAAATATAGTATCTTACTTTAATAACAAAAAGAAAAATATAATATATATTAACAAATCAACATTTTTGCACTGAAAATATGAAATCTTTTAATCAAAAAATACTTCATATAATGGGTGATTTTTTAGCTATTATCTTTTTGGCAACACTGGTTTAAACAGCTGGCGCACGTTTCGTGTTTTGTATCACTGTCAAACATCTTTAGTTTGGTCTATAATTAAACCATAAATCAATCTTACAAACAAAAAAAACGCTTGCAAACTATTGAATTAGGCACAAATGTTAGTTAAATGTTAGTTAGATGTGAGAATTTTCATTAAATAAACCTTTGGCGTGTCGTAGATAGCCATTCTTTCTGGTTTATATTACATTACCTGTTTTGTATTTATATATATATTTTATATATACAGCCAGAGGTACAAACATGGCCGTGCAGGGAGCCTAGCTTTTTACGTATAAATGTATTTATCGATATATTTATCAATATTTTATCGGTTTGTTATCGACGCAACAAGCACAAAAATGTTAAACCTCGGCTTACAGACCTCTAAGTCAATAACTGAACTCGACCGCGTGTTTCTGTTGGTGTGTCTAATATAATTGAAAGTCTGATTTTTTATTGTCCATAGCTGTATATAGTAAATACATTTGATGGGCATTCATAAGTAAAATTGGCGATGAACTCCTTAAGCCAAGGTTATAGACTGCAAGCACTAAGCAATGAGCAATGTTCATTGCTTAGTGCTGCAAGGTTATAGACGCTATAGGTATAGAACGTTCGGAAAGCTATAGATAGCTTTTTCATTTCTCTGTTTCCTGCTACGTAAGTTTTACATACGTTACAATGGTAACGAATGGTTGAGTAAACTTTTCGAGTTTGGACATCCTTATTAAAGCTGGAAGTTAAATCGATTCTGGAATCGAGTAATCGATGTTTTCAATTTTATCGATTTAATTTTTGAGAATCGATTCAATCGAAAATTTGGTTCAAGTACTAAATTACTGCTAGTAAATTAGTAAACATGTCTAGTGGTGGTACAAAATTTTAGTTTTTTAGAGATCGTGAGACGGATAAGTATTTGTTTTTAAAGAAGTGGAGTTGGCTTATTGTTTAAAAGCATTATGAGGTCTTTATTATATTGTAATTTCAGGCCAAAAAAAGGTTGATTTTTTCTTAATTTCATTCCAAAAAACGGTTTTTGTCTTATATTTCAAATTTTCGATTTAAATCGATTTTTTCCTTGAATTTTGGAAAATAAATCGATTCAGTGAACATCGATTTATTTCCACCTCTAATCCTTATTATATTAGAGTTATCCATCGATAACGTTCAGTAAAAAATTCATTATTTCAAATTTGATAGCCATCAAATTTTAATAAAAATGAAGTATTACGCATTGCAAGATCTGATTAGGCAATTGTGGTTACATTCGTATTCTTATTTTATTTTGAGTTACGGTCACTTGCATTTTAAATCGTCAATAAAAATATTAGAGGGCTTTATTTACGCTTTAAAAGGATAACACAGCCCAACAAAAAAACAAAAGTTTCATGATCTGCGTAAGCGGCATATGCAGTTATATGTATTTTGGGTCGAATCCGAGGTCAGAATTTCGCCATCACGTCTGGACTTCGACATAATCTCACAAAACTGAAAAACCTTAAAATATCCCCCAAAAGATATAGAATCCTGATTTGAGCATGCGGTATATGTTTTAACATGTATTTTGTCCTTCTAAGTCCGAATCCGAACTCAAAAATGACGTATTACATCTGAGTTTCGACTTAACCTCAAAAAACTCGAAAAATTGTCAAAGCCCCAAAAAATAATGGAGTGTCATGATCGGGTCATGCGATATATGTTTCTATATGTTTTTAGACCTTCCAAATCCGAATTCAATGCCAAAACCAGCCAATCACGTCTGAATTTCAACCTAACCTAAAAAAATTTTGAAAAACTTCCAAAATATTTAATTTTTTGGAAAATTTATTATTGCATTTGTGCAAATATGTAGAATCACGTATTTAATTTATGTTTTTTCTTAGTTAAAATACAGTTTTGAAGCAAAAAATCATTACTCATATGAATCTATTCCGAATACTGATAAAATAGTGCTCAAAAGGGGATATACCAAAAGGAAAATTTTTTTTAAATTTCATTTGAATACACCCTAATCCAATATTAAAAAAAAGTTCAAAATTTTGGAAGTTTTTCAAAAAAAATTTAGGTTAGGTTGAAATTCAGAAGTGATAGGCTGGTTTTGACTTCGGATTCATATTTCGATGGCTAAAAAACATATAGAAACATGTATCGCATGACCCGATCTTGACCCCCCATTATTTTTTGGGACTTTAAACAATTTTCGAGTTTTTTGAGGTTAAGTCGAAACTCAGATGTGCTACGTACATTTTGACTTCGGATTCCGACTAAGAAGGACAAAATACATGTTAACACATATATCGCATGCTCAGATCAAGATTATATATCTTTTGGGGGATATTTTAAGAATTTTCAGTTTTGTGAGGTTATGTCGAAGTGCAGACGTGATGGCAAAATTCTGACCTCGTATTCGGATTCAGCAACCCAAAATACATATAACTGCATATGCCGCTTACCCAGATCATACAACTTTTTATTTTTTGTGGGGCTGTGTAATCGATAAAAAAAATATACAAAAAGCTATTATTTAATGTTAAACTTCATGTTAGGAAGAACTTCATCGATCCAATTTACGCTAATTTCGCTAACTTGACGCAGGAAACTTTGCTCGGTTTGAAGCATTTCAGTAAAGACGATACACTGTGGTTTGTATTTGCCATGCAAGACGCTGGAAGGATGTATTTTTGCCTTGAGGCGACCTTTTAGGGTCAGATAGTGTCCCTCCTTCTGCAGAAGGGCAATGTTGCCGAACAAGCCCGTCAATAGGCACTTTCGGATGGCATCTGGATTATCGCCACAGCTATTGAAGGCCAGGCCCATTCTCAAGCTAATTTCAGCAAGTTGATTGCGCACATTGCGGGCATAGGTTAAGTTCCTTATGTTCAGAAAGTTGTCATGGCACCAGACTTTTGGCTTCTCGATTTTCTGAAAGATGGTGAAGACGTTAAGAAGCGTCAAATGGTCGCCGTGTTTAGACAGGAACTTCGCATGGGCCAGAGCGGCCAACTCGCCCTTGTCGGCGTGATCTATGAATACGTTATCACTCGAAATGGCCGCCACCAGGCTGAGCATTTCTTCCATGCATCCAAATTTGGGTGCCGAGAGCAGCAGTTTGGCATATCGTGGATCGAGGGGAAACTTTGCCATCTGAAGTCCTGCAGTGCTGATGGTGGGAGACACGCCCGATTTGATGGCACCCAAGTACTCCAAGGTTTTATATGCGCTCTGGATGCCATCCTTCTGAGGCGGATCTATGAAATCAAAACTGTCGCAATCAATACCCAACGCCAGCAGCTGTAAGACCGTTGAGGTAAGATTGGCACGTAAGATTTCCGGTTCCTGAGCAATACGAAACTTCTCCATGCTCGCTTTCGTATAGGTTCGATAACATTTTCCTGGGGCATCGCGACCAGCGCGTCCACTTCTCTGCCAGGCCTGGGCCTGTGAGATACAAACTGTCTTTAGGATATCCAGGCCAGAGCTGGGATTAAATGACTTCTCCTTGACGTAGCCACAGTCGATCACGCAACGGATTCCAGGTATTGTAATTGAAGTTTCCGCAATGTTGGTGGCCAATACAATTTTCCTTGTATTTGCCGGCACTGGGAGGAAGCATTCCAATTGCCTGCCCTGTGCCATCTGGGCATATAGTGTAAACACGCGCACATCCGAGGGTCCCGAATTGTTGATCCGAGCCAGCTGTCGAATTTGCTGCGCCAAGGCCTCAATTTCCTCTTGGCCGGTGAGAAAGATGAGCACATCATTATTAATTGGTTCGTGGCGATGAATATCGAAGAGGGTGACCAGTGCCGCGTGTATATAGTCCTCCTGTGGCTCCTTGGCGTGCATTACGCACACCGGATGCGTGCGTCCCTCCAAGTACATGCCATTAATATTGAAGTACTTGCCAAAGTGGTCTATGTCCATAGTGGCCGAAGTGATAATGATCTTGAGCTTGGCTAGTTTGTACTTTCTCCGTTCCTGTTGTGCCTCCTTTACAATGCCGAACAGAACATCCGCATTGACCGTACGTTCGTGCGCCTCATCCAGTATAATGACACCGTACTTGCGTAAAAGGCGATCCGCAATGGCCTCGCGCAGCAGAATGCCATCCGTTAAGTAACGGATCTGCGTGCGTTCAGTTGTGGTGTCTTCGAAACGCACCGTGTAGCCAACGACATCCCCGATATTACTCGAGAGCTCCTGGGCCACTCGCTTGGCTATCGTTATGGCCGCAACACGACGTGGCTGGGTAATCCCAATGATGCCGTTCTTCGCATAGCCCGCCTGCAGCAAGAACTGTGGTATTTGTGTCGTCTTGCCGGACCCAGTCTCGCCCATTATCAGCAATGTGTCATTCGACTCCAGCTCCCTCAGTATGCGCTGCCGACAATTGTACACCGGGAGTGACTTGCGATCCTGTTCAATGCTGTTCCTTTTGTTCGCCAACACATTTTTGTACAGACTGGGCGAACTGTAGTTATGCTTCTTTATGCTATTCTGTTCCTTCGAGGCTTCCAGTTTACGTTTAACAGGAAAGACGGAGGCCATGGTCGTGATTCCATTGTTGCTAATCAAATATTTTGACTCCATGCTGCCCACTTTGCTCTACAAAAAAAGTAAACAAGTTAACATAAATATGATCCTGTTGTGTTATGGCACAAATATAATTATTTGCCCCACTTTTCATTTATTCATTTTAATGCAGCACTTACTTCAACATGGGTCAATAATATTCCGGTTTACAGTCGTTAAAATATTGTCTAGAATAGAATATTACGAAAATTGGAAAACGAGACAAGTGCAAGAGCACAGAAATGTGGCCGCGCCGATAACGATAAAATTTACAATGCCATCCGATTAATAGTAAAAATTCTTGGAAATCTGGTCACATGGATCATTTCAGCTGAGAATTTATAAGCGAAATCGGGACTATTTTTCAAGCTACGCCGAAAGTAGAAAACTTTTACTTATTGTTTTCTCCATATTTCATTGAGTTCTATAACAATCAATTGTCAGATTTTGGCTCCTGGACACTGCAATCTCCCACAGCAATTGTGTAAATAAATACTGGGAACAACAAATGTCGACGTTGCGTGCTGAATGACAAAACAAACCAGCTGTTTTCGATTTTCCGTCGGTGCGTATTTTTATAATATATTTTTGTTGCAGAACATTTCTACTTTTTCCGGTTGTTTTTAAGACTGAAAGACAATATAAAATGGTTGCTGGCGGAGCATCAGACACTGGCGGCGTAAAGCCCATGGCCATAGCGGGGCGTATGGTGCGGGAACGTGAGCGCCTCATCGGCATGACTCCCGATGAACGTGCCTGGCGGAAACAGTGGCTGAAGGACCAGGAGCTGCACCACGGCGCATGCAAGGTGCCAGCACTCGAACGTGAGCTTAACAATCCCATCAAGCGTCTGTATCGCGCACCATTGGACGGACTGTGTAAGGCACTTACACCAGCCTTGGTAAGTTGAAATTGTGTTATCGTTATGTAATCGACAAATTACTCAAATCTGCATCATATTCAAGGGCTTCCAACGCGCATACACAGTGCGCTTCTGGACCGGCAAGGCGTTGCTTGTGCTGGCGGGCATTTATTCAGGCGCATACTATTTCAAATATAATCAGAATGTAAGTACTTCCCTGAAGATGTCAACGGTATTTACCTGACTAGTATGACTTTCTATTATTCAGGATTGGACACGCAAAGGTGGTTGGCGTGTAATCTCGTCTCGCGAAGTCTGTGTGCCCGGCGATGAGGGATATCCTCGTGTTTCTGATCGTTCGGCCCCAGCCGATTATGCGGCTCGTGGGTTCCAGCAATCCCCCATATAAATACCGGTAGGAACAGTTACGTTCTGTTCTCTGCTTCAGTTTGGAACTTTACTACTTTCATGTTTACACAACAAACTTGCAATAAACATAGAACCCGTTAACGCAGTCGTAAGATAATAATCAGTGCGCACTTTTGTTCTTATTTTATTTAAATGTGTGTTATTTATCTATTGGTATTAAGTAAATGCTAGGGCGTGTTCAAATAAGTTATTTTCTATCTCCTTCGGGATACGGATCTGCAATCCATGCACATGTGAACATCAGTAAAATACTTGGGCCCGTCCCCGCGCCACGTAAGAATCTCTGCTGTCTATGAAGAACCTGCAAACTCGTGGTCGATGCACAGCTGAATCCCGTCTAGGTTGACTTCAAGATGGTTTTGTAAGACAGGACTTTATTCTCCAGACTGACCCTTGATCTATAGCCGAGGAGCCACCTTATTTCTCGGATCTTCAACTTTAGCTCTCTTCTCTTGGCCTTGAAATGTGCTGAGCAAGTCAATCCCCTATCCAAGATCAGGCCCAAGTACTTCACTGATTCAGTTGGCAGACTAGTACCGTTTAGGCGTTAGTGACGTGAGTACACTTCGTACCGTTGACCACATTGTTCCACCTTTCAGCCAGGGTTCTACGAGTAACAGTTGATTTTAAAGTATAGCCGAGGCCGCTGTTAAATAAACCAGGGACCGTAACGGTTATAATTTTTAATAAAAAAAATTCAAAAATTCTAAATTAACTCTTTAATTTAAAAATCATTTTTATTAAATAAATTTGATTTTTGAAAATAAAAATCATAAATAAAAATCAAATTGAAATTGCCCATGAACCGAGGGTCCTAGATCATATAACGATACATATGTATATTAAATTTACTTAAAATAAAATATAAAAGAAATCAATAAAAAATAAAATACACCAATGCGGAGCTCGACTTGAGCTAAAGAATATCAATACATTTTTTTATTAATCCCCGATAAAACAAAGCCAGCGATTCGCCCTTATTATTAGTAAAACATAAAAAAATATAAAGTCTATCTTTAAAAATAGAGTTGATATCGAGAAAAACAATTGTATTCCCACTGTGCATTGATATTTAATATATTATAACTTACTGCCGTGTTTTTAGTTCTTCTGGTAAAACGAATGGTAATTATTAAATATGTGCCCTCAGCAGCGATTTTTTTACAGGTAGGGCTATATATTATGTTGCATTTAGGTGAATGACAGAAGTCTCGGACTCTTCTAGTTTTTTTTTAATTTAATTTTGAAAATAATTAAATTTGCATGTATTTTGTTGTTGCGTTTTTGTGTACGGCGCCAGTCTGCCTGCAACATTTTATGACGGTACAGTGTCCCACAAACCGATTCATTTAAAATGAAAACTGAGCAAGCAAGAAAATTCAACAGCGCGCGCGCTTTATTTTCCAACATAAAATATTCTTTGTTTGCCGCACACATATGATATTCTGAAATCATATTGGCCTATTAAACATCTTCGTTGGCGCCAGTCTGCCGACCAACGAGTTCTAGTTGCAGGCGCCGAAATTCTCACCCATTATGCAACTCATAAAATAAAACATTGTTGTGCCTAAATAACATATCGTTTGAAATAAATCGCTTGCGGGACACAGTGCGCATCGTTGTGACGTTTTACTGAGAATTGGCCAACAACAAAATACATGCAAAACTTAATTATTTTCTAAATTCAATTAAAAAAATCTAGAAGAGTCCGAGACTTCTGTGTCATTCACCTAAATTCATCATAAATATAGCCCTACCTGTAAAAAAAATCTCTGCTGAGGGCACATATTTAATAATTACCAAACGAATTTGTAATACTTTACTTTTAAATATATATACCATTTATATGGTAAATTTTTGACAGAAGACGCTCTCATGGATAAATACTGATCTGGTTTAAATCTGCGTTATGTTTAACGAACATAAAAATGCTATGTACTTGATTTCACTTTGAAATGATATTTATTTTCCGTTGACTCAATTCACTGTGACAGAAACGTCACAACATCGTTTCACTTTCAAAAGTCGATCACTAGAAAAGTACTCTTGAACAGGTATTTTTCGCGTCGGCTCAATTCTGAAGATGTTTACATATTTCGCTGTGAACGGCAGTTTGTCACTGAAATTCAAAAACATAGTTTCACTGTCAAAAATCGATCATCACTAGAAAAGTGCTCTTTATTATAAAATGATATCGATAAAGAGAGAAGGTTCTCTCAGCATCGCATCACTTCATTTTTTAGTAATTGAAAAATATTCGTTAGTCCAAAAATAGTGAGCCTAGTAATGGACAACACACAGATGCACTAATAACATTTCGGCAACAATTAACAACGCACTGGACTCGACTGGTTTAGTGTTCGACAAGCAAGGTTAAAAGGCGAGCAACTCTGGACGTAGAGCTGCTGTATGTGTGAAGGCAATTTATTTTCATCCGCGTGGATCATATCGGCAATTAATTACTGTCGTCACAGTACGCGTGGCTACCGATATAAAGTTAATTTGAGCTCTACAGTCACTAGGCGTTCAAAGTCTTCATCCAGAAACAGGTAAGTGAGGCATTCTGGCCTATTGTCAAGCTTTGAACCTAGAAGTGATGCCTTTCGTATGAACTATATTCAATTTTTTCCTTTTGCAATTCCATCCCAAGCGATAGTTAATATGGATTTTTGTTAAATATTTTATTTTTTTTTTACCTTTGCATTGTGCTCTGTGATATCTATGAAAGTCTCAGCCGGCGGCGAGTTGGCGTCACTGTTAACGCCGTCTACACTGTTGCGCTCTTTTGTTCACCAAGTGCGCAATCGGCTCAGCTGTCACTTGGCAGAGAGGACTGACGTTGGCGTAGCTTCCCGCGCGCGGGAAACTTGCAACTTTGTTCATTCATAACGTGGTCATTTGTACAATAATTTTTGTGCAAATAATCAAATTAGGTTCTACGACCTGTGTCCTCATTACAGTATACCTCAACGTTTAATGTTTCATTCAGAAAATAGATATAGAGAGTCATTGAAGTTAGTGCTAAAACGTATCAATTTAACGCGCTCGGAATAACAAACCTTCGGCTGTTTGTTTGTGTTGTGAGCGGCGTTGCCGGAAAGTCGCAAATTATTGTGTGTAGAAAGTCTGAATGTAAACATTTATCAAATTGACCTATATTTGGTCATTTCATATTCATTTAATTTATTTTATTTGCTAAGTTTTGATTTTTTAATATTAATATCATTATTTTGCATTTTTTGGTCTATTATTTACATCATTCTCAAAATGAAGAGGAAAAATAATTCAATTTTGTTAGCAACTTTGGTATAATTTCTTTGCCAAGGTGGCAGCTCAACAGATGTACCGCGCAATGCTCGGTAAAAGAGCGCCACAGAACAGCTGATTGACTCATGGATTCACACTCGACGCATACACAGACCAGGTTTAACAGAAGCGTCGCTGTAGGAACTTTCATTCAATAAAAATTCTCAAGTGAAGGAGTAAAGGAATGTTTCGGTGATTTTGGCAGGAACCACTGTGAGTAAAGAACAACTTTCTCAACTTGAAACTGCTTCACGCATTTTGCGTGGCATTTTGCGCTCTCTTGCACTCTCCGATCAGTGCGCTCTCGTTAAATGTTAATTGGACTAACAACAACAAAACCATATTGCCAGTGTGTTTGTTGCATTTTTTGGCGCTGGCGCGCTGGCTCTGCTCTCACTTGCACACACCAGCACTTATGAACGTACATATGTATATATATGCATACATATGCATGTATGTATGTTGCTCTGCCGCTACCAACGTCGTGGTTGACGCCGGCTCTCTTTTTCTCTCACCGACAAGTTTTCGTCGTCGTTGCCGTTGCCTTACCACCAATTCTTTCTGATCACTGCTCAGCTGCTGCTTGGTAAAGTTCGTGCTCGGTGTGTGACGACGTATTACATTTTATTTTTCCAAGTGCAAATTAAGTTTTATTTTCAAAGGCAAATGATCGTATTATGTTTGGTAAAGAACTAGTCAATTGGTTCTCTCTAAATACTAAACACTTTAGGTAAAACTACGTCAAAATAATGTGAATATGATACGATAATTTACGCGTGTGACAAGTGTGGGATAGAAATGCCACTGTGTGTGTGTATAATAAGAGCATAAGTGTGTGTTCCAATCGTCGTCGTGTCTTTTGCATTTGCTACATTTGCTCAAAAATACAACAAGTTCTAATATAAATTGTCAGCGATAAAACAGAAAGGTTAACCAAATCTTATGTTAGAAATTGTGCACTTTTCGCAGATTAGAATATATATATTTATATATAATTAATAGACCACAGGCCTGCAGATAACTAGATGTGGCAATAGCAAACTGCACTTGCTGGTTCTTCTGCATATGAAGGTTGTATTCAACTGTGTTCCACTGTCACTTTAAATTCAGATTCTGCTGACCTAATTACTTAACAGTTAATATTTGTGCAATGTTTAAACATATAATTCTACAACTCGTTCGTTGTTGGTGAAGATTCACTTACCTATATCCAATCAATTCGCACATTTGGTGCTTTTCACCCGCCTGATTGCACTTTTTCCCGCCATCAATATGGATTTTAGGCGGTAAAAAAATGCGCCATCTAAATGCCCTATTCGCGCCACTTTATTTCTGTTCTCTTTATTTTTCCCCACGACCAATGGCACACACACACACACCAATGGCACATACACATATGTATGATTGCGCTCTCTTTGACAAAACACTCTCTGGCCATACGCACTCACACCACGAAATTCGCTGTTCCGCTCAAAGCAGAATAACGAGAAGAATGTAGCGTCGCTGCCGCAGTCAACATCGAAGCTGACTGCGCAATTCGTTGCGTGTTGTTATAGAAATATGTTTTAATAAAACAAAAAACAATAACATTTAGTATATGTACATATATTAAGTATAAGTGTATTTAAAATATACACTCTGATTATATTGACAAAATGACCACCTATATTTTTTGGAATGATAGTGAGAGTAACGATAATTGCGATCACTTCCAAGAATATCTGTGGTATGTTACATGTATCGCTCCATTAAATTGTCACCTCTTTTCTTCACCCGGTGAATCCCACTCAATCTTTGTAAATGATACCCCCCACGTATATTTCTTTTTCATATAAGTATAACTTTTTTTTGCTATAAAATTTGCCAGTAAGATTTTACTTTTGTAGTGCTCAATTTCGGTGAAAATTGCCTGTGAAGTCTGGAACGCGCCCATTTCCATGTCCAATATAATTGCCACTAGGCATCGCATAGAACCAGTTGTTTTTTTTTAATTAAAGTGTGTTTTAAATAAATACCTTGTTTAATTATTAGGCCACGTTATGACAAAATACTCATTCACAATACAAAATGTTAACTGTACAGTAAAACTAAGTTCAAAGTTCCAATTTTATTTAGGGGTTTATATAACAGAAAGAATGAGGCGTCTCCGACGTTACAAAGTAATAGCAAATATTCTTTATTCGCATCAACATCCCAAGTAATGTCCAACTGTCTGTGTGTCCCTTTGATCTTAGATAGGACTACAAATTGTTGTGGCAATATGTCTTATAATTGCACACAAGTTAGGTTATTGTTTTAGAATATGTTTAGAATATTCAAAACGAACTGTCCAAATGATTTCTTATAAATTGGTTGCGATTGGATAATTAAAATAAAAGTCAGTTTAAAAATTACTTTAGTGGTACGCTCAGTACACAGGACTGCCGCCTGCAAGTATGCAATGCAAAATATGCTAAACATTGAAGCTGTCTGTGTAAGAAGTATTTTTGGAGGTAGATAGAGAGTATATAACAACACACTCGACTGCAGATTATTATATTAAAGATATTCGCATGTTATTTATACATATATACTGCTGGCACTGCATTCCAAATGAAACCTTATCAATTGTGAAAGCCCCCAAAGAATGGCATATCTATAAATAATTGTAACTATTAATTAGAATTTATTATTAGCAATATATCAGCAAGCAGATCACTTTGTGCAAATGTATGTACCAGGCAGAAGGGTGCGTGTCACACCCCACCAAGTATATATATTCTTGCCCAGGATCACTAATTTAAATTAGAGTTGATGTTATGCTATGAACTTATACAATCCATTTGTGACGAGTATCTTAAGAATGTATCTTACACGTTGTGCGAACGCAGTCAAAATTCAACTGCACAGCGAGAGAAGAAACACATAACTTCACGACCAACAAGATGCACCCAAACACACCACAATAATGGACGCTACAAATTTCAGCGAATGCGTAACTTTTCAAGAGACAAGGGAGAATAAACATGGGACCTGTTTTCTGTTTGGCTTTCGCTCAACTCCCCATTCGCCTCTCTTAGCGCTCCCAGTATACTTTTGCGCATTTTGCACACGCACACACATATCTACAAACAGAACAACTAAAGAAAGCTACAATCGAGTGCCTTCGACAGTAAGATATCCTTCGTAAACATTTATAAATACAATAACACATCCTAACAACAAATTCTTTAGCTGTGCATTGCCTTCTCGCTCTTACGAACATGTATAAATACATGAAATAAACTTTATCTGCGCCTCGTATTGAGGAACCTTCATGCTTACTTTGGTTTCTGTAGTGTTTATAATAGCTAGGATCTATGTGATCTATTTTAAGCTAACTATATAATGACAAACAGATGCCTATCTCATAATATTTGGAGATAATAAATAATTTCCTTTAAGTTGTTATACCCTTCGACCATTGAAAATTGTCAAAAAAGGGTATACTAACTTTGTGCAAATGTATGTAACAGGCAGAAGGAGGCGTGGGGGACCTTATAAAGTATATATATTCTTGCTCAGGATCACAAGCCGAGTCGATTGAGCCATTTCCGTCTGTCTGTCTGTGTGAACGCACAGATCTCAGCTATTATAAAAGCTACAGTTACCGAATTTGGCAAGAAGACTCCTGTGTACTATAAGGTGATCAAGTTTATTTCAAATGTAAGGTGCCTCGCCCACCGCCCCCGTAAATCAATAATTTAATTTTTGAATTCAATTTGTAAGCGCTGTATAAAAGCTAAAATTTTCTGACTTAAACATATACTAAGCTGAATGAATTATCTACGTATTCTCGAAATTGCAATCCGATCGGATAATAATCACAGAAGTTATTTAAGAAAGTATGAGCATAAAACCAAATGCTTCTGTCCGTTAACAAGAGAGGCGGGCGAGCGCCATCTGTCGGGAATAATTGTAAGGCATGTGCATATATATATATTTATGAATTTAACAATTTAAACTACACGGGAACATAGGTCGAAGGGTATCCCACTGTCGCGTGTTGCGCGACTGTTGCTTTTCTTACTAGTTTTTAATATATTACTTTTTAGTAAAAAATTATTAAAAACGGTAAAATTAAAACGTTATAGAAAAACCATTGATGCGTAAACTCCAGTACAACGTGTATGCATGAAACCCAACATTTTTTGAAATACCAGTGGGACAATACAAGTCCAGGAAGCTTGTACTTAAACTCCCAGAGCTGCTTTAATGTCCTTTTAAGTTCTCGTTTGGAGACCTTAATCCCCATTTTGGCCAAATTTGATTTTCATAGTTTCTTGAAGAATTGTGACCTATCTAGGCCAATCCAAAACATACCTTGATTGTTCCAGGGTGTTTAATGATTTGTTTGTTACAGTTATACCCTTGCAAAGAGTATATTATTATTTGATTAAACTTGGCACACATGTTTCTTATTTCTCGTTCCTGTTCTAAGCTGTTATACAATATACTTATATTTATATTTAAAATAACTACATGCAATTTACAACGTCGGACTAGTTCTGGGAAAATGCTTTTAAAATTTCATTTAAATTAGACCAATATAACAATGAGAGTTTTTGATTGAAGACCAGCATTGATTTTCGAAATAACTTAACTGATTACTGCCAATCAAAATGATGTAAATCAGTTAGAAATATGATAACTATATAATAATAATATACCAATAATTTATTTATTTAGTTATTTAATAATTTAAAGTCGACTATGATCTGTTCACTGATTCAAAATTTTAAAATGACATTCTAATTATTTGTAATTTACAAATTAAAAAATACAAATTAATTGGGAACAATTAAAACTTCAAATATAAAATCTGTTATGTTCAAACTGGAAAAAGAAAAAGTCGAGATATTAATGAGATATTAATGAAAGCCTTTTCCAACTTACAACAGAACCATTTAAAGTTAATTCGCCCACAAGGTGTGTGTGTATTTCTTTGAGATGCTGTTCCGAATGTCTGGCTACGTCAGTAGGAAGTTAATCGTATATTACGAGTAGTTTACAGCGTGTTTCAGTTTTCTTCTTCTTCTTAGGTGGTCATTACAACCCGTCATCGGGTTACGGCCGACCTCAACATCTCGCGCCAGGAGCCTCTGCTTTTTACGCGCCTTCTCCAATTGGTTACACCAAGTGCAGCCACGTTCTCCTCCACTTGGTCCATCCATCGGAGCTGCGCTCGTCCCCTTCGTCGACCAACATCAACTCTCGTCTCAAACACCTTCTTCACTGGAGCTTGTTCTTCCATACGTACGACATGTCCCAGCAAGCGCATAGGTTGTATTGTTATACGCCGGACTATGACAATGTCGTCGTGGTCAATTCGAATGCAAAAGTCGTCCCCGGTACGAACAGGACCAAAGATCTTGCGTAGTATTTTCCTCTCGAACACTCCAAGCGCGGCTGCATTCATGTGTGACAGTACCCATGCTTCAGCTCTGTGTAAGAGTACGTCTTGTACAGGGCTAGTTTTGTCGGTCGAGAGACAGCTCTGCTACACCCCTTTCACTGACCCCATGGTAACACCTGTTGGCAGATGCACTAACGGTTTCCTGCAAATCAAATCAATTATCTGTCTGAGCAGATAAAATCTAAATCCAAAATATTTAAATTACTTTGAATCGCTAAATCAGCAATAAACGATAATATTTGTTTTCTGAGATCTCTCAAACAGAGAGACAGACGGAAATCTACCAATTTACTCAACTATAGATCCTCAGCAAGAATATATATACTTTGTGGGGTCTGCCACGCCTTCTACCGCCCGTTCCATTCTCCTTTTCACCATTTTTTATTTAGAGTTACATGGAAGGTACAAGATCCGATCCGGTAAAAAATTGAACTGAATATGTATTCCGGTATATACAGTGGGCACGGAGATGCCTTCTTCATATTATATATATTTTTTGTTGGTGCAAAGTGATAAGAAATAGTTGAAGTGTATTATACAAAATATTCTAAGGAAAGGATAAAAAAAGAATGAACTTAATCAAAACTTGTCTTAGTCGTTCTAACTTCTTGGCTTGGATTTTGAATAGGTGTAGGATTGATGTACAGGTTTCACCTGTAAAATGATAATTTAAACAACTCGAATATTCAATACACGTGAGGCAATAAGGCTTAGTGATACCTTTAAAATTATTTTATGTTTGTATTAAATATTTTTAAACTCATCTGTTATATTTTTATTTACATTTTTTCAGTTTTCTTTACATAACTTAAACTACAGTTACTGCATTTCAAGGAGTTTTCTTAGTCCGAGTTTCTTGTTCTTAACTTGCAACTGTAGCGGCATTTGAGGGCCGTACAATTATGGATTTAAATGCTAAAAGGTAAGTGCATTTTTAATCGCCAAGGGATTTATTAACTCAAAGCATGCACAGGCATAATTCGCATTTTTAATCCGTATCAATAGCCAATTTGTTTGTGTTTCTGGGCCATGATTTCTAAGCAAAGTCAAAGTTTTGAACATTTCTGCTTCACATTTGTTTAGATTCATTTTCATAAAGAGATTCATTATGCGTTGATATTCGCTCTTTTAAATCTCGGTTTATATTCAAAGAATATAAAATAAATGTAAAAGAAACGATGCGATAGCTAATAACTACGATTTACATATCAACTTACTAGTGTCGTCTGCGACAAATCAAAAGATAATTTGTAAGCAGTGTATTTAGGGTTTTTGTCCAATGAGCATGCAATATTACAGATTATATTATAAAGTGTACAACTTATTCTTATTTATTCTTATTCTTTATTTTAATTCATTCACGTCCATTCGTCTGGCGCTATCTCGAGAGAGTGATCGCACTTCCGATTACAATATATCGAGTGCCTGTTTCTTATCGATAGTTACAGTGTTACCTTATCTTTAGCTTATATTATATTTAAACTATTTACAAAAGTGTTATTTTTTTAAAAGCTATAGGAAAGTTTCTAAGAAATACACATACAATTTAGAGAAATGCATGAAATCTTTATTTGAATCGATAGTACGGTCCATATAATTTAATGTTTGAAGATTATTTCATGCAAATGTTGATCGTGACTGCGTCTCAAATTGTCCATCCGCTTACTCCAATTTTGGCATACTCTTTCCAACATTTCGAACGATATCTCACGAGGAATGGCTATCAATGTTGTCCTCCAATGCGTCAATTGAAGTGGGCGTTAAATCGCACTATCTAGGTGGCCAATTGACCGGTCTCGAACGTGAAGTAAAATGTTCACAGAACTCGCCTCTTAATAGTCCATTGTTACGCGTGCTGTGTGGCATGTGGCACCGTCTTCTTGAAACCACACCATTCACAGTTACGTTACGATTCGCATCATCTTTGAAGAAGTTCGATCCAAAGATGCCACCAGCCCATAATCCGCACCAAACTGTGACTTTTTCAGGATGCATTGGTAGATCTTGCAATGCTTCTGGCTGATCTTCACTCCAAAATGTCCAACATGGTAAATTTGGTACGAAATTTAGTCACAGTGGGTCGATTAAACTGACCATAAAATGGAAGAAGCGCCCGTTGAACTTTCTTGACAGAGCACGCATTTTGATAATAAAATTCAATAATTGCAAGCGTTGTTCGTTTGTAAGACGGTTCATGGTTCAATTAAAGACCAAACTGAAGATGTTTAACAGTGATACAAAATATGAAACGTGCGTCAGCTGTTTAAACCAATGTTGCCAAAAAGATAATAGCTAAAAATCATCCTGAAAATCACATTATGCTCTTCTAATTTACTTTAAAAGTACAAAACAACAATAATAGTATGATGGAAGAAAACGTCGCATGCGACAGTCATCAAAGTTCATTTAAAAAAAAAACACTTAATATTTTTAAGTCAAACTAAACATATTATTAAGAGCAATCAATGCATAGAAATTTACAATTAATTTCGCTGAAATCCGAGCTTGAACTGGTATTCGAAAAAGTGACTTCTGTCTGTGTCGCTTGCGAATGCCTAACAATTTATTGAATACCTAGAAAACGAACATTTGCTATCAATATCAGCATTAAGTCTTGCTAGATGTTTACAATTACCCGTTATTATTTATTTTTATTATTCAATTGAAGGAGACAAACCCCAAAGCCTGCCTGTATAGGTAAAGAACCTGGCAAAGGTGGTTTTTCTTTCTGGTTATACCCGCTGTTTAATAAAGTCAAGTCACGGCTTTTCGTTTTGGCATATATGAAAACTTATACTATGGAAAAATAACTGTCCACAAACTTATACCAAAAACCAATCGGATAATAAACACAAGTTAAAACATTTTCTATAGTTTCGAGCTGCGGTGTACAGTTGACCCGAAGATTAATCTATCGGAATTTAATGCAATATTCAATTCAATTTATTTTAAAATGAAGGAAACACTTGCCAGACATATGAAAACATATAACGAGAGATATATATTGGCCTGATCCGACTTATGTTTAATCAAGATTGTCTTTATAATTATCTACATTTCTGAACTCAACTACGTTCTATTGACATTCTCCCCTCATCGTACTTTACTCAGGAATTCGTTGTACATCCTTAATTTGGCTTCCTTAACTAACAGCCCGTATAAAATTGCCCAACTGTTTATTTTCTAATTTCGTTTATTTTCTGACTTCCTGTGGCAAGAACATGCATTTGCTTTAGAATCCCTGGCCGCATCATGGTGGCGGCGCAGTGCCAAAGGCCACCAATGATATTTATCTAATGACATCTCGTCCCTGACCCTGGCCATCCCCGACTTGCCGCAAGTGTCGGAGCAACTGTCCGCAGTAGTAGTTACCGCGCCCCAGTCCCCGATCGTTGGATGACAAGCCAAGTGCGACAATCTAAATGCACCAATCGAACAGCTGTCGTAGGTGTTAAAAAGAAATACAACGATGGTTAGTTATCGAAACGCGACGCATCCACATTTCACATTCCGCTACAGAACAAATTCCAATGGATGCGGCAACAGGAAAGTGTCCTGTTCGTGGTTTTTCTACTTTTTCGTACTGTAGAATTACCAAATAATTGTGCAAGAAAACTCATTAGAAAAGTGTTTAGCCTGGACAAGGGAAGGGGTGTAGTTTTGACTACATTTTAAGCAGTATGGCCTTCTGCTACTACCTACTATATAGGGTAGAAACTCATGGAACAGCCAGAAAGTTGCGTTGCAGACTTTACAAAGTTTACATTACCTGATAGTAACCTTTTGGTGTGCACAACAATGATAAGTTTGGAAGAGGGTATATAAGAGTCCAGCCAACTCGACTATAGCTCTCTGTCATCCTTTATTTTGTCATTGCGTGTCATTGTAACGTTGGCATAGCGGACACGGCGCGGCATTTGTGGGTTTTTAGTTTTAATTGAGTCTAATATTGCCCCGTCCACCGTTCGATGAACTGCAGCGCGCTTCAATATAATTGCATAATTACTCTGTCATTTGGCCGTTGGTATTTGCAACACTCGCACTCGCTGGGTCGCTGGGCTCGCCTCATTTTTTGATCACTTAAGTGATAGTCCATTTTATGGACATAATTCGCAGTCTAGAGTGTGCGACATAATTGTAGGTATGTGTAGCGAATAGAATTTGTCCCCTAAGCACAGCAGACCATAACGGAATTCGGGTAACCATCTTTATACCTTTGCAGAGGGTATAATAATTTTGGTGGCGAAGAGTTTGCAACGCACCTTACGAGACATTTCCGACCTTACAAACTATTGGCCGATTTTACAGACCATAAGAGCTAGGACTTCTAAAGTTATGAAAAAATGTCTAAATGTTGCATTTATTTGCATTCAAACGCACACACATGCATGTAAACAATGGAGGTGATGGCAGCGTGAGGGTACGGGTGGCAACGCTGCAGGCGCCTATCGATAGAACCAGAATTGCAGTAATGAAGAATAATCGAACAGTCAGTTTAAAAAAGAATTGAAATCGAGATATCGAACGAAAGAGTCGTTGATAAATTTGTCGTTAAGTTGCAGTGGAAGAGAAGTTGTAAAAGGCAGACAAGTCGGTATGCTTTCTAAAATAAAGACGTCGATCGGTCAAGTCGGACTGTCGTTAGTCATGTTGCGAGAACGGCATAGCGACATATCTCCGCCGACATATCTCCGCCCAGTACACTTTTCGGGCGGACTTATGTCGCTTTTTTCTGACGGAGCTATGTCGTTTTGCAAACGTATCTCCGAGCGGAGGTATGACGTTTTCTAAACGACATTTCTCCGCCGAACTAAAAACGACATATCTCCGCGCGGAGCTATGTCGTTTTGAAAGCGACATAACTCCGCCAATAAAAAAACGGCGGAGATATGTCACCCTTAGTTCGCCGAAGATGTAACAGCATAAAATTTCTCATTTTTGTGTCTGTCGCAATTTTTGAAAGAAATAAATCGCTTGTAGGACACTGCGCATCATTGTGACATTTTACTCAGAATTAGCCAACAACAAAATACATGCAAATTTAAAATTCAATAACAAAACTAGAAGATTCCGAGACATAATTTTGGTAAAGGTTAAATAGCTGCATTTACTGATAGGGCTATATTTTCATGACATTAGGTGAAAGATTTATTTGGTCGCTTCCAGTTTTTTTTTAATTGAATTTTGAAAAAAAATTAAATTTACATGTATTTTGTTGTTGGCCAATTCTGAGTAAAGCGTCACAATGATGCGCACAGTGGCCTACAACCGATTTATTTCAAACGAAATGTTATATAGACACAATAATGTTTTATTTTATGAGTTGCATATTGGGTGAGAGTTTTGGCGCATGGAACTATAACTCGTTGGTCGGCAGACTGGCGCCAATGAAGATTATGAATAACTCAAGATGCTTTCAGAATATCATATGTTTGCTGCGGGGTAACGACATAAGTCCGCGCGACATATCTCCGCCGATCTTAAAACGACATATCTCCGCGCGGAGCTATGTCGTTTTGTAGCGACATTATTCCGCGCGGAGATATGACGTTTCAAACGACATAACTCCGCCCGGAGATATGTCGTTTTAAGATCGGCGGAGATATGTCGCGCGGACTTATGTCGTTACTCCGCGAGAACATCAAACTCATTTTTGTTAAAGTAGAACTAAAGTAAAGTGAAGTAACGTATTATTTGTACTATCTAATATGTACTACTATATAATATATATAATAATATATATAATATATATAATAATATATATAATAATATATATAATATATATAATAATATATATAATATATATAATAATATATACATATATAATATATATAATAATATATACATATATAATATATATAATATATCATCTGTGATTGGCCAATGTATGTACATGTACGTATGCATGAGAAGGCTTCCGTTACGCTATATCTATTAAAGAGTACAGGGTATTGTACAACTAAGTAATCTTTACGTTTAAACATAGGCAGAAACGTATCTTACTGTGGAATGCGCTCGACTGTTGATCTCGTTTTTTTCTCGAAATAACTTATAAATGCCAATCAAAGATAGTTAGTAATAGACGTATTTTTTGCATTTCATTTAAATCGAACATCTACTTGTATATCCTATAGCTTTTATGGACCAAGTTTTTATACCTAGGTGTCAATGAATACATACAATAATAGCTAATTCTGCACCATTATATTGTATATAACTAGTATAGTAACAATTGGAGGAGATACGAACTTGCAGGAGTATAAAATATTTTCGTTCTGGTTTTAAAGGTTGCATACTTACAAGCGCATTCTAAGTTAATGGTTCGGTACGCGAGAACTTCAATAGTTTCAACTCAATTGGTCAATTGAGAAAATATGTACATTTTCCAATTTTTGTACACAATGGCAAACCTCTACCTGATTGCTGCAATTTTTATTCATGAACTGGGGTACAAAGTCTTATGTACCCGCATACTGATTTAGGGTTTGTTACAGCTGCCGCTATTTCCGTACTATTTACTTAGCTAGCATTATACTTTTTCTGCCCTGAGCAAAAGAAGCAATATCATAAGAAAGTCCTCAGCTTTTCGTACTCTTCTACCCTTAACCTATAACACTATTCTATCGATAGGGTTTACGATAACTAAGTAAACTGACGGTAGTGTAACGACTAAGGTCACACTTGACAACATAAGACTTAATATAATAGAGTATAACTTAACAAACGGGTGTACTTACTTTGTGTATATATGTATATGTAACAGGCAGACGGAGGCGTGGCAGAGCTCACACAGTATATGTATATAATCATGGCAAGTCCATTGAGCCACGTCCGTCTTTCTGTCGGTCTGAAAGATCGCGTCGATCTCAGGTATCATAGATGGAGGTTACTGATAATCATAATCATATACAAATAAAATATAAAAATTATTTTTCAATTTTAGGATTCATAATTTGCGATTGTTAAGCAAAATGTAAGTTTTCCAGTTTCTTCTTCGACGTCCAAATCGATTATTAGTATATTCACATGTCACAAAATTATTCTTGTTACACATTCTCAACATTCTGTGCACTGCTAAATACCAGCATCCTCATCCCCCATTCATATGTAGTGTGCATACATCTTAAAGTCGAGTGGACTTATTTTAAACAGTTCAAACTAAAGTTGAGTTTTATATAATTGATGTTAAGAAGATCATTCGGGTTCGTCGGGGGTGTGTGAACAGCATTAAGTTCTCTTCAAATATTTTCTGAATTCTACGATTTTGTCCCGTGTTTTGTAGGGCTAACACAACCAGCAGCAACAATGAACTCAGGAAGCATGAAGTAGTCATTCCCGCCAACACCCACAGCAGCAGCGGAGTAGCGGAAGAAGCAACAGCAAAAATTACAACAACAGTAACAACGACATCCTCAGAAGATCATAATAGTCGTTTGAGTTGTGTTGTGTGTAGATCGGTAGATATGTGCTCATGTGATACTCACAGAAATATGACTTCCTCCGCCAGCAGCAGTGGAAAGCGTAAACGTCGCTCTTCAACTAAGGTGAGTAAATATATGTATATATTATATATAGTAACTAGGTTATCAAATTATATTTGTATTTGCAAAAAATCGAAGCTGCTTTGTAATTGTTCAATATGTGTGATCATCCGATACATAGTTTTCCGGTGGGAGCGTATTAGATCCACATGCTTCACTGCAAATTCACACTTTAAACCTCAATTTATAGAATAATTTATTTATCTGTAGTTTCCAAATGAGGTTAATATGAAAACGAAGGGTATAACAAGTTGGTCCAAATCACATTTTTGTTCACAAGCGTTTATTACACACATACATTTAGGTTTGGTACGTAAGGAATTTAATTACCTTTCAGGAACTAAATATAAAAATAGGTTTACTAAAAAACGATTAAGTCTTGTAATGGTGTACACCCCCATTTCTTAAAAATAATAATTTGTTCCCAGTCTCGATAAGGAAAATTTGAGCTCAAAATGAGAAGATCATTTTATTGTCTTGCAATATATTTTTAAATCTGGCTAATTTACGGCTAAATATGAAAAGACCTCCCATTAAGGTAGATCAGAATTAGTGTTAGCCACTATGGAATAAGATCTATTGTAGTCCAAATTCAGAATTAATGATAAAATGTTAATTTTTGGTGAGCACAGTTAATATTTCCCTCCGAGTAATTTCTGATAATTAGTTTAGTAATTTCCAAAGAAATAAGGAAAGGGTTGTACTTATTTCCAAGATACCGCTAACGTACATATAATACGTAATACGCTTATGCCCTCGACCATTGAAAATTGTCAAAAAAGGGTATACTAACTTTGTGTAAATGTATGTATTGTCCGTCTAATCTCAGCTATTATAAGAGCTAAAGAGATCAAATTTGGCATAAAGGTTTATGCAAACTGTGCGCATATCAAGTTTATTTCAATTATTATTATTTATTTTTGATGCCAAAGCCACCGCCTCGGCAAATGATTTGTAAGCGTTGTATAAAAGATACAACTTTCTGACTTTGATATAAATTGAAAAAATTAAACTACACCGGTTTACTAGTCAACTAAATCTTATGGTCATGTCGACTGTACTGACTACCGTCACAGACACTGCTTGTAAAGGGTGATTTTGTAAATGAAATCTTTATTTGAATCGATAGTACGGTCCATATAATTTAAAGTTTGAAGATTATTTCATGCAAATGTTGACCGTGGCTGTTTGGCATACTCTTTCCAACATTTCGCGAATAAATGCTTCAATGTTGTCCTCCTGCGTCAATTGTAGCGGGCTTGTCTGTATAGACATTAGATTTAACATAGCCCCACAGAAAATAGTCTAAAGGCGTTAAATCACATGATCTTAATACGTATGATCAATGTTCACCGAACACGCCTCTCAATAAATCCATTGTTACGCGTGCCGTGTGGCATGTGGCACCGTCTTGTTGAAACCACATGTCATGCAAGTCAAGCTCTTGCATTTTGGGTAAGAATAAGTTTGATATCATCTCACGATAGCGCTCACCATTAACAGTTACTTTATGATTCGCATAATTTTTAAAGAAGTACGGTCCAAAGATGCCACCAGCCCATAATGGGCACCAAACTGACTTTTACTGGATGCATTGGTAGATCTTGCAATGCTTCTGGCTGAACTTCACTCCAAAATGTCCAACATGGTAAATTTGGTACGAAATTTAGTCACAGTGGGTCGATTAAACTGACCATAAAATGGAAGAAGCGCCCGTTGAACTTTCTTGACAGAGCACGCATTTTGATAATAAAATTCAATAATTGCAAGCGTTGTTCGTTTGTAAGACGGTTCATGGTTCAATTAAAGACCAAACTGAAGATGTTTAACAGTGATACAAAATATGAAACGTGCGTCAGCTGTTTAAACCAATGTTGCCAAAAAGATAATAGCTAAAAAATCACCCTTTACTTTAACACTCCACTCATTCTCAAATGAAGACTCCCTCTTCGTTTTTTAGTGCTTTTTTTAGTGGTTACCCATTTAGCCATATATTTTACTACGAGTATCTTACGAGTTAAAAACCAGTAAGAAAAGCAACAGTCGCGCAGCACGCGACAGTGGGATACCCTTCGACCTATGTTCCTATGTATGTAGACATATACTTATGCACATACTTTGAAATTATTCTCGACAGATGGCGCTCGCGCTCTCCCGCCTCCCTTGTTAGCTGACACAAGCACTTGGTTTTATGCTCATACTTTCTTAAATAACTTCTGTGTTTATTGACCGATCGGATTACAATTTCGAGAATACGTAGATATTTTATTCAGTTTATTATATGTTAAAGTCAGAAAGTTGTATCTTTTATACAGCGCTTATAAATTAAGTTCAAAAATTAAATTATTAATTTACGGGGGCGGTGGGCGTGGCATCCAACTTTTGAAATAAACTTGATCTGCGCCGGCTACATAGAAATGTTCATGCCAAATTTGGTAACTCTAGCTCTTATAATAGCGAGTTGATTACATGAGCGGTATAAATCTGACTCATTATTTGGGACAAACCAAATACACCCTCTTCAAGAGTACAATTTAGACAAATATTTGATATCCCCGCTATTTATTAATTATTATTTAAACAACATTTCAAAACTGTGTACTATAAATGACATTGGAATAATCGGTGAAGAGTCATGCCACAAATTGCTAGTCTATAAAATCATCGAACCATGCCGAAGATTACCTTTCGTTTTGTTGTGTTCTTCCCTCTGAATGCTTATGAGTCAGCGCCTGTCCTCGAGCAGGAACTCTTACGCAGTAAAAATATGTTCAGTGCTATGTGGCAAAAGGATCAGAGACAGACGATTAGTTTAGTTGAGAACGCTGCCTCGCCGTGGGGCCTTCTTTCCTTAGGACTTGAAAGTCACAACTCTCATAAGTGTTCGTTAAACCCGGAGAAGTTAGAAAATTCTCCTGAGGATCTGCGATATTTATCTGTTATTATGTTAGACGAGTTCGTGGAGCGTGAAGAGAAGCACCCGAACAGAATAACTAGATCAAGATGGGATGGTCTTTGTTGGACATGGAGATGTGGGCATGGTTCGTACGAGCGGTTATTTCAACCACAAGACGAAGAAAGAGGGTTGAAGTCATCCTTATTCCAAGGATCATTTGCCTTTCCATTTAATTAAATATTCATCGAAACAACATATGCAGCGGAAACATTTGGGTAAATGAAAAATTGTACTCTACCTAGTTGCATTACCGGTCTCAGGAAATGGGCCAACGCGATGGGACTAGAAGTTTTTTGGGCTTCTTCCCATTGGATTTCCGTTAGACTTTTATGCAAATCATTTTCTGTATCCTTTTTCTTTACCGTCTGTCATCTGTCTGTGGGATGTTATGTTTTTCGTCCTTAATTATTTGTTATTTGCGTGTCGCTTGAAATATATTTTAGAATCGAAGTCTATAGATCCCAGCAGTAAATTATTCAAAAATTATTCTGCCCCCAATTTATTTGTTAATGTCTTTTGAGTTCTTGGCAAATTCAAACAAACTTATACACCATTTTGTTGGCTCTAAAAACCCCTGAATTCAAATGCTTTTTTTGTCTATTTTGCAATATAACTTGCCTGTAAGAATATCAAAGTGAACCCAATCATATTGTTGAGAATGCACGCGACTTTAAAACCCCTTAAACCATTTGCTTTGAAAACAATTAAATGAAAATTGGTTAATATTAGGTTCGCAACTAAGTTCTCGCTGTTTTTTTTGATGGAAATTTAACTTTACTATAAAAGAAACTGTTACAAATGGATTATTCAAAGTATTTTCCATTGCTAGACACAACTTTTTGCAATCTTTTTGGCAGGGCTCGAATACATTGATGGTAAAAGTGTTCCACTTTTGAGGTTATACACGAATGTAGCCAGTTTTCAATGTCTTCATGGGACTGCTGATCCGCCAGACCATGTGTCATCGAACGAAAAAAGAGATAACCAGGCAGCGCAATAACTGGGGAATATAGCGGGTGGGGTCGGACTTTCCATTTGCGCGTTCTCAAATAAATTTAAACAGTTTTCGCAAGGTGAATCCGATATTTTTCATGCTGTAAAATCACTTTAAATGCCTGTTTTTTCGCAGTGCTTGGCTCAATCGCATCAATTGAGATCGATGGTTTCAACAACTCACAATATAAAACACCTACATATCTGGTTGCCCCAAATACACAGCATAGCCTTCGCAGCGTGAATATTTAGCTGAGCCGAAGATAAGATTTTATAGACCCCATAAAGTATACATATATATTCTTGTTCAGGATCACAAGCCGAGTCTATTCAGCCATGTCTTTCTGTCTGTCTGTCTATCTCAGCTATTCTAAAAGCTAGAGTTACCAAATTTGGCAGGAAGACTCTTGTGTACTATACGCTTATCAAGTTTATTTTAAATGTTAGCCCACCGCCCCCGCAAATCAATAATTTAATTTTTGAACTCAATTTGTAAGTGCTTAATAAAAGATACAACTTTCTGACATAAACATATACTTAGCTGAATGAAACATCTACGAATTCTCTAAATTACAATCCGATCAGACAATAAACACATAAGTTATTTAAGAAAGTATGAGCAAAAACCAAGTGCCTGTGTCAGCTAACAAGGGAGGCTGGCGAGCGCCATCTGTCGGGAATAATTTTAAAAGCATGTGCATATGTATATGTGTATGAATTTAACAAATAAAACTACACCGGAACATAGGGGGAAGGGTATCCCACTGTCGCGTGCCGCGCGACTATTGCTTTTCTTACTGGTTGTAATGAGTATTAAGAGAAGGCTTTCAAAATTATATTTTTGTTAAAATACATCTTATATTTTATTTGATTGCACCTTTTGCTGTAATTTAGGGAAAATTGACGTGCCGTTGCTGATGTAGAAGCTTCGTTCAATCTTTCATTTCGTGGCTTTTCATAGTTTCTACACAAGAACAAGTTTTAGATACTTATACTTTTTTTTTATTTTTTTAATGAAGACTATTTGTTTTTATAAATGCATGATTTATACAAGAACATATGTACATGTTAATGTTATGCACATCTGTGACTAACTGTAGATATTCCTAAATCGACTCCGGCAACTATTCCGACCTATAAAATAAATATATTCTTTGTGAGACGTACTTCAAGGCTTGTTAAAATGAAAATGTTCCACAAACATCGTCAATTTTCAATAAGGAATAATAATATAGTTTTGTTTCATACATTTGGAATCTTTTATATTATCATATGATAGTTAGTTAATGGTTGATGGGGATGAATGTAAGCAGGCAATTAGCTCACGCCACAACATGTTGCAGCTGCTGCTGGTGATGTGTGAAAAAACTAGGTGAACGGCGGCAAGCGCAAGGAATTTTCCTAGAGCTGAATACGAAATCGTAAACATTTACACGCACACACATACATATATAGACAGGCTCGCACACTTACAGGCTTGCATACAAACACATGCTTACGTACACAGGCACTCACAGCCGCAGAGCAGTAACAAAAGTTGCACCTGGACCCACACAAAGGTATAAAGTACGTTAAGCAACGACAGCGCCTTAAACAAGGAAATGAGGAGAGGGAGAGAGAGAGAAACAGAGAGAGAGAGAGAGAGAGAGAGAGAAAGAAAGAGAGGCAGAAAAAAAGAAAAGGTGCTTCGGTATTTATAAGGCCAAGCGAGCGACTGTAGACGAAGATCCCGACACACATACTTACTGAACCCCGAATCATGGAGTGCAACACAATGGCCAAGTAAAGGACAAGAATAGGCGAACGAGGAGGATATGAGGGACGTTGTCGCTGCTAGGTCGGGGACAACCGTTGAACCATCATCTGCTGCTATTTGGCTTTTCAAAAATGGACTCTCTTCTAGAATTCGACTAATGTTAAGCTGTCGTGGGCTCTACGAAATGTCTTAGGCAGTTGTAGTAGAAAACTATTCAGATGATTACATCAGCTGCCGCTACGGAATATGCTAATCTTAAGGCTACCTTTAATATTGTCGTCAGATATGTTATTTACTTTTGTTCGACTTGAGTAACAACCCTCTTTGGTCTAAAGTTAAGAGCCCAGTTTAAAGTAAACTAAAATACTCTTCCTCAGTTAGAGAGCTATGTGTAATCTATGTAACTATTAACCTTTCTATATGTTTATATTAGTTTTTTGCATGTGCTGGGAGTATCTTAGTCAACTAACAGTTCCATATTGAAAGATTATTGATGGAAAAAACTGCTGGGTTTGCTTTGGAAACATCTTGACATTCGAGCCAAACGCGAAAATATTTTGAGACAGGGAGAATTGTAGCGTAGATAGAGTAGGTAGCGACTATTGTCGTTGTCTCTGCTACCTGAAGAAGTTGACAAAAATAATTGTAGAAGGGATCAGCAAATAAGAAATCTTCAAAAGGGATTTCTCACTCTAGCCTCGGGGTAATAGACTTTCAGACTCGAGATGCAATGCAAAAACAACAAAACGAACATCTTAAGAAGAATGCAGCTGTAGGGAGTAAGCGAGAAAGAGAGACATGTGAGTGAGAAATGCAGAGTCGACCCTGTTTAATCGTTGTGTTGCATGCCAAGGAAAATCAACCCCTCAGACACTCGGGCAGGACAACGACGACGAAGTTAACAATAAGGGTTCGTGGATCGGCGATCTGGAACGAGCGGCGATCAGCTCAGTTGCACAGCGTAAGGCGAAGCGTTTGGTACACAAACACAGAAAGCGAAAAATAACAAAAAATTAATTAGTGCCTGCTGAGTAGAAAAATAATAAAAGAAAAAACAAGTAAAGCAAGTAATACATAAAATCGCCAAAAAAGAAAAGTATTTTAGTGCAGAGCAGAGCCCAAAAAAAGTGCAAATACAGTAAACTAAATTGTGAACCAACTTTTATCGTGTACAGAACAATAAACGACGGTTAATCGAAAATTTCTCGTTAATAAAATAAAATTATCACACTTCCTCCATCTCTCTGTCTGTATGTACGTTCAGTAGAGAGACGAGTGTTTTTAAATAAAATTAGGGTCGCGTGTTTTTTGTTGCTATCACTAACGTTGTTGTTATCACTAAAATTGTTGTGAATTTATATTGAAGTGATCCTGCTATTGAGTTAATACAGATAACTCTCTTGTTTTCGTTATTATTTCAAATTAATGTTTATGTGATTATGAAGTTGCAAGAGAAGCGTAAATTTATTGAAATGGTAATTAAATGTACAGTACTTTGCATGTGGAATAAGTATATTATTTGCTAAGTTATACTCTATTATGTTATCAAGTGGGACCTTTGTCGATACACTATCGTATGTTAATTTAGTTATCGGAATCCCTATCGATAGGAGTGAGAGAGCGTCACTATCGCTTAAGAGAGCTAAGAAAACACATTGTATAAATTGAAAAAGAGCGTAATATAAGAATTAAAACATTAAAAGGATTATCTCCACATATTATACATTTTTATTTCGTTTGTTTCCTTATTTTATGATTTTTTGTATACTGTTTGTATTTGAATTTAACAACTACTGCAGTTCTTGCAAATGTAAGTCACAGGCAAATGGAGCCGTGGCAGACTTCAAAAATTGTA
Source organism: Zaprionus vittiger (assembly GCA_018904025.1). Taxonomy (NCBI): domain Eukaryota; kingdom Metazoa; phylum Arthropoda; class Insecta; order Diptera; family Drosophilidae; genus Zaprionus; species Zaprionus vittiger. Next base: position 185,612 of record JAEIFQ010000026.1, on the reverse strand, counting down.
CATACTTATTCTTCGTAAGCATCAATATGCGAATCAATGTAGCCGTGTCCGTATGTGCTTGTGTTTAAACTTGCCAATCTCCGTACCTATACAGTATATGAAGAGACATCAAAGTTATCATTAAGATTATTACATTTGATCCAGATGTATGAATGTGCATTATGAAGATTTATACATATGTATTTATGAATGTATATTATAAAGTTCACAGATCAAGATTTGTTTTTCAGTTTTGAATATTAAATTTTGCAAATTAAAGATTAGGAAAAGTAAGGTTAAGGTTCCACTCATAACTTACAAAGAATGAAAAAAAATGGACTAAATAAATGGGGGAAAACGGAGAAAGGGCAAAAAGAAGACAATATGTTTGAATTCAAAAAAAAGAAGCTAAATTTCAAAATATTATATATTAATAAAGATTGCAATGCTGTATTTGCTGTCGTCTTTCTCAGTACTTTTTTAAAGTATTGAACATTTTTGAAATATATAAAGTATGTCAAGTAACTCTTTACACAGATGTACATTACATTAACATGTGCATTTGAGTATAGTGTTACTTGACTGTCTGTATTTATTCGTTGGTCAAGTTAGTTTAACAGTTTATTGAATTCAATAAGCGAGATGACAAACCATGATAATGATGTGCATACAAATTATGTGCTAGTGGTTTTAAGAACTGTTGTATAAAAATCGTAAAAAAAAGCGTTTTATTTTTTACAACTGTGGTGAACAAGAGTTTTGTTAGACGCTTTATGGAATCAAATGCAATGGATGGTGTTTGATGCTTAAGATTTATTTGGATTAAATGTATGAGGCTTAAAAAGTTACGGAGCGGCACGTGTTGTGTGTTTGACAGTAAGAGATCGAAAAAGAAAGACTTAACGATGATTAAAAGGATATCGATAAATTAAACAGATTAATATCTATTAAAAGTGAATATTTTAATAAGTGTGATTGGCAAACTGAGAGGATTGCCAGATCTCCATACAACAAAAACAGGAAACATTTGCGGGTAGAAAGACTTTAAAATTTTGGCTAATCGACAAAATAAAAGTACAAATCCTCAGGGAATTTTAACCAACATTGATGTAACAAGGAGAAGTCGTGACAGACCCTAAAATGTGTATAAATACAAATATTCTTTTTTAATGCCAGCAGTTGAGTCGACAAAGCTATATCCTTCTGTCTTTTTGATAGCCTAGATCTGTACCAAGATTTTGAGATCTGAAAATGTTGAATAATTTTTGTTACGAACTGATAACACACTGATTTGATTGTATCTTTTACCCTTGGTAGGATCCTGAACTCGGTTTCGAGCCGCCTTCGGCCAAGCGTCAACAGTGCGTGGCGGTTGCTTACAGCTGTGAGGAGGAAAGCAATCAGTCGTCGAGGGACTGCCCGACGGAGAATGCCCTTAATGCCCAGGAAGCCATTAGCTTACGCAACTCACCCCCAGCCGAAATTTCCGAGACGTCACACAGTCCTCTGCCCGACAGTCCAGACAGTCCGCCTAGTCCGGACCGTGGTGCTAAGCAGCAAGCGAAAGTGGTGCGGTATACGACTGAGGGAACAGAAGTGTCGAAAGAAGATGATGGCAACAGCGAAGAATATACCTTCGACGAGGATGACGATGAGGAGGAAATGACTTCGTCCATTCCTTCGCCTGCTTCTTCAACGGCCACTGGCTGTAGTCAGAATGGAGAACGTACACCGGCAACACAGCAAATGCATCAGTCAAGGAATGGGCAACGCTCGGTTAACAAGTTGACTTCATTGGAGGCTGTGACGGCTCACAATAATTACAAATGCCTGTCACCTGCACTCGAGAAGACATTGCGCCAGTGTCCGCTGCCGGCATTGTCCTGGGCAAATGCTGCAGATGTCTGGGAGAACATGTGCACTCGGGATGAAGAGGATTCACATCTGCGGAGCAGCAGCATGCTAGAGGAGCATCCTGGACTGCAGCCGCGTATGCGTGCAATACTTTTGGATTGGTTGAACGAGGTGTGCGAGGTTTACAAGCTCCATCGCGAGTCATACTACTTGGCAGTTGATTATCTCGATCGCTATTTGTTTAGAGCCAGGCAAGTGCAAAAGACGCATTTGCAGTTAATTGGCATCACTTGTCTCTTTGTTGCTGCCAAAGTGGAGGAAATATATCCGCCCAAAATATGCGAATTTGCTTATGTCACGGACGGAGCGTGCACAGAGCACGACATACTGCAGCAGGAGAAACTATTGCTGCAAGCGCTGAGCTGGCATATCTGTCCCGTCACACCAACTGCTTGGCTGGGCATCTACATGCAGCTCAACGTTAACAATCTAACTCCGGCCTCGTTTTCCAGAATTGGTAAACAGGTGGTGGGTGCAGCTGGCGAGGCAGCCGATGATGCCTTCATCTATCCGCAGTTTTCGACCTATGAGTTTGTCCAGACTTCTCAGTTACTCGATTTGTGTAGCCTGGATGTGGGCATGGCCAATTATTCGTATTCGGTTTTGGCCGCAGCCGCCATCAGTCATGCATTCAATCGGTAAGTTACTTATGATATGCGAATATTACTGTAAGTTTTCGAAACTATTGAGTGCAGAGATTAGATCAAATATCTGTCTGTAGATTCAACGAATCTACATCTCAGACACTGTCTATCAAATTTGGTGACAATGTGTCTTATTATTATCAGATCGCAAATCGTCCAAACTATTTCTGATTTGGTTGGGAACGTTTAATTGGGATAAATAATAGTTATTGCTAGTGCTTGACTTGTCATGAAGCAATTGAGCAAACTCTGTTGTTGCTTTCTTTTTATATTATACGTAATGCTATATATACTATTGTTGTATTTCGTTTTTCTTTCCGATTTAGTGAGACCGCTTTACGTTGTTCAGGACTTGATTGGCAAGCGATCGAGACGTGCGTCCGTTGGATGAAACCATTCTTCAATGTCATCTCGAATAAAGCGCCCTACCTACAGTTAAATGAACAGAATGAGCAAGTGACCAACAAGTTCGGACTATCCCACATCTGCCCAAACATTGTGACCGACGATTCGCATATTATCCAGACCCACACAACCACAATGGATATGTATGTAAGTATTTAATCCAGGTATTGTTGCTCTATACGCTTTCGAATGCAATACTAATCGAGGTCTATTCTATTTAAAGGATGAACTGCTTATGACACAAAATGCTTTGCATGCAATGCGGGCGAGAACTCAGGCCTCGCCAGCAACGGCACTGCGTGCTCCGGAGAGTGTACTTACACCGCCAGCCTCGAGTCAGAAGCCCGATGATGAGTATCTTGGCGATGAGGAAGAGGTCACAGCAACAACTATGGCAGCAGCCGGCGACAAATCTAATAAAAATCAACTGCAATCAGATCAATTGCAGATGGAGAGTCCAATAAAACCTTCGAGTCACACTTAGCTTAAACAGAGATTTCTCAACCTACCCCTGTCTCTCTCACAAACGCCCGCCCTAACAGTCTAAATGTTAAGTGTTTCTAATATTCATAAATATACATATATATCCAACATTATAAATTATTTATGTTATGGAAAAGTTATTAGTTTCCTAATTCTTATGTTAACGCATATCTAATTGAAATTTCACATACGTTTCTCACGCGCACGTTTTCTTAGTTTGATTTTCTTTCAACTCGCGCCGTATAATTTAAGAAAACCGCAACAAAAGCGGATGTTATTTGTACAAATCGCATAATATATATAATTTTAATGTTAATTCTATGTAAACATACAGATATACAAATTAGCTATTTCCCGCTCTTGAATTCAACCTTAGATTATTTATTTTCGCTTTCAACACGCGGATGCAAGAAACAGATCCCAGCTTCAAGTTGGACAATTTATTTATTATAGACAACGGCATATGAGAATTGCATATGAAAGCAGATTTAGTTCCATGTATTAGATAAAATCCTCAAAACACAAACTAGCACTCACACACATGTACATACAGAATCATTCATTAACACACACGCACATTGGCGAGATTAACACACTAATCCTTAGTCTTAACAAAACCCACTTGACTAAACTAATAACATTTGACTAGTTGAGGAAGAACTAAAATGGGTATTCCTTTGGAAATTTCAAATTGAAATTCACTTATTCTCCAGATTAATAACTGCATATAATCTGTTCTTTATATGTACATATGTAGATATATGGCAGACAGTTTGTTTATTAACACATAAACTAAGAAATACAAATGGGAACACAGACCATTAGTCACAGCTGAAATGAGAAAAATGGCAATCAAAACTGAAATGAACATGATTAGAATTACAAATAAATACAAGCCAATATATATATATATAAATTATTTAACATAACTATACTTGAATAAAAGTGTATTTGCTTCATATTATCGTAGACTTATTTGCCATAATTTGCTAAGCAAATCAATCTGTATATACAAATACATATATATGTTTACACATACACATATACACACATTTACTATATGCATAATAAGCAAACAGTAATCGCTGAGGATAAGAACTCACACATGTATACACGTTGCATATAATATATTATTATATAAGTGTATAAATTCTAATATCGCTATTTATAAGAAACGCACATACAAAAGAACTATAGTAAAATTATTTAATTATGTTTTAGAATTAAATTATATAAGGTGTTCATAAATTAAGGCTAGAAGGAAAACAAAAGGAAAAAACAACAAATTGTGCACAAAATATGCAAATATTAAAATGAATATATGTTTGTATCTAACTAAGTTTTTATTGTAGTTTTTAAGGCAACAATTATTTTACAGTTTTGAATTGATTTTAAATAATATCACAAGTACGCTTACCCTTGATTCGATTTCAACGAGAAACAAAACGTTTAAGAAAATAAAAATAATTTGTATTATTTTTGTGTTTACACTTAACCAAACGTTTTTATTCTTTGAAAGAGTGTAAATCTCGACAAATATGATCTTCTTAGTACATCAAACTCTAACTTGTCACGCTAGCTAAAACATTAGGTTAGGTTAGGTTATATCGGCAGGCCCCCAAGTGGGGGCCTCACATAGATCAGTATGATCCTAAGTGATGGAGGCTGTTAATTTCGATTTAATTATCCCAGTCTAGTGTGCTGGTTAGTTTGGCAAAAGCCAGGAGTTTTTGGGGTGCCAGGCCCGCTGCTTCTTCCAGTGATGCAAGCAGTGGGCTTCCAAGGCATTTCGCTCTCGAGGTCATGAGTGCGGGGCAGTCGCAGATGAGGTGCTCCAGAGTTTCTTTTACTTCTGGTACCTTACATTTCCTGCATTCGTCATTGTCGGTAATGCCCAACTTCTTAGCATGCGTTGCGGTCAGGCAGTGACCCGTGAGTATACCCATCATTGTTCTGCAGTCTCTTCTCGGGAGCTGAATGACATATTGGGCCAATTTCGCATTTGTATGTTTGCACATAGTGCGGGCTATCTTGCAGTTTGTTGTTCTGTGCCACCTTCTTCCTGCTATTAATGCAGCGCTTTCTTCTAAGCTGTGGCTTATCGATCGTATACTAGGACACCGTAGAGTAGTATTGGACGAACAATTGAGATGAAAATCCAGTGCATCAGTTTGGGAGACAAGCCCCACGTGTTACTCAGCATCTTTTGCGATGCATATAGTGCACACGTGGCTTTCTTTACCCTTTCCTCGACATTGGTTTTCCAGCTCAACTTGCTGTCCAGTACTATTCCTAGATACTTCACGCTCTTTTTTGGCTCGAGCATGGCACCGTTTATAGATGGCGGAGTCCATTGCGGTATCTTGTATCTCTTGGTAAAGAGAATTAGATCCGTCTTGTCCGCATTGATACTGAGTCCGACATCCATAGCCCACTTCATTACCTCTTTAAGCGTACTGTCCATGACGGAGCTGATCGTCGTTGGACATTTGCCCACAATAATTATGGCTATGTCATCTGCATAGGCGGTTATCTTTGGGGCTTTCCGTTTAAATTTCTTTAAGACGTCGTTTACCACTAAGTTCCACAGCAGCGGCGACAACACTCCGCCTTGTGGCGTGCCTCTATGCGCTGCCTTGGTTGTGGTGGTGGTTCCCCATTCGGCTCTCACTCTTCTGCAGCTCAATAGATTTTCTATCCAAGAGTTTACAGCCTCGTGGGTTTCTGCAGCTCTCAGGCCACGCATGATCGCTTCCGTAGATACATTGTTGAATGCACCTGAGATGTCCAGGAACGGTCCTAGGGCAAATTCCTTGTGGTGTAGGGCCTTTTCGATGGTGGCTACTAGGGAGTGTAGCGCTGTTTCCACCGATTTTCCTTTTGTGTAGGCGTGTTGGTTGGGTTCTACGAGTCGGTTCATGCCTCCTCTTATGTGTAGATCCAGAAGTTTTTCAAGGGTTTTAAGTAGGAAAAAGGTGAGACTTATCGGTCTGTAGTCTTTCGGTTGCATGTGACTGCATTTTCCTGCTTTCGGCAGGAACACAACACGTGCTGTCCTCCAGGGTACAGGTACATATCCCTGCCTCAGACATGCTTTAAATATTGCTTCCAGCCATGGAGTGACCTTTTCTTTGGTCTTCTGCAGCATGGCTGGTATTATACCATCCAGCCCAGGGGATTTGTAGCTCTCAAAGGAGTCTATGGCCCACTGGATTTTGTGTGGTGTGATTATATTCCCAGGTACGTCGGACACTGGGTTCGTGTGCACTGATTGTTGTGAATCAAGTGCATCTGTGCATCCGGGGAAGTGCTCGCTTAGAAGGGCATTAGTCGCTGCCCTGCTGCTACTCGTCCATTGGCCATCGCTAGTTCTTAGTTGGCTCTGAATTGCCGGCTGGCTCGACAGAAGCTTCCTAAGTCTGGCGGTTTCCGTGACCTTCTCAATGCCAGTGCAGAAGGATCTCCATGAGTTCCTCTTGGCTGACTGGACCTTTTTCTTAAAGTCACGGAGCCTTACCCTGTATTCGTCCCATACAATATCTTCGTTTGCTTGTTTAGCTAGTTTGAAGATTTCTTGTAGGTCGGTGCGTTGTGCCTTCAATTGTGGGTTCCACCAGGGTGGCCTGTGTTTCCTTCTTGTTATTGAGGTCTTGCACGCTGCGTTGAAAGCTGAGGTTAGGTGATGACAGAGAGTCTTCACGGACTTCTCAATGTCCACCGTTGATGAGATTGTTGTTGGGGATGGGAGTGTCCTTGTTACTTTGGTCTTAAACATATCCCAGTTGGTGTTCCGGGGATTTTTGTAAAGACTTTTTGTCACTGTGCACTCAAGTTGAATTTCGAACTGGATATACCTATGGTCAGAGAAGGAGGGTTTGCTGAGGACCCTCCATTCCGTGACTTCGGTATTCGTTCCAGACGCGAGTGTTAGATCTATAACGCTAGATGAGGTGGGACCTACGTAGGTGGGTTCCTCTCCCCTATTAGCGATCTTAATGTTATATTTTAGTATGACGTCTAAAAGTGAATAATAGAGGTGATTATTCACATCCTTGCATCCCCATAGGGTGTGATGAGCGTTGGCGTCAGCGCCTATCACCAGGGGTTGCCTCTTCTGGCTCACCTCCTGGATCAGACGCACCGTCTCTTCTGTCGGCGATTCCCTGTCATGCGCTAGATAGCAGGACGCCATCAGGAGTGGTTCGTCCCTGCATCCCTCTAGCGCTATCACCGTTGTGTCGTCTGTGCTGTAATTAGACATAAGATAAGCATAGATGCCTTTTCTTACCAGAATTGCAGTTCTAGCTTTACTTACGGTGGTCGAGTAGAAGATGGAGTAGTTGCTCGACCCTAGCCCAGCGATCTTGTTGCCCGATGCGATCCAGGGCTCTTGGACTAGGGCCACGTCGCTATTTTCGGATTCCTTCTGCTGGGATGGGTTGGCTATGATAGTCAGGTCACCATCCTCCTCCACTTCATCCTCTATATCGAGGCTGTTTGCCGCGTTGGTCAAGGCTTCGAGGTCTTTTTCCACCTCGCCGGCCTCCAGCGTGTTGGCATTGGTGTCGTTTGGGTGGCGTTTTTTGAGTCGTAGGTACACGTTGCCTACTCCCCACGCCATCTTCCCAAACCTCGGGTATAACAGATCCTCGGCCTCCTTATTGATCTGGAGGACCATTTGTTGACCATTGCCTTCCGGCTTGCCAACGTGTAGTACCGTCCAGTCAGCGGTAGGCACGTCCGGATTCTGCCATCTGAGCAGCTTGAGCGCCTGTTCCTTAGGTACGACCCTCGGGAAGAGTACTTTCGCTTTTGGTACTGACGGAATACAGGTTCTGTCAACTACCTCCAGCTTGGCACCTTCCCAGGGGGCGTCCATCTTGGCAACAGTTTCGGTGACCCACTTCAGGGTGAGGTCATCCTTGCAGCTCAGTATCTTTACCCCATTAAGCCACCCAGCTCCATCGAAGGTGGTAGGCTGAGACTCTGGCTCCTCCATTCGTTTGAATAGGGCGTCCAACAGCCTCAGCTCTACCATCTTCCACTTCTCGGGTGTTATTTTGCCGTGGGGGTTACTGCGGTCGATGAGCGCGACGACTAGCTGCCGACGTGCCACATAGCTCACCGTCTCCCTTTTCGGCAGTGGCTTTTTGGGGGCTCTTTCAAGTTTTTGGCGCGGCCGCTTGCTCACGGGCACATCCGCCTTGTCTTGGTCTTCAGAACTCTGCCTTTTTGTGAGCAGCAGCTCCTCGACCTTGTTGGCGTATTGGCTTGAAGTAGCCTTCATTGCCATTTTGCCTTCGAAGTGTTTTCGACCTTCCTCGATCTTATCTTCGGCCCACTTCAGCTTTTTCCTCTCCTCAGGGGTGAGTTTATTGCTGCCAGCGAGCCGAGATTTAATCTTCAGGGCTGCTTTGTACTGGGCTTTGGCTCTCAAGCCCTCCTTTGTCTTCCTGGGCCCTTCCCTACTAGGGGAGTTGGAACCCTTGACTGGGGAGCGCAGGAGGCTTTCTTCCACCTCAGCACTTATTTCGGTGCCTTGAGGGTCGCTGTCTGAGTCTGCATGGACTCTGGTACCGCGTTACATCTTGGCGTTCTTTGATGTTGAGGCAGTAGTTGTACAACTGTCCTGGCCTGCTCCCACCAGTTCAGAGGTGTGACCGCTGGCGACACGTAGAGGGGTGTTCACCCCCCCGTGCCCGCCGGTGGTAGCAGTCACGCCTTCCACCGACGTTTGGGCTGACATCCCAGCCCGAGTTGAACCATTTGAGGACCCCATCAACTTCTTCATGGTTAGTTAATTTTATTCTTGGGAACCACCCCATAGCATTTTAGGCCTATCTGCCAGGCACCTCCGACCATGGCTACGGACACCACAGCACCAGACTTTAATGGTCCGCATGTTGTTGCGTCCTTGCCTCAGCTGGGCCGTGTATTGGCCCGAGCAACAGGACAGTGTCTGATTCTGAAGTTTAATAAAACTATAATTATTATCGTTATAAGGCGAGCTAGTAAACTATCTTAATGAAACCATTCACCTGCCTCTGTTTCTTGTTAGTTGCGTGAGTAATGGCGATCCGATGCGGAACGATATAGCAAATGCCAAAGAATTTATCGAACACTTTTTATACCCTTCGACCATTGAAAATGGTCAAAAAAGGGTATACTAACTTTGTGCAAATGTATGTAACAGGCAGAAGGAGGCGTGGGAGACCCCATAAATTATATATATTCTTGCTCAGATGAAAACACAGACCTCAGGTATTTTAAACGCTAGAGACACTAAGTTCGGAATGAAGGTTCCTATATACTCGGCGATGCCAAGCTCACAGCCCCGCAAATCACTAATTTAGTTTTTAAACTCGATTTGTAAGCGCCGTAACAAATATATAACTTTCAAACTTTAACATATACTAAGCTGATAGTTATATCTACTTATTCTCGAAATTTCAATCGGATAGAACCATAAACACAAGTTATTCAAGAAAGTATGAGCATAACTCTAAGTGCTTGTGTCGGCTAACACCGGAAGCAGGCGAGCGCCATCTGTCGAGAATAATTTGAAAGTATGTTCATATGAATATGAGTATGAATTAAACAAATAAAACTTCACCGCAACATAAGTCGAAGGGTATGGCACTGTCGCGTGCCGCGCGACTGTTGCCTTTCTTACTGGTTCTACATTTGAATTGCGTTACTCTTATGTGGATGGTTGAATTTGAGCAGCTAGGCCAGATGTTGATGTCGGCTGCGAACTTCTTGCTTTTCTTTTGTTGGGTAGATACTTGCAAGAGTGCGCAGAGGACTCGTAGTGCAAAATGTGTTTAAGGGTGTTGACTTTTCCCTTTGTCAAAACAAGGTTGTCCTCGCAGAAACGTCATCGTTGCACAGGGCGCGAAATGGACCACCGGGTGGCGATTAATTAAATTTCAAATTGTTTTTTTCCCGGATTGTTTTGGAATCGATATCAAAAAAAAATATCATTAAATCACAGTTTTTGGATTTTCTTGCAAAACTTACATTATTATGAAGCTCATTAGTTGCATCAAAACACATTTTCGCACTGATTGGCCATAATTGCATTAACTATTTAAAATTTCTATTAGGTATTGCATGCAACATGTCACACTCGACATTTTCTTTAATATCATTTTTTTTTTGTTTTTGTACTTTTAAGTAAACTAGAAGATCATAAAACTCATACGATTTTCATATATTTTATTTTTTAAATAAGTTTCAAACTACAAATTATCTTCAATAACGTTAAATAAAAAAAAAGAAAAAAACCACAGTCGCGCTGCACGCGACAGTGGGATACCCTTCGACCTATGTTCCGGAGTAGTTTAATTTGTTAAATTCATACACATATATGCATGCTTTTAAATTATTGCCGATAGATGGCGCTCGTGCTTGCCTGCCGCTCTTGTTAGCTGACACAAACAATTGGTTTTATGGTAATACTTTCTTGAATAACTTCTGTGTTTATTGTCCGATCAAATTGAAATTAAGAGGATACATAGAATTTTAATCAGCTTATAGTAGTATGTGTTCAAGTAAGAAAGTTGTATCTTTAATACGCCGCTTACAAATCGACTTTAAAAATTAAATTGTTGATTTGCGGGGGCGGTGGGCGTGATACCTGCCAAATTTGGTGTCTCTGACATATAAGTTATGAACTCTCTTCAAGTATCTTCCCCCCTCCCCTACTGACCGCCGCTCTTACAAGCCGCTCCCCCCGTTGCGCTGGCTTCAAACGCCGCATTCAGCACTGGAGCCGGAGCTCTGGCAAGAACCAGCACCGACGCTAGAAGGTCTTCACTTACTCCCGAACAGACTAACCGGAAAACCGCCGCGAGCTATTTAAATTAGGTTCTTATTGTAAAACATCAAACCTAAGTTCCATTTATGGAGATCTGGCAACCCTTGAATTTGCCAATCACATTTACTTAAATCTTAATTTGCTAGATATTAATCTGTAATCGATATCCTGGGAATCTTCGCTAATTCTTCCTCTTTCCATACCCTACTGTCATCCACACTGGACGTGCAGCATAAGCTCTCAAAATTACAATTGTAATCTGAATAAATCTTTGATCTGGTTAACCATTAATTGTTATAATTAATTAGAAATCCAATGAAAACGGATCTTTAACATAACTCTTCACTTCATTGGGGGAACCTATCTACAGGACAAGTCCTCGATCTACAAGAACACTTGAAATGCTCCCCATACTTACTAGGTGAGGTATGCGGCTACGGGAACCGTAGCAACACAAGCAAGAAATAGCCTTGCTGAACTTAGATTCCCCTACCCCCCCCTTTTGAGTAAAACGCAAACGCACAACTCAGTTTCTCTCTTTAATTTAATCGCACTGGACATGTTGTTATTCGCATGTTGCTAGAGAGCCGATGTTGCGAAACAGACAGAGTACCACCCGAAAGCTAACGACAACTTAAGCATAATGTTTATATAAAATGTTGATATAACAAACTTATATACAATGTGTATGTATACTATCTACATACCCTAGCCTACTACAGTTAGTATACCCTTTTTTGACCATTTTAATAGTAGAAGGGTATACAAATATTCATTACAAATTTATTTCGATTTTTATGCTGATTGTTGACGTAGTGCAGTGTCCAAGTGACCTGGATGTGTGTTAGATTCTCCGACAGTTCCGGAGATTAGTTCTTGCGCACAATTTCTAGCAACCTCTTACAGAAAGTATTGCGTGCTGACTCGCTGCATTCTCCGACGGCAAAACTCCTTGTCCCGCAATGAGAAAGAACTTTATTTGTTTTCTCCCGTTGTTTCAGTAAAGCATTGGTAAACCGTTCGCTCCTTCTTCATAACCTTCACTTTATGGGTTTCTAAACTAATCTTCTCTCTTGGATTGTGGGCTATCTGACTGACAGGCCACAAAAAGTTATCTTCAAAGATTGTCTTTCTAACTTCATGCCCCCTCTGGCGTTTATCTGTCAATGACTTTCTTTTAGTCAAGCACGAAGTCTGTTACATTTTCTTGCTTTGCACTGAACGAAAACAGAAAGCACAGCCCGCACAGCACGTCCGAAGTCACACGAATGTGTTTACACTTCAAAGTGTGTCGGCAGAGCTTGGGCAGAGGCCTTAAATTATACATTTTAAATTCTGCACCATCTACCTTGTATATCTGTGTTATATAATTAAAAAATGAATGTTTTTCTAATCTTAAATCTAATTTCGATTTGAAGGAAAGATTAAAGGTTCCTATTTTGGAGAATAAACCATAGATAACCTGCTGTCATTTATTGATTTCGTTCTTTAGCATTGCAAAAAACACGCACCATGATTAATGCAAGTGCGCCAAAGCTTTTAAAATAGGAGTTATTACATATAAACTTGTTTGCGTTTATTGCAATATGAAATAATAGATGGGGAAATTGAACGCACATTCTTACATTCTTGTAGTACTTTTCTTACTTAGCTTCTCAGTGCTGCTACTTATACTATATCGCGTTACATTTATGAACTTATCGATTGCTATCGTAACTACGATACCACAGATACCTACATATGTCGAATTTCCTGTTGAAGGAAATCGGATTTTGTTAATTTTCTAATTTCATGCAATAATATTACATACCACCGCACGTTACATTGAAGATTGGCGTACCCATCATTCTCCTTCGAAATATAAATCCACCTCGACTTTGCATAAAACGAAGGTCTCAGTCAAGAAAATGATGGACAATGTTATCTCGGAAACACTTTTGACTGGAAAATTTCAGGCTGAAGACGCGTTTAGGTAAATGGTTAAACACAATTTTTATGTTTTGAGCATTTCTTCCCAACTCCAGGTCCAAATTCGATTTGATTTCGCATTAAAGCTTAACATTCTGAAAACAACAACAAAATTGTCAAAAGATAAGATCAAAATGACCTTTAAGTATTAAAATAAAAAATATATATATTTTCATGTCGGTCCCCAGCAGTGTTGCCAATTTAGCCTTTTTCCGGATAAATCTGTCCGGATTTCAACAGCGTCAGCCGGAAAAAATTTAAAACAGCCCCTATCCGGAAAACTGTCTTTTTTATATTTTGGTTTGTCCTTTTTCTATCCTTTATTGATTCTGATTAAATTGATACAAAATCATCCAAATTGGTATAAATTAATAATCGATATGAGCATTTATTAAAAATGCAACCCTGTTGGAATGGCATATAATCGATACAAAAGCATATCGCGTTACTTTTCGTGATGTAAAAATACCAAAGAAGTTTATAAGCAAAAGTTTCGAGATGCATGGCTAAAACAGCCGGATCTTCAACAGTGCGCATATGACTACAAAAAAACATGTGCAGAATACGGTGCCTTTTGAGCAAACAAACAAACTTAATTTCAAGCCTACAGTAGCCAATGAATTATGTTGTCAGGAAGCTGCACTGCCAATGTTTGTTGCTCAGCACGCTGCCACAAATTCTGTTGGACAAATGAACGAATTGTGCGTCAACCACTTTGGCGGCAAACAACAATATATAAAATTTGCTTAAAATTTAAAGTTTGTCTTGTTTTATTTTTGCCCTTTTTATCTTTGAGCTACTTCTATAATTTTTTGACAGTTGAGCACCGAATATATTAACGTATAAATGGTTGAAAAATAATCTGTCCTTTTTTTTTTATTTTTGACCTTTTTCTGTCCTATTTTTTTTAGCTCATCTGGCCTTTTTCAGAGCTAAGCTGTTGGCAACACTGGTCCCCAGGGACCCTTGCAAACTTGTATTTTAAGACCACTGAACTGTGCAAACAAAAAGTGTCATAGTTTAAAGTTATCTGTAGAAATATTTTCTTAAATATCTTTCAAATATTATATACGATCTTATCCAAACTTTTAAGTTTTTAAGTCTAATTTGCGTCTTTAAAATGTAGAGGAAAAAGAAAGTGAGGTTAAACTGAAAAGAAAACGATTAATTCAAGAAGAAAATCATGATAGCAATGCAAATCCACTATTAGGGGAAAGATTAAGGTTTTTACGAGAGCAACAGTTGAGCGCTCTTAACAGTAGGATACCCCTCGTCCTATGTTCAAATGTCTCAGAGGCTGCTACATGAAATAGAGGGGAGCCATAGCCTCTCCCCCATTAAAGATCTTTGTCCCACAGATCAGTGAGTCTTGGGGGCCAAAGAGCAGTCTCGTTTACATGGGATTCCTCAAGACGACGTTTGAATTTCCTCACACGACAACTTGTCGTACAATCCGTGGCCGTGAAAGTAGTCACCATGGAGAACCTGAGCAAGAATATATACATACACTTTAGGGGCTTCCGCCTGCTAAATACATTTCAATAAAGTTAGTATCCCCTTTTTCACCATTTTCAACGGTCAAAAGGTATAAAATGAATAAATAGTATAGTTCGAGAAAAGTAAATGAAGTGTCTTACAAAATTAAAATATACATATAAAAATTAAGGAAGATGATAGTATAATACATCGATTTTGTATTCCTATTATACATATGTATAGCTATTTCTTCTACTAATACTACTATGATTAAATTGAAAGGTGACTTTTTAATTTAAACGTCCTGAGATTAGTAAAACATCTGTGCTTAATATAACATCAAATTGTCATTGTTGTTTGAGTAACAAAATATATTATAAATATAACCCAAATCAATTGACAAAATAATACTTGAAAAATAAAAAGAGGCAGACATAAAAGAACGCAAAAATGTAGAATGAATTAAGAAAATAAAGCGTGGAATAATATCGTATTAAGTTAAAACTGCTGCAATATAATCGATAACATAATATGTACAAAACGATCATCTCGAGTACTCTTCCATCCCTTAAAACATAGAAACAACAAGCATGGTTTTGCCTAAAAACCTCGACAATATTGACAATTGTTAACATTTATTTGTTAACAATACATATGTACATTTTGTAATGTACGGCGGCTGGGCAATTCATATCGGGAAGCATTTATTAAATCCCTGAATCCTTTGTTTTCTACAACCGAAAATGGCCGAACGTCGGATACAATTAAGTTGGCCACGTGCTTGTCTAAAGTCTGTTTTCGAATGAAAGTGTTGTCGTATTTGGAAGGAAAGAAATGCGTCAATCCTACCAATCTGCTTAGAAACATCCTCAAGTTTTGTGTTTGGCTGAACTCGTTTCAAATGATCTGACAAGTTTGTAGTATTGCCACTTGTCTTATAAATGTTTCCACAAATAATGCATTTGGTTTCGCTCCCCGACATTTTTTTAAAGAATTTCCACACTTTGGAAATCCCAAATTTCATTTTTTTGCTTGAGCTGCATGGAGATTTATCGTCATCTTCCAATACAATACCTTCGAAAGCTTGACATGAATTACCACCAAATACTTTTAAGTTAACTTCGCACACTATACTTACTGGCTTTTTGTGCACTTGCTAAAAATTTTTTCATGTTGAAACCAGAATTGCACCTGCAGCGTGAATGTTTGAAACTGAAAGTAACGGGACCTAATCGCCCTTTTTCCTTATGCATAGATTCGCTCTTGAAAGAACAAATTAACGTAACGTGATAAGTGTTGGACACTTTCGAAAACATCGAAATATAAACATCGTTGTACATCGAAGGCAACACACCATCGATAACATCGATATAACAGCACTACTAAGCATCAGTCCGACTGAGTTCATGCCGCTGTTCGTGTCTTCGGGGTTGCTAACCAAAGAGATCCGATCGCTTACTCGGGAAACGCTTCGGGCTCTGGGGTCCCTATCTCGCCATAGCATCAAATGAGTAAAATCTGCTGTTTGAGTAGAATCTTATTTTCGACCTCAGCTTGAATTCTTCAGATTCACTCAACTCATCTAAACCACTTGAGTTAACTTACACCCAAAATTGCAAGGGATTAATGTCGTTTTTATTTGATTTAGTGTTTTGCAATGGGTCACAGAAATTATGTCCTTATCTCTCGTGATCACACACACATTTACTTTGTACTGCATGTGCCTAAGCCGGGCGTCATCTGCTTAAAAGTTGTTTCCTATTTCATTTCTGTTCAAATTCGATAATATTGCTACAAACCAATATATTGTTGGGTTACGCAAAAATATAAAAGCGTTATCTCGTTTTAAATGCAAACTAATCAAACACAGTGTGACCATAGTCAAGAATCAATCATTTTGAAGACTGGTCACACTGGTCATTTCTGCTGAGAATGTGTATGGGAAATCGGAACATAATGGAGGCCATATGCATCTATATCCCAAACTAAGCCGAAAGTGGAAAACTTTCGTCTTATCTCGATGAGTTCTATAAGGATCGTCAGATTTTGGCGCCCCGGAAGCTGCAGTCGTGCCCCTGTAGAGCTATAAATCAGAGCTGTAACACCATCGAGCTTTCCCGATGTTGAAAGTTCAGTCCATCGAAAATATGTGGACACCAAAAATTTCTGATAATTTGAAATAAATAGGAATCCAATATTCAATATTATATTATATCCAATATTCTTTTATAACGAGCTGAGAACAATCAAAATCAAAACTTTGTGTTATTTCCGTTTTCGCTTTTCTTGGCTCTTTTTTAACTTTCGCAGTTTGCATCGTTGGGTTGTTTTGCCTTTATCTATGCACAATAATTTCAATATTTGTGCAAATTATTTATGTTTATATTAACAAATTTACGCATCGCATTTAATTTTCTTATACTTGCGCGCTAACTTTCCTAGAATTTTAATTTTTTTGTCAAAACAGCGATGATGCACGCGATATTATCGATGGTTAAGAAACGCCATCGAGGGTTCCCGATGGACGCCTCCCATCGATATTATCGATACTATCGACAGTTCTAGTGAAGTATCGTGTGGTTCATACATAAATCGTTTACCGATTATTATACCCACTACCCGTATAAAAACCAATTTGTATGTGTAATTTAAATCCATGACAGTTCATTTTTGGTAAACACAATAACTGTTAACGCCTAAATGAATTTGTTTGCGATCAAATAATTAATAAAGAATTTATTTACGAAATAACTAGAAGAGGTACTGATTTCCACACCGCTCCCTAAAGTATGAAACTCATGAACTACAAATTGGAGTTACAAATTTGAAAACTCTGTTGTTCAGCAGGTAACTTTCGTGCTTGTTTCCTTATTATTGAATTTAAATGATAATGATAAATGTTATACAAATGATTTCCATTTAAATTTACGCGGAAAATGATTAATGTATGTATGGTAAAATATGTTTTCTCTATATAATAAATTACTCTGATTTTCTAATTATTTTCAAGGGATAGTTGTGGGTTCTGTGTTTTATTCGAGCTAATTTTTTACCAAACTCCGATTTCAACAATTTTTTTGTTGCTAGTATCGCACCCCTAAATAAAGGTTTCGAAAACGTCAGAAATTTGCTCTTCAAGTTATTTGCTGCAAAGAGCGCAGCCCTCTCAATGTTAGTTCGGTGCGTGAACCTGGTGAATGTGGATGCGTTTTTACGCAAAGCGCCAAAATAATTCTGGCTTAAGCTCAATGAAAAATAACTAAACTAGAAGTTACGCCTATAATGAAAAATGAATCCACAAATCCAAAAAAATACATATATTAAATGTGCAAATAAAATAATATACTTCACACTGCATTGATTAATTTGTTGGTGTTAAAATACATGTTGTTGGCAAAAAAATATATAAATCAAAGGTGTCTGGATAGAGAAGAATATATGAATAAATGTGAGTGTTGTAATATAAAAAGGCAAATCGCGTAACGCACAAATGCCGGAAATGGAATCGGGAAAAATGTGAAAATATTGTAAACCACAAATTAGTCAACGCAAATATAGAAAATATTCTTATATATCTAAAACATGTATATATGTATTTACATTCATACATATATTTCATTCGTTACACATATAATTATGCATATACATACATAAATATGTATGTGGTGTGGTAGTGCCATTTTTGTAAACGCCAAAAAGCCAAAGAGCAAATTCTTACTCTCTTCTTACTCTTACTCGTTCTGGCGCAACCATATAAATTCACTGACATGAACTTTAACGAGCTCAATAACATATCCTCAGAGAGAAAGGTATAAGGAAAGGGATAGAGTGTATGTGACAGTAACAGAGAAAGAGAGTGATGAAGGCAAAAGAGAATATTTAAGAAGCGAATGAGTATTTCTTTTATATACACGTCGACATACATATGTACATAGGTATGTACATATTTACATTCATTCTTTTATATATGTATGTATGTTGACACGTACATAGATTCATATGGCAGAAATCACAAGTCGTAGTGTCTGTATGCGTGCGCATTAAGGTTTTGAGTTGCTCGCCCAAAAAGTGTGCTATGGATTTTACTCTTTACTACTACTACGCACGCTCACAAACATCCCGCGTAAATATGTATGTGGTATATTGTAAATGTATGTAAATTTGTGAGTGATGCGGTTTATAATAACGGTATTTTCGTGGACAACACCAACACAACGCAGCTTATGCAGACGAGTAAAATTTCAAGGTTTGATACCAATACCTTGTTACTTCTACAAACAGTACAACCGGTGTCCAGAGTTACCTGATTGCATTCTCAAAGACAATTGAAACTCTAAGGATACATAATAGCAGCTCTGATTGTGTGTGCTTATGCGTGCGTACATATGTATATGCAAAAGTGTGTATAAGCGCGTGCGTATGTTTGTGTGTGTGTACATAAAGTTGCAAGCAAACACATTATTTATTATCGTTCAAAAGTTTTAATGCAGCATACAAATATATATATATGTATAGTATTCTGACGTGAAGAAAACATTCAAACCAAAAAACAGAAAACATCTGCCCGTCTGTAAAACTGCTATTGAAGATATCAGCCGTTGTATTTGATTTTTTAAGTTATCTCAATTAAGGTTTGACTGTATATACATATATAACTCACATTATACATTCATACATATGTACATTGGTCGCAATATTAGTATAACAGCAACAGCTTAGAGCTCTTGGTAGAAATATACTCAGTATATATTGTGCAGCATATTCTGGGGCATTAGTCTCGGGGACCCTTGTAAAATATAAAAGTTTGATACTTCAAAATTAAGAAACTGTGGGGAACAAGAGTTTTGTTAGACGCTTTTAGGAATAAAATGCCATGAATGGTGTCTGATGCTTAAGATTTATTCTGATTAAATGTATAAGATTTCAAAAGTTACGGAGCGTCACGTGCTGTTGGTTTGACAGTTAGCGATCGAAAGAGAAGGATTTAACGATGATTAAAAGGATATCGATAAATTAAACAGATATATTTAAATAAGTGTGATTGGCAAATTGAGAGGGTTGCCAGATCTTCATAAAACTTAATACTAATTATTGTACATAGATTTTTTTTCGCATAAACATTGGTAAAAATCATCAATAGATTTAGAGAAACCCATGTTTTCGAGTCTTTTATTTGCGATTGATAATATTTCCATTCTATAATTTTTTCCCCTTAGTGCTTTACAACCAACACAAGGGTTTAATATTATATTTAGTGCATAATGGGATTATTTATCTGTCCCGGACAGACCGTTCGTTTTATATATTTTAAAAGCAAGAGACACCAGATTTCGCATGACGGTTTCTATATACTATCAATTGATCAAGTTTATTTTAAATACCATTGGATATTATAATGTCGTCCAAGTTGCGCGAGGGTAAGCTTTTGTTTCTTGTTATTGTTTTGGTATGCGGGGCCCGGGCAAGTCGGGGGCCCTTGTGCAATGCACACCCTGCACTCGCCTAGCTACTGGCCTGAGAATATTTCGGGGTACGAGAGGCAAACAATTCTTAAAAACCTTCTATGATTTACATTCTATGTGTTTTTATATTTTGAAAATGTTCAAAAATGGGTATACTAACTTTGTGCAAATGTATGTAACAGGCAAAAGGAGGCGTGACAAAGTACATACATATATTCTTGGTCAGGATCGCTAGCCGAGTCGATTGAGCCATGTCCGTCAGTCTGTCCGGACGTCCGTCTGACCAGATAAACACACAGATCTCAGCTATTATAAACGCTAGAGATATCAAATTTGGAATGAAGGTTCTTATATACTCTGCGCAGTTCATGTTTATTTCAAATGTTGGATGCCACGCACACCGCCCCTGCAAATCAATATTTTAATTTCTGAAATCAATTTGCAAGCTCTGTATAAAAAATATAAATTGCTGACTTTAACATATACTAAACTAAATAAAATATCTACGTATCCTTCAAATTGCATTCCGATCGGACAATAAACACAGATGTTATTCAAGAAAGTATGAGCAAAACACCATGTGCCATTATCAAGGGAGGTAGACGAACTACACCGAAACATAGGTGGAAGGGTATCCCACTGTCGCGCTCCGCTTGACTGTTGCTTTCGTTTATTTTGTGATTTATTTTGTATTCTATTGTATTCAAAGTCGACAAAAGCAGTCACTGAATTAAAATCAGGCATTATTAAAAAAAAATTATTTATAAAAACATAAAGTAGAAAAAGTAATATTTGTAATGTAATTTAATCTGTTATTAATAAGAATAAATCGATCCAACATTTGTTGCAGAGGATATTATTATAGACACTTAAAATCAAAAGTTAAACTAAATGCATACAATTCGATTTTTATCGGGTAATGGTGGCTTTAGTTGAAATATTATAGTCTCTGAGATCGGGACGTCCATACTACCAGCCGGACACCGTTATACTTAAGAAGTATATATATATGTATATACATTTTCGGTGCTATCTTCTGACTGTTACATACATTTGCACAAAGTTAGTATACATTTTTGATAATTTCTAATTGTCGAAGTGTATAATTATTACGTGATAACCTTGGAGAAACACACACAGACCCATAAAAATGTGCGGCGTTTTGGGGGTGGCATGCTCATACAAAGACAGCTTGACCAAGTTGTTTCAGGGCGAAGCGTGTTACATGAATGGGGCTGCCTTTACGAACGCGCATGCGTTAATCATGAAAGGATTCCACTTCAATAAGAGAGATGAGTAGAAGAAAATCGTGAGAGAACAAGCATATTTATGTGCCAGCGCGGCGAAATTTGTTCATGTGTAGGAAACGCATTTCTAGGTCAAATTCAATTTTCAAATAGAGACAAATAAATGCTCTGTAAAAATAATTTAATTGACTCTTCAACTTTTCGAGCACTGTAAATAATAAATAATAATACCCAAAAAAATAAATTTTGAAAATGGAGAAAAACAATCATGGCGTCTTCTAAACCTTATTAATACAAAGTCCGCATTAAATTTGCGTTAATATCAATTTTCTGATGTGTTGCTGAGGTATTTGTTAGACTTTAATTAAGTATTGAATTTGTAATTTGTGTGAGTCGAGTTAAGACAAAAGTTAAAAATGAGAAGTTGTTAAATAAACTATTCACAATTGACATCCATTTTAGTTTGTTGGCCCGTTTTCCAAAAAACTACATGTTGCCTATGCTGCCTAAACAGCAACAATAATCGCCAAAAATTATTAAGAACTTTACTTGGGAAAATATTATTTAGAATTCATTTAATTACACAAACTAAAGTTGTCTTTACATTAAGCTGATATTACCAAAATGAGATACATTTTTGAACGCTTAAAGTAATTTAATTAACAATTACTTGCGTCTCACATATCGATATACTAAATTTATTGAAAATAAAAGGCAATAGAAAGGTTGGAATACGATTGAGTTACACGAATGCAGGACCGCAAACCGAACGAAAGAATATTAATAAATTATTACTTTTATATTTATCTCTGTAAGTATAAAGCGGACGTGGACTAAAGGAAATCCAAAATGCAGTCTTACTTTTAGTAACCACGAAAATTCTCTATCTTTAAAATTGGAGTTGATTCCCACTTTGCAGTGGTAGGCCAAGGTAGCTAGTACTTACATATTATTATTATTATTAGGGTAAGGGAGTCTCCCAGCAGAGAAGGGACGAGGCACTGCGACCAGAATGATCTTTTGTACCTATAATGCTTTCCCTATCATGACAAAAGCTGTTCCGCTTCTCTGATGAAGCCTAACAGGTCTTTTGTCGAGAAACGGACAATGTGCTCGGGAACTGCGGTTTCCACGTGCAGATGTTTCCTCCTAATCCATACCAAGGCTGGACAATCACACAGGATGTGTTTCGTGGTTTCGTCGTCCTCTTTACAAAGCCTGCATTCTGCATCCGAGGACAGATGCATTTTTTTGAGGTGATAGTTCACCAAGTGGTGTCCACTAAGGTAGCCAACAAGGAGATAGAGATCTCTCCGAGAGAGTAGGTTTGTTCTTCGCTTAATCGAGGGATTCGTAAGCTCTCTAGCCTGCCTCATCCCTGGTTGGAAGAACCAGTAGCGTTCGGTCAACCTATTCGCCCATGTTTTCACAAGGGATGAAATAGTTGACCACCCCACGCCGCAGAAGGGTTCGGGGCCAGAGGGGCTGATGCCCCGCCTTCGCTAGCTCATCCGCTAGCTCGTTGCCCTGGAAACCAGAGTGTCCAGGTACCCATAGGAGGGTAACTTTGTTTCTGTTGGAAAGCCTCTGGAGACAGTTCCAACAGTTGGCCACCATACGTGAACCTACTCTTTTTGAGAAGAGGGGTAGTATGGCAGCTTGGCTGTCCGAGAAGATGTAGATGTTCGCTCCTCTGATCCCCTTCTTAAGGATAAGACGACAGCAGAACTCGATGGCATGAATCTCGGATTGAAAAACTGTGGGCCACTTGGGACCATGTATCCCAGCTCCAACCCCCTGATCAGTCTTTGACCCGTCAGTATACCAGTGTATACCATGAGGGTCACTGATGGGGTTGCCAGCATCCCAGTCCCTCCGGCCCGGGATGAGGGTTCTGAATTTTGCACCAAAGAAGAGTTCCTTGGTCATAGAATCTGATCTAGAGCAGATCTCTAAGCCAGGAATGTCTTTGATAAGTCTAGCATACCCCGATTCGGTAGCTAGAAGCCCAGATTGAAGCTTGATTCTAAGAAGACTCATAGCGGCGACTTCTTGTATTTGAATGTGCAGCGCAGTCAAATTTAAAATTGATTCCATTGCTGCTGTGGGACAGGTGCGAACTGCACCCGTCAAAGACAGGCAAAGAAGCCTATGCAGTTTAGTGCATTTGTTGATGGCAGTGACCTGCGTAACCTTAGGCCACCACACAATGGCAGCGTAGGTGACGATGGGTCTTACCATCATCTCAAACAACCACCGAATGGTGCAGGATTTGAGACCCCAGATCCTACCAAAGAATCTTCTGCAGGCCCACATGGCATGAGTTGCCTTTGATAGGGTGTTGTTTAGATGGGAGTTCCAGTTCCGTCTTTAATCAAGTGTTACCCCTAGATATTTAACCTCGTTGGAAAGTCCCACGGGAAAGCCGTCAATGTGTAATTGACCTATGTCAACGAAATAGCGCTTAGTGAAGGGAACGATAATTGCCTTTTGTGGATTGATGCTCAGACCTACATCTTCGCACCATCTACTAACCGTGTTCAGAGCAGATTGCATCAGCTATGTCACGGTGTTGGCAAAGTTCCCGTTCACTATGAGGGCCAGGTCGTCAGCGTAGCCGATTGCTTCCACGCCCTGTTCCGCAAGAATACTCAGTAGTTCATCAACTACTAGGGACCAGAGTAAGGGGGATAAGACCCCTCCCTGGGGACAACCCTTAACCGCACTAATGAAAGCAGTCGTGGAGTCCAAGGTAGAGGAAATAGTCCGGTGTTTGAGCATAGCATCAATCCATCGGATTAGAGGACGGGCGATATTTCTGCGCTCCAGCGCAGCAGAAATAGGCCCGTAGCCGGTATTATCGAAAGCACCCTCTATATCAAGAAAAGAACACAGAGCAATGTTCTTGGATACGAGGGCTCTTTCGATTTTACCCACTAGCTTGTGAAGAGCGACCTCCGTCGATCTTCCGGCTATATACGCAAACTGCGTTGGATGCAGAGGATAAGTTTTCTGCAGAGAGCACCGAATGTGCTGGTCTACGAGCCTTTCCGCTGTCTTAAGCAGAAAGGAGGTAAGACTGATCGGCCGATATGACTTAGGCTGATCAGGGGGACGATTCCCTTGTTTGATTATGAATACCACATTGACTCTCCTCCCAGAGATGGGTATGTAACCCCAAGTGAGACTAGCAAACTTGTCATGTAGGTTTCCTCTATACGAAAATAACTTCTATATTAAGTTTATGATGCCACGCCCAAGCAAATCGGAAATTTGCGACACAGTATTTTAGTCACAACATCTTCCTCGGCACAATCATGTTTATACCCTTCGACCATTGAAAATGGTCAAAAAAGGGTATACTAACTTTGTGCAAATGTATGTAACAGGCAGAAAAAGGCGTCGGACACCCCATAAAGTATATATATTCTTGCTCAGGATCACAAGCCGAGTCGATTGAGCCATGTCTGTCTGTCTGTCCGTCTGTCCGTCTGTCCGACTGTCCGTCTGTCTGTGTGAACGCACAGATCTCAGCTATTATAAAAGCTAGAGTTATCAAATTTGACAGAAAGACTCCTGTGTACTATAAGCTGATCAAGTTTATTTCAAATGTTAGGTGCCACGCCCACCGCCCACGCAAATCAATAACTTAATTTTTGAACTTAATTTGTAAGCGATGTATAAAAGATACAACTTTCTGACTTTAACATATACTAAGCTCATTAAAATATCTACGTATTCTCGAAATTGCAATCCGATCGGACAATAAACACAGAAGTTATTTAAGAAAGTATGTGCATAAAACCAAGTGCTTGTATCAGCTAACAAGGGAGGCGGGCGAGCGCAAAGCGCGAGCGCCATCTGTCGGCAATAATTTAAAAGCATATGCATATGTATATGTGTACATACATAGGAACGTAGGTCGAAGGGTATCCCACTGTCGCGTGCAGCGCGACTGTGGCTTTTTTCTATTTTTTTTTGTTGAAATTTTCGTGTTTGGCTTGGGGCGGGCCGTGCTTTTTCAAAAAAAATCGTGCGGGCCTCGTGCTTTATTTTGGGACTAGGTTTCGTGCTCGTGCCGGGCCGGGCCTCAAAAAGTAGGCCCGCGCCCACCTCTAGTGCGTGTGTTCAACTCCCGGTTTGAGGCGGGTGGGAATGTCATTTTTTTACTTATCCTTGGAATTGGAATCTTATCAGCATCTCATATTCCTGCTTGTGAGTGTAAGTGTTGTTTTTGAAGTATCCCACCCTAACTTCACCAATTAAAGTTAACAGTTACTAATGGAAAGATTTTCAATTATATCAAAATCGGATACTTATTTATACATATGTATGTATGGTTTAGCTTTTATGGACAATCTGTGTGAAATAGAGGTCTATATTGTATTTTTGAGCTTTGATAGTTTAGGGAACACATTATAATCAACAGCTGAAAAGGTTTGCAACCAAACGTTTGTTTCAGTGCATTGAATATTGACAAAAAATGCTATACTAACTTTGTGCAAATGTTTGTAACAGGAAAAACGAGGCGTGGCAACCACATATAAACTTTTTTACGTTTATTGCAATATCATATTATAGATGGAGAAATTGTACACACATTCTTTCATTCTTGTAGTACTATTCTTACTCAGCTTTACAGTGCTGCAAATTATGCTATATCGCGCTACATTTATGAACTTATCGATAACTATCGTAACTACGATACCACAGGAGTGGAGCTTTGTCTTCGAATGAAAGCCTAATTTTAGTGATAAGAGTTAGTTGTTAATTGGATATTAATGAATAATAACACAGGCCCACAAAAAAAAAAAAGTTGCATGATCTGGGTAAGCGGCATATGCAGTTATATGTATTTTGCGTCGCTGAATCCGAATCCGAGGTCAGAATTTCGCCATCACGTGTGGACTTCGACATAACCTCACAAAACTGAAAAACCTTAAAATAACCCCCAAAAGATATAGAATCCTGATCTGAGCATGCGATATATGTGATAACATGTATTTTGTCCTTCTTAGTCCGAATCCGAAGACGAAATTTACGTAGCACATCTGACTTTCGACTTAACCTCAAAAAACTCGAAAAATTTTTTAAGACCCAAAAAATAATGGAGGGTCATGATCGGGTAATGCGATATATGTTTCTATATGTTTTTTGGCCTTCCAAACTTGAATCCGAAGTCAAAACCAGTCTATCACGTCTGAATTTCAACCTAACCTAAAATTTTTTTGAAAACTTCCAAAATTTGGAACTTTTTTTTAATATTGGATTAGGGTGTATTCAAATTTAATATAAAAAAAGCTTTCCTATTGGTAAATCCCTTTTTGACCATTATTTTATCAATATTCGAAATAGATTCATATGACTAACGATTTTTTGCTTCAAAACTGTATTTTTACTAGTAAAAAACATAAATTAAATACGTGATTCTACATATTTGCACGAATGCAGTAATAAATTATCAAAAAAATTAAAAATTTTGGAAGTTTTTCAAAATTTTTTTAGGTTAGGTTGAATTTCAGAGGTGATTGGTTGGTTTTGACATTGGATTCGGATTTAGAAGGTCTAAAAACATATAGAAACATATATCGCATGACCCGATCATGACCCCCCATTATTTTTTGGGGCTTTAACAATTTTTCGAGTTTTTCGAGGTTAAGTCGAAACTCAGATGTGCTACGTAAATTTCGACTTGGGATTCGGACTTAGGAGGACAAAATACATGTTATCACATATATCGCATGCTCAGATCAGGATTCTATATCTTTTGGGGGTTATTTTAAGGTTTTTCAGTTTTGTGAGGTTATGTCGAAGTCCAGACGTGATGGCGAAATTCTGACCTCGGATTCGGATTCAGCGACGCAAAATACATATAACTGCATATGCCGCTTACCCAGATCATGCAACTTTTTTTTTTTTGTGGGCCTGTGTAATGAATGACTGTGCTTATTATAAGGATATTGTCTTTTCGTCAGCCATCGCGGTGGATGCGATACATCGCCTCGAAGATTAAATTTATAAAATACATACATATCTTTATTGTTGTTAACTACACATAAAAATTAATACTAAACATTTAGTTTTAGTCCAATAATGAATTTATAAGTTGATAGTAGATTTAGTACGTAAGAGTCAATACGAGTTTCATCATCATTTATTTATTTAAATGTTCTTTTATTTCAGGACACAATACTATTACTGCAATCTAGATTACAATAAGAGTAGCAACAATAAAATAAACAATTAATAAATTAAATAAACGAACGAGTCTTGATAATGGTACAAACTTTCAACTTTATATGAATTATCTGAATAATAATAATCCGAAATGCGAATAGAGTCCAATCTAATATATTAATATATGTATGTATATATAAATAATGAAAAAACAAATATTAATTGAAATTACGTGATTGATGCAAATTCAATAAAAAAGTATCAGTATATCGAAAAATAAATTCAAAAAGTTGGAAAATTATTTTGGTCTTCAAAACACAATTACCGGGATACACGAATATATAATAAAAATACAAAGTTGTATAAAGTTTTCAAAGTTGAAACGAATCGAAAATAAATGATTTTGTATTCACAGTCAATAACAACTATATCAATCTACTAAACCAAAATAATTCATATCGCGCAACGCAACGCATCAAAGCTTCAAGAGCCACCTCATTACCGCAAAATGAAAAGCCAACGGATGAGTTGCTTTGCAGCCTTCGTACTGGGCGTGTTCATATTCGAAATACTAATATTTCCCACAACTGGCGATCAGGATGAGGATATACCACACAACGAGTGAGTTTTAATCAAACTATTTATCTTTAATTCCTTTTATTTAATTATGCCTTTTTGGATACGAACACAAAATCTATGGCAATTAATTACAAATGAAGTAAAATAATCTAAATAATCTAATTTAAAAAAAAAGAACTACTATTATCATTATTGTAAGGTATTGTTTTAGATTTTGTTTTGATTTTTGGAAAGTTTAGCAAAATTATGTATGATGTTTATGTATTTTCTTAGATATTACGTTGGGTTGTGGTTTTTAGAAGAGAAGTGTTCTGATTGTGTTAAAGCTGAGGGCTTTGATCTAAGATGTGTTTTGTTGTGATTATTTTGCAATTAATCATCGTCGATTGTTCTAATTACAATTTTTTATTTCTGGTTGAAGGTTGCTATGAAACCTAGTCTGAATTTGATAAAATAAGAAAAGATATTGCACTCTTTTGAATAAAAATATTCAAAACTTTAATTGAAATAGACAACTTCTGGACAAAATTACTGTACTTTTTTCTATTTGTCAAAATCGTATAATTACGATTTATCCTATAGCTTTCATATGAATAATAAGTCAACAATATACAATAATACTACTGCGTTAATGGGTCAATTGTTCAACAGTGCTCAACATTTGATTGAGCCAGGCCGAATAACTAATGCTAAGGACAACCTAGAAAAAAAGAGTACCTTCGGCATACCGAAAGTTTTATCACCTTGCTTTCAATTCCTGTGATTGTCCCTATAATTGATAAGTTTTATTTTCGATGGACTATCATTAATTTTTTTTTTTTTTTTTAGAGTTATTTTTTGATCAAAATATAGCTTAAATTCTAATTATTTCTCTTTTTAACGAAGTTTTTGGAAACATTTTGATGTAAAGTGCGTAAACATTTCAATAATAAAGCAAGAAGCGAACAAAAGAAAATGACCTAAATCAGGCATATAAAGGATGATTTTTTAAGAGCTATTTGAAAGTTTTTAAAAAAAAAACACATAAAATTCAGAGAAATGCATGAAATATTTGAATCGATAGTACGGTCCATATAATTTAATGTTTGAAGATTATTTCATGCAAATGTTGACCGTGACTGCGCCTCAAAAGGTCCATCCTCTTAGTTCAATTTTGGCATATTCTTTCCAACATTTCAGCCCGTATCTCACGAATAAATGCTTCAATGTTGTCCTTCGGCTTGTCTTATAGAGATTAGATTTAACACGGCCCCGCAAAAAATGCTCTAAAGGCTTTAAATTGCACGATCTAGGCGACCAATTGTCCGGTCCCGAACGTGAAAGAAAATGTTTACCGAACTCGCTCCTGCATTTTAGGAAAGAAAAAGTTTGATATCATATTTTCTTCACTTCGCACTCTACGTAAGCGTGTTGGTGGTTTAATGTCCCACAATGAATTGTAAGTTTGTTGAGAAATTTAGTCACAATATCCCCAATAGCCGCTTCAGTGGGTCGATTAAACTTGTGGCAACTCTCAGCAGCTTACAATAGTGTGATCGAACTCGATAGCTTACACGAGTATCGAGATCGCGAGAGGCCTTCTC
Organism: Zaprionus vittiger; assembly: GCA_018904025.1. Lineage (NCBI taxonomy): Eukaryota > Metazoa > Arthropoda > Insecta > Diptera > Drosophilidae > Zaprionus > Zaprionus vittiger. The sequence goes on along the minus strand of JAEIFQ010000026.1, from coordinate 155,876 downwards.
TAGGCGAATCTATCATCACTACTCTCGACGATCACGGCATCCATCGCTGTTGCTTAGCTTTTGCCTCTTACACGCGCCAATTAGTTATAATAAATAAATGCAGTATCTGTAAATTCGTGAATAAATACTAGAACATATTTCTGTGTACGATACACATAAAATTGGTGACCCCGACGTGATTCACTATATACATACAATCGAAAATCTGCATCATTTTTTTCAACCAACGACGCCATGGAAGACGACGCCGACGTTTTTCACGATCCCGTTGCTCGTGTGCCCGACGCTGCAATCAACCGCGTGGCTGTAAAAATACCACCGTTTTGGCCCGAGCACCCCGAATTATGGTTGTCTCAAATCGAAGCCCAATTTATTTTGGCGGGAATAACTTCTGACGACACAAAGTTCAACACAGTTCTGGCATCAATCGAAGCACCAGTTTTGGCGCGAATTTCCGACGCAGTCGTCAACCAGCCAAGCGTAGGCAAATAGGAAAATTTAAAATCTTGCATGCTGGAACGCTTCTGTGAAAGCGAACAGAAGAAAATCCAGAAGTTAATATCGGAGATCGACCTTGGTGATAAGCGTCCTTCACAATTGCTTAATGAGTTAAGCTCGCTCGCCACAAATAAAGTTAATGAAAGCTTCTTAAAAGCACTTTGGATGCAGCGCTTACCAACACAAGTGCAAACTATCTTGCAGGTATCGGACGCCAGCCTATCAGACTTGGCTAAGTTGGCAGATAAAGTAGTAGATGTTGGCGACTTTCACAATGTACGCACGGTTGACTACAGTTCTAAGTCTTTACCACCCCGCAACACTGATGTTGACGACCGTTTAGAACGCATCGAGCAACAGATAAACGCCCTACTCAAAAACAGTTCTCGCAAGAACAATCGGTCCACATCAACAAGGCGCAGCAGCAGCGCCACAACCCAAGACGCAGGTCAAACCTCAAGCATGTGTTGGTACCACAGCAAATTCGGTAGCGACGCCCAGAAATGCCGACCACCATGCTCTTTTTCGTCACAAACAAAAAACTAACGCAGTCTTCGGATTCGGGAGGCAAATTCGAAGAGGGCCACTGCACAATTGCCCGCCTCAGCATCAGCGACAGCTTTTCCAAAATAAAATTCCTTATCGACACCGGCGCCGACATTTCAGTGTTGGCACCCTGTAAAAATAAAAAACCAATAGCCACTCCAAAGCTTCTTTTCGCAGCCAATGGCTCAAAAATACAAACCTATGGAGAAAAACGCATAACATTATCACTCGGACTAAGGCGAAATTTTGTTTGGACTTTCGTGGTAGCTAACGTCAATTGCGCTATCATTGGATCCGATTTTCTTCAATACTTCGACTTGCTCGTTGACATTAAGCGACGTAAACTTATCGATCGAGCAACGCTATCCGAATCGACCTACGATGCGTGCAACCAATACGCCAAGCTACTTCACGAATACCGAGATCTCGCAACGATCAATTCAAACAGGCTGTTAATAACATCTAAAGTAACTCATTTTATCACGACAAACGGCCCGCCCAATCACGCTCGTGCACGACGACTGGTGGCAGACAAACTCAAAGCAGCGCGGAGCGAGTTTTCCTATCTTTTGGATAAAGGAATATGTCGTCCCTCAAAGAGCAACTGGTCAAGCCCTTTACACATGGTAAAGAAAGCGAACGGAGAATGGCGTCCATGCGGAGACTACCGAGCTCTAAACAACGTAACAGTGCCTGATCGATATCCGATTCCGTACATACTGGATGTAACGAGCATTCTATACGGTAAGAATATATTTTCTAAAATCGACCTGCAAAAAGCATATCACCAGATTCCTGTCGAGCCGCAAGATATTCCCAAAACAGCCATTACCACGCCTTTTGGGTTATTCGAATTCTTGTTCATGACGTTCGGCTTGCGAAATGCAGCGCAGACTTTTCAGCGGTACATAAACGACGTCATACAGGGCCTCGATTTTGCTTTCGCATACATCGATGACATTTTGATCGCTTCAGAGTCCGCAGCGAAGCACGAGACGCACCTCCGCATAGTCCTCGACCGCCTCCGAAAGGCACAACTCACCGTGAACTTCGAGAAGTGTCAGTTCGGAAAATCGCAACTCACGTTCCTAGGTCATGACATCAGCCAGCACGGTTTAAAACCATCTGAATCTAAAGTGGAAGCCATTCGTCACTTTAAAAAACCGCTTATCGCTAAGGATCTGAAAAAGTTTCTGGGTATGATCAACTTCTATCGGCCGTTTATCCCACGTGCGGCTGACAATCAACACATACTTCAGACACTGATTCAAGGTAATAAAAAAAACGACAAAACTGCGATACTCTGGTCTACGGAAGCCGATCACGCATTCGACGCCTGTAAAAACGAGCTCGCAAATGCAACGTTGCTGAACTACATGGCACCAAATTCTCAAGTAACGTTGACCACCGATGCATCGGACGACGCTATGGGTGCCGTGTTACATCAGATCGTCAACGGACAAACACAGCCACTGGGTTTCTTCTCCAAGAAATTTTCATCGGCGCAAAAGAAGTACAGCACCTACGATAGAGAGCTCACCGCTATTTATCAGGCCATTCTGCATTTCAAGTACGCACTGGAGGGCAGAAATTTTGTAATCTTCACCGACCATAAGCCGCTGATGTTCGCTTTCATTCAAAATAGTGAGAAAGCATCACCACGACGCGCCCGGCAACTGGATTTTATTAGCCAATTCAGCACCAATATTCAGCACATATCGGGAGAGGAAAACAACGTCGCTGACCTTCTCTCACGCATCGACGCCATCAAACACATAGATTTTGACGAGATGGCACTAGAACAGGAAAGCGATGACGAACTACAATCTCTGCTTAAGTCTGACCCAGAAAATAACATATCACTAACGAAATTGTTTATTCCAGGCTCAAACAAACAATTGTACTGCCTCGTTAACAATAAACAGGTACGCCCGTTTGTGCCCAGGTGCCTACGCCCAACGGTAGTCCAAGGCCTACATTCGTTATGCCATCCAGGAGTTAAGGCAACGAACAAATTGGTTAGCAAGCACTACGTTTGGCCTCGCATGGCAAAGGATGTCGCCAAAATCGTACGTTCTTGTATCCCGTGCCAAAAAGCCAAAGTCCAGCGCCACACCAAATCGCCACTTGGAGAGTATGCCGCTTGCGACGCTCGCTTCGAGCACATCAATATAGATATCGTTGGCCCACTGCCCTCTTCGAACGGATATCGATACTGTCTTACGTGCATCGATCGCTTCTCACGATGGCCTGCTGCGATTCCCTTAATTGACATCACAGCACAGTCAGTTGCCAGTGCACTGATTTCTGGCTGGTTCGCGCTCTATGGAATCCCGCTCCACATCACAACGGATTTAGGACGGCAGTTCGAGTCCACACTGTTCCAAGAGCTTTCTAAAATCTGTGGTTTTAAACATTTACGCACGACGGCATACCACCCACAAGCTAACGGCATGGTCGAACGATGGCACAGAACATTAAAAGCTGCCATAAAATGTTCTGATCCAATCAACTGGAGCACTGCATTGCACCTCATCCTACTAGGACTACGCACCACGATCAAAGACGACATCGGATTAAGTCCAGCCGAAATGGTGTACGGCACAACACTGCGAGTTCCTGGCGGATTTTTTTCATCAAGCACTGAAAATCGCACCGAGTCTGAGTTCACCGAGGCTCTTCGGAAAACTATATCGCAGCTGCCAACTACTAAGCCAGTGCACCATCACACGCCTCAAGAGTTTATTCACCCCGATCTAAATCAATGCAAACACGTCTTCGTCAGAGTGGATCGAGTTAAAACTCCGTTAGAACCTAATTACGAGGGCCCGTTTGAAGTAATAGCGAAACACGACAAATACTTTACTCTCAAAGGTCGCACAAAGGACAATAATGTTTCTATCGACCGTCTTAAACCAGCATACATCTTCAAAGAGGAACCTCCTCGAATACAGGAACAAAAGAAAACACTAATCGCTCAACCTGCCACGCAGTTATCGAGATCTGGACGACGAGTCATACTCCCAGCGAGATACCTTTCCCAACTGGTACTCTAGGAGGGGGGTACTGTGGCAACTCTCAGCAGCTTACAATAGTGTGATCGAACTCGATAGCTTACACGAGTATCGAGATCGCGAGAGGCCTTCTCTAGGCGAATCTATCATCACTACTCTCGACGATCACGGCATCCATCGCTGTTGCTTAGCTTATGCCTCTTACACGCGCCAATTAGTTATAATAAATAAATGCAGTATCTGTAAATTCGTGAATAAATACTAGAACATATTTCTGTGTACGATACACATAAAAAACTGACCATAAAATAGAAAAAGCGCGCGATGAACTTTCTTTACAGAGCACGTATTTGCATAATAAAATTCAATATTTTGCAAGCGTGGTTCGTCTGTAAAACAATTCATGGTTAAATTAAAGACCAAACTGAAGATGTTTGACCGTGATACAAAACACGAACAGTGTTGTCAAAAAGATAATAGCTAAAAAATCACCCTTTTTATAAGGCTGCTAACGACTGGATATACTTGTACAAACAAACCTGTGTCTAACTGATCCTTCCGATAAAAGCTATAGGATACAGTTGTCAGATAAGATAACTGTATAATTATCCCCTTCGACCATTGAAAAAGTGTAAGCTAACTTTGTACAAATGTATGTATCAGGTGGAAGGAGGCGCAGTAGACCCCAAACTGACGAGCAAAACTAACACGTGTTGCGTTTTCTCGCTTTAGCGGTCAATATCCTCACTTCTATTTTATGCAGGATTATAAACTTAATTTTAATCATTGCTATTTTATTTGACTATGTTTCTTTAAAATATAAAGCGATTTGATCAACTGGAAAAAAATATGCCACCGCGAAATTTGAATAATGTCAAATGTTACAGTTTTTTACTCTAAGTGTCAACAAATTATATTTAAATTTCAAAAAACATACAATTTTATAAAAAAACAAACTTAACACAAAAAAAAAAAAACATAACAATAACAACAAATAATTACCACATTATAACAGTTTGCAATTATACTAAATTTTGTGAAATAAATCACTATGTTTAAAGAAAGATATAATATATTTTGCATTTGCATTATTAATTATATACATCTCACTTGTAAATACACTTATACACTTATACATAACTATGTTCATATTAAAATAAATAATAAATAAATAAATATTTAATTTTCAAAGCTTATTTATCGTTAAGTTTCTTTGTTTTGATTTTATTTCATAAGTTTGGATAATTTTATGTCAGATTACTACTGCATCAATTATAGAAACCGAATATACAAATTTAAATAATAAAATTGTCCATAGCGGGTTAAAAAAAATTAAGTAAAGTAAAGTAAATTCGGAATAGCATATTAAATGTGGTTTTTAATTTAAAATCAATAGTCAACGAGTATACAAATAATAATACAAATTGGTTCGCCTTAAAAAACTTTTTAAGTTTTCTTTAAAAGTTTTCCGAAAACTTCTTTGTATACGTAGTAATGCGAGTTTGGGCGATAGTTAAATCGAAAAAAATAACGCTTAACAAATAATAATTATTCTGTAATAAAATTTGTTCTTTTATTTTTTAAAAATAAGTCCTAAAAACTCTCATTTTTTGTTGATGTTGGACTTAAAGTTGTAAAACTTGTCAGAACCTTTGATTAAACTATGTATACAAAAAGTATTAATATTTAACTTGAAGTCCTACCAAGCTTAGCGTGCCCTTTTTTGCCTTTATTGAATAAAGTAAATTTTAGTTTAAATTTTAATTTCGCAGCCAAACTTTCCACATAAAATAATATGCTCATATATATAATATGCTCCCGAAATTTCATAAAAATCTGACCACTATATCATATATATACATATATGTATATATTTTTTAATGAATAAAAAAAATTTCACTAAAAATTCATGTTATTTGTTTTTCCGTAACACTTCAATAGTCTTCAAAAAGTTTCATTTACTAAAGGGCTCCCCTGATTTATGGCACGGATTTGGCCTTTTCGCCCCACTATGAGACGTTTAAAAATGTAGACATAGATCGGCTCATAATCATTATGTTTGCAATCTTTTTTCAAACTACTTATTCACCTTCTTCACACAGTGCTCATTTCTATCCATATGAAATTCCCAGCTCGAATGGTATCTTCAACCCGATCCTAAACGCAAGTTCACTTGTTAAGGATATTTTTTTGGTCAAAGAGATTTTTTCGCCAGGCCCGACGGTATTCCAGCTAGTTTACTTCGATACTGTGCCAACTCACTAAGTAAGCTGTCTTTAGAAACTGCTTCTTTTCTTCCATCTAAAAGGAATCATTTATAATCCCTTTAAATAATCGGCTAGGCCTAAGATCTTCGAGAATATCTTAACTTCTTACTTGCAACATTAATGCAGATGTCATATCTCCATAAATGTTATTCAACCACGCCAAATTTGTTGGTGCTGAAAAACTTTGTTTTAAAGGGGTGTCAGGAAAGGGCTTTCGTCATTTATACTTATTTCAGTAAATCATTTGACTTAGTAAATCATTCACTTTTTGCACATAAACTGAACCTATTCTGTTTTTACCCAAAACTCCTTAGTTTATTTGAGACTAATAGAACTCAAAGAATCCTCTTTTAAAATAATCGTTCTAACCCGTTTTATGCCAAATCTGGTGTTCCTCTTTTAGTTTTTCCTACTTGTTACTTTTTCCTTCAATAGCCATCCGTTTGTCATACATAACTTCCGTTCTCTCTCTCTTATTTACAAATTATAAACCTCTTATATATAAATTATTATTAATTGTTGTACAAAAGAACTGTTTAATTTCTGCTTCTGGAGGCTTTAACTGGGATGTAAATGTAGGGAGAAAGTCGTACTTATACTTATACCGGTAAACTTAAGTAACCTTATTAACCATGGTGTAGTGTTAATACATAATCTTATACATGGTGATATTGACAGTGTTGACCTGGTTAGCCGATTACACTTCTCAGTCTATTTTCTATTTCAATACGCAACGCTTATGTTGAGTAATATATATGCAAATTATATACTATTTGTTCATAGTAACAAAATTTATCCATTGCATTTATTTAGTTTATACTCGCGTCGTTTCAGTTTCCTAGAATTAACATAAAAATAGAGTTGGTGCATGCGATATTAAAAAACTCCATCGAGGGTCGATACTGTCGACAATGGTTTTACAGCTCTACCAGCTGCCTTCGTTTCTTTTGACAACTCCTTTTTCATTTGAACAGCTGATTTCCAGGTGCGCGATTAGCTCTGTGGCGACGCAGCCTCAGCGATATGAGCCCGATCTGGCAACCCGGCACCGTCGTAAGCAGACGATAGTTCCGCGAACTGTATTCGCCGTTACAAAATATAGACAGATAAACGCTAACACACGCACAGCAACTGAATTGTTACTCTTTTTAGTTACGCATAAGAAATAAATGCTTTAATTTAAATAACGATAAGTGTGATCCACTGGGTCACTACAGCTCTTTAATGTCATCCACACAGTCTACATCAAATTCTATCGATGAGGCAATACTAAACACTTTTCAAAAGCTACTCCGTTCCCGAAATTTCCCCAGGAATTATTTCTGCAGGCCTGGTTAAGCCATTTAAAAATATGCATGTTCTATTGTATCTGTCGGAACGAGAAATGTGCGTAACAGGCAGAAGGAGCAATCTCCGACCCTATAACGTTAATACATATATTCTATATACAATAAGATTGAGCAATGTCTGTCTTTATGAGCGCCTATATTTTAGAAACTATAAATGCTACATTTTGTAACAAAACTTGTATGCATTGCAAGCAGTAAAATTAAATATAATATATTTAAGTAAAATCTACATTAAATCTGGTACCATCTGCAATATAAACTTAACTATCAGTCATTTGACACACTGACAAACATACACTCTATTGTGAACTTCTTATGAATAATGAAGATATTAAGATATTTAAGATTTTTCGCGTGAGTCTACATAGAATTGTGCGAGTAAGAATGCAATAGAAGCCTAATGACTTTTTTGTAGGATTTGTTAGTTGATCGAATGTTTAAAACGTAAATTATAAACATTAAGAATTTCCTCCCCCATTAATCACATGTTTTATTTCTAATTGTAGAGTGCGAAACTGGGCGCTGAAATTCGGCGTTGACTTATGGGAATTCGGACGCCAATTTACTAAAATGAACGAGATAAAAAGTGTGAGTAAATCTTACTGATTTTTCAACTGATAATAAAACACATGTAACATTGATAATCGGTCCGCGTTTCTCTCACCGCGTTTTTGAAATTATTCGTGCTAAAATTTATATACACCAATTTTCTGTTTTCTCGCGTTGCCAATTGTCTCTATTTCGTTTGACAAGTGGTTTTTTAATTGAACAGCTGATCGCACCATCAGACAAATTATGAAGTGTATTCTTCATGGTGCGTGATCAGCTGTTCAATACCATCCACACAGACTACATAAAATTCTATCGATATGGCAACATTCAGCACTTTTCAATAGCTGCTCAGCACCCGAAATACAAATTTCTCCTGAAAATTTGTAGAGCTTAAGCTAACAACTTGTTAAAAAATTTCACAACATTTTTGCTTAGTGTTGTTGGGTTGTGGATCCAGATCGTAGTAGTTTATGTGTAATTTGTTGTTTTTCTTTTTGAGGACTATTTATTAGGTGCGGACTATATTCAGCGAAAGACAAGAAGTCATCTCCCTCAACTAATCAAATCGGTCGAAAAAAATTTGTTGCACTTTGCGAAACAGCTGTGTTCATTTTGAGTGTTGGTAGGCATGTATCGATGAACTCAGCTGCCCTGGTACAATCAATATCCTTGGATCCGCACCAATTGCGTGTGGTTTTTATTTTTTTGGTTTGTTTGTATGTTTATTAATTTATTTAATAATATTTTGTGTGCATGCAGACCCAGTTACTTTGTAGCTTCTCATTTTGACTACGTACCTGTCCTGATGAATCTGTTCAACGTAGAGATTCGCCAGCGCCCATATTATTCTGACGCTAGTGCCACGGCTCGCAGGTGCAGAGCTAGTGGCCACAGCCAAGTTGCCGGTCCGCCAGAGCCCGACTGTCCAATCTACGGCAACAGCTACATTGCCGGCTAGTGCAGTGCCAGCTTCTGTGTTGCAGCTCGATCGGTTGCAGCACCTGTGGCCCTACCGGCCAATTCCGCAGAAAATCCGGCAGTCTGGTCAGCAAGAAAAATCTTCTGCCTGTAAGACAGATTTCCGGTCGGCAGGTCTTTGCTTTGCTGCCTGGCGGCTCCTGCATCGTCAACTCCTCCATACGTGAACAAATTTTAAAATGTCTGGGGACAATATCTAAGAATAACTATGGCTTGAAATAGACAGATTTCTAGATAGTATATTAAATGCTGAAAAGGTGGAGTAGAGTTGTCACGTCATTTCGTGGAGTAGTTTCTGTGCCTGTAAATAAGGGTTATAATATGAAAACATATTCCAAGTGTATTTTTGTGTTATTTCGTTTGATTACCTTTTTGTGCAAGTGATGCGTCTTTAGTGTAAATACCGATGCTTATCGATATTTGTGCAGACTGCAGGGCGGAGTGAAAAGCACCAATCGCTGCTGGTCTAGCCGGCACGGCCCTACCGGAAAAAAGCGAGAAAATTAAATTATAAAGAAAAATAAAAAATCTATAATAACTATTGAAATAATATTACTTTTCTTTTTCTTTATTCGTTTGCTTTGCAGCGTTTTAAGGACAATGACATTGAAGTGAAACGGAAAGACGGCATTATTTTGCTACGAGAATTAGCGGCCGAGGTAAAGAACTTTATGGATTTCAAGCGTAACGCTGTCATGGTAAGTACACCAGCTGTCGTCCTCTCTCAGCTACGATTGCATTACACTTATTCGAGGTAGGCCGGTAGTTAATGCGTGAAATAGTAAAATATTTTGGAATTTTGACTTTACGAAACTTATATTTTCTTTAATTTTATTCTTTCACGTCTATGACCATATATCGAGTGCCCGTTTCTTATCGATAGTTACAGTGTTACCTTTAGCTTATATTATATTTACACTATTTATAAGTTTATAAACTAAAACCACTAAGCAATGAACAATGTTCATTGCTTAGTGCTAAAACCTTTTGAATAAATTTGGATCTAAAGCCAGAGGATTTTGAAGAGATTGTATACCCTCACAGTTAGTGGCTTCAATCCTACCCAGAAAACCTTAAAGTTATATATTGGGTTTGGAGAAAAGTTTGTTCGGCTTATTTGCCAAAAGGCACACTGGCTCCGCCATTTTCGGCAAATCCCATTAAATGAAGATGATTGAGGATCGTCTTAAGATCTAAAAATTTTTTTGGGGCGACTTGTTTGGCGATTATTTTTCTTCAAAAGTCTTGAGTGTTCCTTATCGAATTCTGCAGGTGGTCCTCTTCCGAGATCGAAGTTTCCACTTTTTAATTCGGAAATCATTTTTGTGCCGCTGACTAACCAATGCACTATGGGCACAAAGTCGAAAAATTTAGCATTTATTATATTGAATGCAGTTTTGATTAATTGATTCCTTAATAACAAGATAGAGTATTTTTAAAAGATTTTTACGGAGTACCATTACTTTTTGAGCGCTTTCAAAGCCAGTTGATTATAAGGTGCTTGCGACGCCCAAAAGTAGTACAAAATATTACACAACTTACAGCATTTTTTTTACAATAATGATTAATTTTATAAGTAAGCATGAGAAAGACTAGTGAAGGTACTTATCTTAGTGAATTTTTATTGTTGTTGCTTGTCGGTATTTGTAGGTGTTTACTAGCAAACACTGCTGTGTTCCAAGCTTTAAGAAGATTGAGTTTAACAAATATATGTGGATTCAATTTGTATAAACGCCTTTTGCTCGTTTTACATCCTTTTTACAAAATACTGCATGTTGCAAACACTGTTTACCGTTATAATTCGCGCAATATACGAGAAAATATTATAATATTACTGCCGATCAAATTATTGAAATTTCGAAGAAGGACATTAGTTTTTTATGTCAACAAGTCTTCATATAAAAGTCTTCATTTTGGCCGATTGTTCCTATGACAGCTATGTATATGTTATAGTGGTTCGATTTTAATGAAATTTTAAAAATAAATATTATTTATATAGGAAAAGTACGGTGTAGTAAATTTGTGTAAATATCTTGAAAAATATCAATAATTGTATGGCAGCTATACGATATATCGGTGCGATCCGCATTGCTCCGACTTATTTACAACACGCAGCAACAAAGGGACTAGTTTGCGTTGCAACAGACAGACAGACGGATGGACAGATAGACTGGCTAGATCGAATTCCCTGGTAATACTGAATGAGATGTCAAAGATTTTTTTTTAGGTTAGGGTATACTTATAAATGTGTTTAAATTAAAAGTTTTGGTTTGATTTTTATTATACCAATCGAATTCGAATATAATTTGAATTGAGAATTGCATCAAATTCTGGTTATGCTTATGTATATTTGCTTTATTAGTGTCTGCTTTTTCACTTTTTATTTTGTGCTTATTAATTTTTGTGCTTCTTTTTATTTCACTTTGTGTGTGTAAGTAATGAGAGAGTAATTTCTCTTATACCACTTATACTTTCCCGCTCTCGCTCTGCGCTCTGGTTTGTGTTTTTGTGTGGCTTAACACACACACATAAAGTCTCGCTCTCGTGCTCTAACGCAAGTAAGCATATCTTTCTTTACTGTTTTGCTCGCTTATTTCTAAAACCGTATTCTTTCTCTCAATAAATTTTTCTCTTTCTACTTTGCTTTACTTTCATCTATAATCCCCTACATTTGTTAAGGCTTACCTAAAATTATCTCTTGTTCGGCAAAAATTTGTAAATGCTCAGCTGATCCCAAGGCAGATTTTATTGGCTGCTGGCTGTGTGACAATTTTTTTCACCTAAAATGCGTTGGTCTAACTATCCGAATTAGGGACGCAATTAATAACAAGACTGGGTTAAAGTGGTCTTGTGAACAGTGTCGAATGGGCGAATCTGATTTGCAAAAAATTGTGCAGAAAACCAAATTGGGTTTCTACAATTTACGCACCGCTTTTACCAATTTATATTCGGAGTTTTTAGAAATGGATACTCAATTTAGCTCTCTTAAAGCCACTGACGATCCCTTAATAATTCCGGTATCATCACCAAAAGTACCTCCCCCAAATCATGAAGTAGAAACTAATATTCTCCAACCTTCTACTTCTACGACTTCTGATCTTATATTGAATTTAAATTCTCCTACTCCTTCATGCTCTAAAATCGTTCTTGCTCGGAAAACCTCTGTTTCACGCAATGCTTCCGCCCCTATTCTTCCTACCTCTTCCAATTCGTCTTGCTCTAATCTGAGTGTAGACAATTTATCTTTATTAACTTTACCCGTGATTTCGCCCTCCATTACAGTACATAGTGTAAAACCTCTAGTTGCCGTTAAACCTAAGAAGTTGGTCTTCGTTTCTCGTCTGGCACCTGACACATCGAAAGATGATGTAAAATCATACATCCTTTCTAAAGTTCCGACTGAAAATTTAGTCGTTGATAAATTCAATTTTAAATTTCCCAGGGAAATATCTTCCTTTAAAATAAGTATTTCGGCTAAGCATTTCCCAATTGTATGCAACGGATCTTTTTGGCCGCCTGACCTAATTGTTAAGGAGTTTACTCCTAAACAAAAGACCAATACACCCGTTACCCTTCCTTCGCTGTCCGCTGTAAAAAACTAAATTCTAAACTCTTTGTTGCCTATAAAAATGTTCGAGGCCTAAATACTAAACTATCCAAAATATTTGTTGATAGTATATCTTTTGTCTATCATATATTTATATATACTGAGACTTGGTTAAAACCTGATGTTTTAAATAGTGAAATCTTTTCTAATAAGTATACTTCTTTCAGATGTGACCGTTTGTCACGATCTGGAGGAGGGGTTCTTATTGCAGTTGACTCAAATCTGTCTTCTGATATTGTTGCAATAGACTGTCTGCTCAATACGGAATTCGTGTGCATTAAAATAACTTTAAATCATATTTCAGTTTATGTAACTTGCTCTTACATTCCTCCTTCTTCAGAAACTTCTTTGTATCTAGAACACCTCTCTTGCATTAAATCAATAGAATCAAATCTTTCGGATAGAGATTACCTATTAGTTGTTGGTGACTTCAATTAACCTCAAATAATATGGTCCTCTCATTCAAATGTTTTGATTCCCTCCATTTTTAACCCATTTATCAATGGACTCTCTGAACTATCCTTGTTTCAAATTAACACTTTTCATAACCATAAAGGCAAAATCCTTAATTTAATTTTCACTCCTGATACTTACATTAATAACATTTCAAGAACTAATCCCTTAGTTTTTTCTGAAGATCCTTATCATCCTACATTAGAACTTGTTTGTGAACTGCCTTCCCCCGTGCAAACTGAAATTTTTACGTCTGTATCGAAGTCATGCTGCTTCCGAAAAACTGACTTTGAGAGGCTCAATAATCTAATTTTAGAACACGATTGGTCTTGTTTTTATGCATGCTCGAATTTAAGTACTTGTACTTCATTTTTATACCCTTCGACCATTGAAAATGGTCAAAAAAGGGTATACTAACTTTGTGCAAATGTATGTAACAGGCAGAAGGAGGCGTGGCAGACCCCATAAAGTATATATATTCTTGCTCAGGATCACTAGCCGAGTCGATTGAGCCATGTCTGTCTGTCTGGATGTCCGGATGTCCGGCTGACCAGATGAACACACAGATCTCAGCTATTATAAGAGCTAGAGTTACCAAATTTGGCAAGAACATTTCTGTGTAGCCGGCGCAGATCAAGTTGATTTCAAATATTGGATGCCACGCCCACCGCCCCCGCAAATTAATAATTTAATTTTAGAACTCAATTTATAAGCGCTGTAAAAAAGATACAACTTTCTGACTTTAACATATAATAAACTGAATGAAATATCTACGTATTCTCGAAATTGTAATCCGGTCAATAAACACAGAAGTTATTTAAGAAAGTATGAGCATAAAACCAAGTGCTTGTGTCAGCTAACAAGAGAGGCGGGCGAGCGCCATCTGTCGAGAATAATTTCAAAGTATGTGCATATGTATGTATATGTGTACATATATAGGAACATAGGTCGAAGGGTATCCCACTGTCGCGTGCTGCGCGACTGTTGCTTTTCTTACTGGTTTTATAATACCTTGAACAAATTTTTCAATGAGTGTGTGCCACGTTTATATCCAGCCAAGATTAAAAATCTTCCATGGTTTACACGTGGATTACTTAGGGTGAAAAATTTAAAATCTCGGTATTATAAAAAATTTATAAATACGGGAAATCCTTCCGATTTTTCTCGTTATAGTGTTGCAAAGGCTAACTTTACTGCCCTGAATAATAAAAGTTATAAGGACTGTCGGCTTCAATTTGCACGAGATCCTAAGCAGTTTTATAACTTTGTTAACTTGAAACGTAGATCTATGAATCCCCATCTCGTCTCTCTTATGAAAATAATGAAGCAACTAATGATCAGGCCGCTGCTGATATTTTTGCGAATTTTTTCAATCAACTTATTCATTTAATACCTATGGCTCTAATCTCTATTTTTGCCCTAGTATCGATGAAGATTCTCTTCTTACTGACCTGCACTTGGTTAAACCCATTAACTCACCTGGCCCTGACGGAGTACCAGGATGCGTTCTTAGATATTGTGCCTTCTCCTTATATAAACCCATTTTTAAGTTATTCAAATTATCATTAGCTACTTGTAATTTGAATTCAGTTTGGAAAGAATCATATTCCATCCCTCTTCACAAAAATGGGTCTAAATCGGAAGTGAAGAATTACAGGTGTATTGCTAAATTATCCTCTATTCCTAAATTATTTGAAAAACTTGTTACGGCCCAGCTAACCCACATGTGTAGGTCCGTTATTTCACCATGTCAACATGGTTTCATAAAATCCAGATCCTCCACAACTAATCTTCTGGAATTCTCTTGTTATAAAAGGGTTTCAGAAGAAGATGCAAACTGATGTCATTTACACTTATTTTAGTAAGGCTTTTGATTCTGTAAACCATTCACTTCTGATTCATAAGTTGGATCTTATTGGGTTTCCATACAAATTACTTCTTTGGATTTCAAGTTATTTTAAAAATAGGTCCCAAAGAGTCCTTTACAAATATTCTGTATCTAAGCCAATCTTTGTTACCCCTGGTGTTCCTCAGGGTAGTCATCTGGGTCCTTTACTCTTTAACCTCTTTATTAACGATCTTCCCTCTTTTTTGAAATTCTCTAACATTTATATGTATGCTGACGATGTGAAATTTTGCTTTACATACAAGGAGCCGACTTGGAGTTCGCTACAGGTTGATATTGACTCCTTTTGTGCTTGGTGCAGCTTTAATCTCTTAAGTTTAAACTGTTCTAAGTGTAAAGTTATGACATTTTAAAGAAGTAATTTCCACGTCGTCAACTATACACTTTATCTATCCCCTATTCTAAGAATATCAAATGTCAATAATCTAGGTATTCTTTTTGACCATAAACTGAAATTTGACTGCCATATCACGCAAATTGTAAATAAGGCCTCTCCAATCCTTGGTTTCATAAAAAGGTGGGCCAAGGAATTCAATGATCCTTATACAACAAAGTTGCTTTATACCTCACTGGTTCTTGAATATGGTTCTTGCATTTGGTCACCGCAATATCATGTTCACCAGGACAGAATTGAGTCTGTGCAAAAACAATTTTTACTTTTCGCTCTTCGTGGCTTTAACTGGGTCTCTGGAGTTGATTTACCCTCTTATTCTAGTAGACTACTTCTAATAAATTTAACTTCTCTTACTAACCGCCGCTTAATGTTAGGTGTCATGTACCTTGTTAAGTTGATTAAGTATGATATCGATTCCCCGTTCTTGCTTAATCAAATTAACTTCTCTATCCCCTCTAGATTAACCAGAAATTTTGCACCTCTTTTGCTTGATTTCTGCAACATCAATTATAGCCTGCATGAGCCTTTCCGAATTCTCTGCTCTGATTACAAACTTTTTGGAGTAATTAACTCGGAGTGTTCCCTAATAGCTATAAAAACTGTCATTATTAACTCATTAACATTTAACCCTAACAACAAATGTTGGTTCGGCTAATTTGTTAGTCCCAGTTTTACAAATTTAATTTTTTTATTTATTAAAATTTTACTGTTTAACGTAAATTTAAACTTTAATTTTACATATATATTTTTTCGGTATTTTTAACCTTTAATTCAAATTTAATTTTAATATAAAATAATGTAATATTAATTTTTTTATCTAAATTTTATATTTTTCTTACCCATACAGTTGACTGTTATTTAGTTGACTTTAAATAAATAAATATGATCTACATTTCAGTACCTTTTAGTTAATATGCATATACACAGTGGCGGATATATGGGGGGGCTATGGGGGCTGTAGCCCCCCATAAGCTAAGGAAAAAAAAAGAGAAGATGCCTCTTCTGGCAAAGAAGGTATTTTTCGGTCACTGCTAGCATTCTGATTGAGTTCTGTAGACCAAAATTTAAAGCATCATTTGGAAACGGCAGCGCGAAATCGTACTGTGATTAGCAAAACAGTTCAGAATGAAATTATCGATATTATTGGTCAAGTAATTCGCTGCAAGATTGTCGAAAAAGTTAAGAGAGCGAAATATTTTTCCATCATTTGTGATGAAACAACGGGCGCAAGTCACATAATTCAAATGACGTTATGTCTGCGCTATGTTGATGTAGTGGATTTTGTCGAGCGAGAGGATTTTCTCGGGTTCATCCACTTAAGATCCACTGTTGGAATTATTTTTTTAATTACATTATTTTTCAGGGAAAGAGAATTGAGTTCAAGCACTCATTATCGAAGACCAACCATTAGCGTTTTATACGCATTGTTCAGTCATTCGTTGAATTTATGTGTTTCAAATTCCTGTAAAGTTCCTGAGATTCGAAATATGCTGAGAATAGTTTAATCATTGAAAAACTTTTTTACGTTTTCACCGAAAAGAACACAGCTTTTGAGGATGAAATAAAAGCAAACTTGCCACAATGGAAAAAAACTCATTTAAAAACTCTCTGCTTCACTCGTTGGGTTGAAAAACATGAAAGTGTAAGCACAGTTTGTGAGTTCCTGTCATATATCGTGCCAGTTTCAGATGAATTAAAGAGCTATAAAAATATAAAAACTTCTTCCAAAGCAACACAACTTCTCTGTGCAATTGAAAGATCCGATTTCTTAATTGCATTTCAAGTTGAGAATGATAGTAATATTCCCATTGTGACCGAGAGTCAAACTCTTCAGAATTCTCAGTTGTAAATGGGACTGTTATATAGTATTTAAAAAAAAAAAATGGTACTGTTATATAGTGTTTAAATAAATATTGTTTAATTAAAAATTAGCACTCCTTTTGGAAAAAAAGAATACAGTGGTACTGATTTTAATTTTTCTTGCAAACATCGATTTATAGAAAACTATCATATCGTATATACTACCTTAAATACGATAAAAAAAAACTCAATTTGTTCGAATATATCGAATTAGGTAGCATTACAATTTCAATTTCGCTAAAAAGTGAAATACGATACTTTCGGAAAAATGTGACGATATGTTCAGGGTTGTAAGAAATAATATCATAAGTATGATAAGTTTATGCATCTATGTGTGTATTTTTATGATCCGCAAAGCGGGTTTTGCCAATGGACTAGAGTACTTGTGGTATAGAAGCAAACAGACTCCCCCATTAAAGTGACAAATGAAATTTTAATTTATTCAATTATGGTGACCAGATAAATATAATGTATAATCTGTAATCTGCGGACTTGCCCAGTTAAATATCGTATAAAGCCAAAGGGGCTTTACCCAGTATGGAAATAATTTATCGTTGAGTTCAACATACATATGTACAACATATGTAAATGTCTTAAACGTTCTTATTAGACAAGTTTTATCAAAATAGTAACTAGTTTGCGTTGCAACAGACAGACGGACGGATGGACATGGCTGGTTTGACTTGTATGTTGATGCTCATTCAGAATATACACTGCGCGACAACCGATTAGCACACCCTATGCTGCTCGTCTTAGAAACTTAATATCAGGAAAACTAAAAACGCTTTTCAAATAAATTTTTTTTCCCTTATAAGAATATATAATTTCACACGAAAATTAATAGAAGATAGGATACTAACTTTATTAATAACATTTTAAATTAATGTAAACAAACATAACATACAAAATTCACTATTATTTTTGCGACAGCCGATTAGCACACTCACTTGAAAACTTAAAATAACAAAAGAAAATGGGTTCAAGCTTCATTCAAATTGTTTTTTAATATTGATTTAAATATTTTTAACTTATTTTGAAACTAAATTAATAATGTGTTAATCCTCCACGGTTAAGTATGACTTCGTACATCCGCTGAGGTAAGGAGTCATGTAATTTTTTTATATAATTGAGTGAAACAGCCTCCCAGGACCTTTTTATTCCTTCAATGAGTTCTGCTTTAGTTGAATACTGCCTGCCGGACTCGTACACCTTTCGTGCCAGCCATCCCCAAACATTTTCTATAATGTTTAGGTCGGGAGAGTATGGCGACCAAGTCAGTAATTCCAAGTTTTGACCATCAATCCAGGACTTTACAATCCTGGCTGTGTGGATAGGTGCGTTGTCCTTCTGGAACTTCCATTTCAAGGGTCCAAAAATATCCTTGATTGCAGGGAAAGCCGTATTCAGCCGTATTCGGCTGGTAAGAAACTGCAGTTCTATATTGCCAAAGTATGTTATAGCTCCCCACACCATGACACCACCCGCACGGCTGTGCAATCGATCTAAAGTATGCACTTCCTTCCTGAGATCATGAAAGTAGTAGGCATAGCCGTCAGGACCCTCCAAACTCTTTTTTCATCTGAAAAGACAACACGCTCCCACTCATATTCAAGTCCAAGTCATATTTGATCGACAGAAATTGAGTCGTTGCATCTTTCTAAGTTGGTTTAGAGGTGGTTTTTTTTTTAATTTTAGGTGCTTTATATGTTCAGCATTCGAAATAACTCTTTGCACAGTTCGAACGCACTCTTTAACACCAGTTTTTTCCTTTATTTTGGCGGCTGAGTCGTGAGAATTAGATGCGTGTCGTAGTATGATTCGCTTGTCAGCTGCTGTTATTACTGATGATGGCCGACCTTTCATGTTTTTCCCATATGTATCCTCATTGCTTAAATATGCGGTAATAACTTTACGGCTGCGCTTAATATTTTTTGATATTTGAAGAATAGAGTGCCCGGACTCCCTGTGAGCCTTTATTTTGCCTTTTTGAGACTCGTCCAACGGTTTTCCTTTGCCCATTATTACTTTATTTTATTGATAATTAGTCCCAATAAATAAATAATAAACTTAAACATCCAATCAAGGCAGCTTACACGCAAAAAGTGACATCAAAGCGAAAATGTGCTAATCGGCTGTCGCAAAAATAATAGTGAATTTTGTATGTTATGTTTGTTTACATTAATTTAAAATGTTATTAATAAAGTTAGTATCCTATCTTATATTAATTTTCGTGTGAAATTATATATTCTTTTAAGGGAAAAAAAATTTATTTGAAAAGCGTTTTTAGTTTTTCTGATATTAAGTTACTAAGACGAGCAGCATAGGGTGTGATAATCGGTTGTCGCGCAGTGTATACACTTTATGAACCAAAGCTTGATCTGCGTGCAATAACATAACATATTTTCTCAAATTGATGCTCCAGCTGAGATCTACATTGCTTTTCATACGGAGGATAGACAGACAGACATACTGACATGGCCATGTCAACTGTTGATGTTGTTAAAAATAAAGGCCGTAGAAACGGGCTCGGGGGACCTTGTGCAAATCTTTTTTGGTATTCCCAGGACCCCATTGCTTAAATAAATGTCTACAGCTTGTGAATATATTATGTATTTAATATAAACAACTTTTCACAAAAAGTAGAAATAATAGAAATATATAAAATAAATAATATTAATTAATTATATTGAAATAATCATCTCTATGCATTGATAATTCCAATATAATATATTGAAATGTTGATAATTCCAATATAATATATTGAAATAATCATCTTAATTTATTGATAATTCCAATACTTACATACATTCGTATATACATATACATACATTGCATTTATGAATTAAAATTCCGTAAAGTAAAAACTGACCAACGCTGCACGTAAAATACTCTTCGATCAATTGTGAAAAACTGTAACGAATACATTATCGGTAGGTCGGAACTATAGAGTATGTTAACATGAATAACTTCTTCGTTAATTATCCAATTTGATTCTAATAGAATATTGCTAATATTTGTGTTTCTCAAAGCAGAAATTCTACACCAGAATGTTGTGATTTAGATTTTCCCGATGTTCAATCACACTGACAGACAGACGACTAACGCCTCCTTCCGCCTGTAACAAACCTTTGCACAACTTAAGTATTTTTAACAATGGTCGAACGATAAAGGACCTGTTTTTATACCCTTCGACCATTGACCTGGTCTGTCCGGATGTCCGGATGTATGGATGACCAGATGAACACACAGATCTCAGCTATTATAAGAGCTAGAGACACCAAATTTGGCGTGAAGGTTTCTGTGTACCAGGCGCAAATCAAGTTTATTTCAAATGTAAGGTGCCACGCCCACCGTCCCCGCAAATTAATAATTTAATTTTTGAACTTAATTTATAAGAGCTGTATAAAAGATACAACTTTCGGACTTTAACATTTACTAAGCTGAATGAAATATCTACGTATTCTCTAAATTGCAATGCGATCGGACTATAAACACAGAAGATATTCAAGAAAGCATGAGCATAAAACCGATTGCTAGCTAACAAGGAAAACAGGCGAGCGCGAAGCGCGATCACCATCTGTTGGGAATAATTTTACAGTATGTACATATGTAGATGTGTATGATTTTAACAAATTAAACTACACCGGAATATAGGTCGAAGGGTATCCCACTGTCGCGTGCCGCGCGACTGTTGCTTTTCTTACTAGTTTATAGTCTATTTGTATAGACTAATAGACTTTAAATAGTTTGGTTTTCGATTAAGTTTTTACGGGCGTGTGCGAGAACGTAAAAGAAGGCCAGTAATTTGTGATTAGGTATAATAAACTCATTGAAAATTGGGCGGAGGGTATTTTACCTTCGGGCACGCTCTGTCTGTACTTTTGGTGTCTGGTTACATGTACGTGTATTATGAACAGGGGTCGGCACCAGGCAATGCACAGTGCATAGGCATGAGCTCTGCCGGCATATGTACGAGTGTAAAAACGATGTTCAACATCAGCAACAGCAATACACATCAAAATGTTTCGGTTGAGGAACGTCGCGACGCGGCGTATCTGTTGCTACACACATACAATCGTGACTTTGAAGTGTTTAAGTATTGGTGGCGACCCCTGGTTTAGACTGATAGACAAGTCTTAATAGTATTAGTCAGTTGGGAAATAGTAGGTATGTGTTAGTCCGAGCGAAATTGCGCATTAAATTCTTGAAAAGCAATAAAAGCCACTGTACGAGTTAAACAATATGACGACTAGTTGATGAACATCGGCTCTGTTGTAATCTTGTTTGGAAACCTGATTCTGGGAATCGCCCATGCCAAGGGTAATTCCATAGATACGTACATATGTATGTAATTCGCATATAATGTAGCCTGCCGGTTAGCTGCAGCAAACAGTTTACACTTTCAGTTCGAACGACTTACAACTCGTCTGTGATACGAGCTACGAAATGTTCGCTATTATCTGCTACTTGTACCTGATCGCCTGTCTTCTAGTCGTCTCTTTGGCGGCTCCGGCTTGCAATGAGGGTTTCTATGCACAGAATGGAAACTTGGTTATCGATATAAACAACCTGCAATCGCTCTTCAATTGCGTGCAGCAGCAGCATAGAAATCAAGGCTAGCCAACAAGTCACTGTGTATAAATAACTGTGAATAAATACTAAAAAGAAAAAAAAAATTGTGTTTTTTGGTTTCGTAAACATGCATATTTCATATTTTAAACTTATTTCCTCTTACACATTTGGGCACTAAAGTGACTTAAATAACTTCTGGTCGGATTGAAATTGAATTTGAAGGACAATAGATATTTTAGTCAGCTTAGTATAGTTCGAAAAGTTATAATTTATATATATATGTCGCTTAAAAATTGACTTGATAAATATATAAATAAATACTGGTCAGTCGGACAGACAGTATTTCAAAGATATTCATATATTCACAAAGTTAGTATACCCTTTTTGACCATTTTCAATGATCAGAGGGTACAAGAAGTGGCGTAGCAAACCTCCCGGACAATATTCAAAATTACCCCGTGTAACAAAAAGCCAGGAAGTAGCATAGATGGCAGAAGTTGGACTGGTAAAGTGGAGAAATGATAATTGGAAATTTCTAACTTGACACTAGGGTATCCCTCGCCCAATTTTAAAAATCTGTTTGAACCCAGGACTACCGTGTTGGTAGTCGGCCACATTACCAACTCAGCCAATGCCGCATTTTTAATTACATAACGAGAGCAACATGCAAAAAGTCAGCAATATATTAATCAACTTATGAAGGATGAGATCACCAGCCTGATGAGGCTGGCCAGTAAACATGCGACCTTGCAGACTTGTTCAGCCGAAGGTGCTGCTGCTACCAAATTTACCCAACCCAGTTGTGCAAAAAGTTTACAACACACCACCACCACCTAAGGTGATTCCCGCAAGGACATTTCCAAAAGTCAAAGAGAGTCACTTTCTGGACACCCAAAGATACCTCCAAAAGGCATCTGCAAGACGGAAATTGGAGATTTGCCTTAGCAATACCCTTGTCCACAGCATCAAGGAGTTAGAGAAAGCCGTAGGCAAGGTTTTTGAACACCGTACGGCAGTCAACTCATTGGTCGACACAACCGATGTTGTGCTTAGGAACTTAGACCAGCTAGCCACTATCGACGAGGTCCCGAAAGCAGTGGACTCCGCGCTCGGAGAGTGTGGGGCCATAATCAGATCGGTGCACGAAGCTTTTCTGTCCTTGGGGGTATCGTTGTTCTTAACTTATTTAAATATTATAAATTAGCGCAAGAGGGTTATTTTCGACCTAAAGCAATAAATTAATAAATCTGCTAGGCACAACATAACACAAAAGCGAATATCCTTGATTAATATTGTATATTGTATTATTATTTCATATTTGTACGGGTATCGTTGTTCTTAACTTATTTAAATATTATAAATTAGCGCAAGTATTCGTAAAAGTTGTAACTATTGGGTTATTTTCGACCTAAAACAATAAATTAATAAATCTGCTAAGCACAACGTAACACAAAAGCGAATACCATTGATTAATATATTGTATTATTATTATATATTTGTACGCTTTTTTAAAAATTCTTTTGGTTACTTCGAAACTCAGATGTCATAGAAAGGTCAAAAAAAAATATATGAAGACAGATCACATGACCCTAATGGGCTTTGAAGCTTTAACATTTCCTATAGTTTTTTGAGCCTGAATTGACTGCGGATTCGGGCTTAGAAAGTCTAAATACATGTTTAAACATATATCGCATACCCAGACCAGGAATCAATATCTATTCAAAGGTTTTTCAGTTTTTTGAGATCAACTCATTGTTCAGTCGTGATCGCGCGATCCGATTCAGAATACATATATGTCGCAGCTAGGCTAGATAGAAAATTCAACTGTAACAGAATTATGCTAGGGTTTGAACTCAACTGAAAAACGATACCATGTTAGAGGAATGAATTCTGTTATATAACGAGAGCATCATTAGAATGGAAAGTTGAATGAGCATGGCGCCTGCAGATGTTCTAGTATGTTCAAATGTGCATGCAAAAAGAATAAAGGTGATGAAAAAAGTTGCTGAATAAACCAGATGAAATACTTGGTAGAAGAACAAAAGAGAAAAGAAACGACGCCACGCGGTGGAACAGTCAGTAAAGTTGAGTTCGGTAGAAGAGAGAGACTAGTTGACTAGTTGAAGAAAATAACATGCAAGTAATGGAAGGAGATCAGCCAAGACCTCTTTCCCCAACATATACATAAATGCATATGCCTCATACCCAGATCATGACACTTGTTTTTTTGTGAGCCTGCGCTATGGATAGACCATGAGAATTAACATAAATTTGCTAATTTATGAAAATTACTGAAATTTTCCCTATTACAATACATTGATTAAAGCAAATTGTGCGGTCAGCTCACATTTTAAATAAAACTAATGCGAGGTTTCTTATGATAAATGGTATTGACAATATATTCACAATGCAAAATATGGGAAAATTTATCTGTATTTAAAACTTAAAGAACGGTGAGATTGATTATAAATTTAGAGTTAAAGTGTGTGTACCTATTATTTTTATAAATAAGCTGTTTTGGGAAATGCTGCTATTAATGCATTTATCCTATTTTTCTTCGGCAGCGATTGATGGACTCCGCGGAGCAAGCAGCGCTCTCGGAACTGGATGGTCAAGGCAGCTCAGAGGATGCAGGAGCTCCTAGGCAACAGCATTACGATGCCAGACGCATTAACGAGTATAACGCCGACGGAAAACTAGCGGACGGGGCTCGTCACATGGATATTCGCTTTATGCGTAGGTTTGAACGGCTGCCGGTGAATCTCACTCTTAGCTCGGTTCTGGTGCCTCACGGCGTCGACCTAGAGGAGATTGATGTGAAGTCTGCCTTGCAGTGGAGCGCCCATTTGGATCCCCTCTTTCAGAATAACTTAGAGCGAGATCCGGCATTGTCGTGGCAATATTTTGGATCCACCTCGGGTTTCCTGCGCCGCTTTCCAGGCACGGCCTGGCCCCCAGAGGGTTCAAAGGGCAGCAAGCTAATCCACGACTTCCGCACGCACAACTGGTTCGTACAAGCCGCCTCATCGCCGAAAGATATTGTAAGCAGATTCCGAAAAGTTATCCAATAAGCATTGAAACTAAATATTTCTCTTTGTAGATGATTTTGTTGGACGCCTCGGCCAGCTTATCTGAAAAGTCCTTCAATCTAGCGATGGCCACAGCCTTCAACATACTTGATACGCTCGGCGAAGATGACTTTGTAAAT
This sequence comes from Zaprionus vittiger, assembly GCA_018904025.1. Taxonomy (NCBI): domain Eukaryota; kingdom Metazoa; phylum Arthropoda; class Insecta; order Diptera; family Drosophilidae; genus Zaprionus; species Zaprionus vittiger. The sequence continues at coordinate 130,672 of JAEIFQ010000026.1, read as the reverse complement.
CTGATCACCTTCTCAGAGGTTGTTAAGACACCAGTTCCCTGCTTCAAGGACCGGATGGTTCGAGCTACGCCCGACAATATTCAAGAGATTAAGTCGGCAGTGAAGGCCATTAAGCTGCAGTATACGTCAAACTTTACTGCTGGCCTGGAGTATGCGTTCAGTCTCCTTCATAAGGTATGGGGTGTGTGAGTGTTGATGAAGTTCTCTCTTATTTAGTTATATACTTGGCTTTGCAGTACAATCAGTCTGGAGCGGGCAGTCAGTGTAATCAGGCCATTATGCTTATAACGGAGAGTGCCTCGGAATCGCACAAGGATATCATTAAGCAGTACAACTGGCCCCACATGCCCGTGCGAATCTTTACCTATCTAATCGGCAGCGATTCGGGCAGTCGGAGCCATCTGCACGAGATGGCCTGCTCGAACAAGGGTTTCTTTGTGCAGATTAACGACTATGAGGAAGCCAGGCGGAAGGTCATCGACTACGCGTTGGTCATGGCTCGCCCAATGATCATGTACCAAGCAGATCATCCGGTCCATTGGACTCCCGTTTTCGTGGCGGGAAAGTCGGGCGGTCTAGGACGGGACTCAGAATATCAACGGCGCTTGGTTACGACAGTTTCAACTCCGGTCTTCGATAGACGAAATCATTCGGTGCGGGTGGCTAATCTTTTGGGCGTAGTGGGTACCGATGTGCCCATAGAGGAGATTCGTAAGATGATTCCACAACACAAGCTGGGCCCGAATGGATATTCGTTTATCGTCGATAACAATGGACGGGTGCTGTATCATCCGGATCTGCGACCCCTAAGCGATGGCAATCAGTTCATCGATCAGTTGAATCCCAAGTACTCCTCCGTCGACATAACGGAGTTGGAACTGCCGGAAACGGAAACTGGCAACGACCACGACGTAGTTGAGATGAATAAGAATCTTCTTAATGAGGTGGGTAATTCAAGTTACTCGAATCTCTGGTTATGTTTTTTCTTTATTCGTTTTCTCCATAACTGTTCTATCACCCTTTCTTCTTATTTACAGATGCGCGGTGACATGATTCGGCCTAAAGAAGGTGAAACAGAGTTCACTGTGCTAAATCATTATGATGAATCAAAGCGAGTTTCCACTCGCACGCATCGCTACTTCTACGGTCCCATCGAAGACACGCCTTTTACACTGGCCATTGTCCTCCCGGAGAAGTACGGTAGCCATGAGTTAGTCTCCCAGCAGGAGATTCGGCATTCGCGTAACAATGGTATGCTGCGTTACACAAAGCCGTGACTTGAACTTATTCATTTCGTATTTCTGTCTGCCAGTTACCGAATTTTTTAAGGGAGACAACTGGCGCGTACATCCCGATTGGGTCTACTGCGAGTACAATAGTGTCAGCGATCTAGAGAAGGAGCGTGAGAGTTCCGGTGAATACACCTCGCGTGACCAAGAGCCCAGTTTTGGGTCACCGGAAGAGCAAGTACTGCACTTTCTGGCACGCGCGGGACGCCCAGGTTGGAAGTGGATGTCGGTAAGAACACTATACCAGCAAAACAATTATGATTTACAATCGATGTTGTCTAATTTATTGATTATCTGCTTTGTCTTGTATAGGTACGACCCAAGTCGCCACAGCCGCATCACAATTTGCACAGTTCCTCACAAAGCGCCACACATTTTGGCGCACAGCATCTGAATGTGCAGGGTTCTCGCAAGGCTGAGCCGTACTTCTGCGATCGAACCCTACTTCAGAGTCTGGTTCGCGACGCGATGGTCACTGATGGTCTGGACCGCAACACGACTGGAACTTCAAGTGGCAAGGAGGACAAACAGTACGCCTTATTTTTAAATGTTTCTAAAGTATTTTTCATTCATATTTATACTCTAGCAAAGGGTTTGTAATGAGAATCAACAGATGAACTAGCTATGTGCATACGTCCGTATGTATGTCTGATAGTATTGCAATATCTTTCTTTAAGTAGTTGCGGCTCAGAATCATCTCCACGAACCTCGCTATGGCACGTACTTCAGCCAACTTTCCTAAAATAGAAAAAGGATATATGAAATCGTCAGTGGGAAGATCTTCTCTAGATGTGTGCTATAAGTTATTGACGAGGTTTAACAAGCATATTACTTATAATGTTACAGATGTATTAAATACAACATGTTGAAAATTAACAACAATCGGGAAATTGGTTTATTGGCAGCAATAAGAAGAACGCTCCTTCCATCCCCATTAATCGATAGATTATATATTACTAAATACGACCAAAGATCAGAGAGATTATAGCTGCTATGAACAACGTTATTAAAGTCTGGGCAATTATATATACCTAGTGTAGGAGCAATCGAAGAAGATAAGAGCCAAACCCTGCATGAGTATAAAGCCTTCGGCGTGCCGAAGATCGATTTTCGGTCTGGCCTTTTTTGTTAATTAAGTTTATAAGGTATCCGGGGGTAAGCCAGGAACTTCCTTGTGACCTTTGTGGCTATTCTTTCAGCCCATTTGGACACGATGTAGTTAGCTGTAGCAAATACAAAAACAATTAAGTGTACAAAGTCCCAAATACAAATATAAAATAAATACTTCAGTAGGTCAACTTCTTCTGACGCTCATCAAAGGAGATACAATTATGAAGTCGCGTGTTGTCCTTTCTTAATTGAACCGATCTAAAAGTCTGTTTTTCAGTCCATTACTGTGTCGCTCTAATCTATCATGGTACCGCCTCGAATCCATGTTGATCTTGTTGAAGACCGTACCCAATTTCAGGTTCCTGTGCAGAGTGGTATTCCGTGCCACTCGCCTCCGGAGATTATCCTCAGACGCCTATTGTGATTTCGATTCTCCAGATACGGCAATCGCAAACCAGTCCCCAGATTCGGGAATCGTGTCTCCAGATAGGTGCTATATTTTGCTGATGAATGCAAAATTACTAGCACCGTTCAAATGATTTCTAAACACTTATTTGCGAAGCACAATTCATATAGAAGTTATTTAACAAATAATTAAAGGGACGTACGAATAGCTACGGCGCCTGTAAGTACGCAATAAACAACTCGCTAAAAACAGTAGTTGGATATTAAAGAATTCGGTTTGGTGCTGGAGGCAAGTTAATACAGAGGCGAACAAAAAAATTCGGACATCATGAAATAAATTAATAAATTATCGTCTTACATAACATTGTTTAATAATTTAAGCCAGTTGTTTATGAAACTAAAGCTATACATACATCGTTTAACTTCAAACTTGAACTTCAACTTCACTTATTTTTAGTTTATTTTTCAAATAAACATCAAAGGTGTATTTTTTATGAAAAGTTGCTTACTTCTTACACGAAGTTAAAATAATTTTTTTTCGCGTCTCGCTTGAGATAAGAATTAAAATTAAAAAAATGTAGAACAGATTGAATATTATGTCAATTATTTAAATACGATTTAGTATTTTATTGAATTAAGTCTGCTCTCACTAAACGATTTTATAGCAGAGGTACAGAATCTACAAGTTTTCTGATACTTTTATTTGTTCTTTGCTCGATCTGTATTATTTTCATGATTTAATCCATTGCCAGCACTGTTTAAAGTCACTTCTATATAAAGTATATCTTCTGAAGTGATAAGGTTCTCTATCGGATTTAAATCTATTTTCTACTTATGGCTGTCCGGATTTTATTACTGCATATGTCACAAACCTATCTAAATTTTTTTTGTGGGGTTGTGTTATTATATATGTTATATATATACATATTTGCGCAATTGTCTGCTTATATGGTATACCATAGCGAGAAAGCAATAGGTGGCAGAAGAGTTGTCACCCAATTCGGAACTAAGTCTTAAAGGTCTTCCGAAAATTAGGCGAAGGGTATTTAACCGTCGGGCGATTCCGACTGTAGAGTTCGTCAGGTTAATTCTTCTTACGTGATTGTGAGTGTGGGATTGATTGATGGAAAAGGAATTGTACAAATTCTCTTTCTTTGGATGTTGATAATTATAAATCTAATTTGTTTGCAATGGGTTTTCAAAATAATACCAAGAATGGTTTACAGTCGGGGGCACTCGACTTTACCCCTCACAATTTTTTTCATTTGGGCTTTTTAAGGCACGTTTAAATAAGATTTAATTTAAATTTGATTTTACACACTAAAGCACAACAAATTTTTTCTTGCATATATTTCCCTTATTCTACTTTCTAAAATACTCGTTTCGTTTCTCAATTAAAATTGAAATCTTCTTTCCAAATGATCTATGTATATAAATAATCTTATTTAATATAAATGCACTCTATAGTCCAATCGCCACATTGATGGCCATTTTGAAGAGGTAAATTGACAGAAATTAAGCCGGTCAAGTAGTTTTTGAAAATGCAAACGCTTTTGAAAAAATGTATACGACCAAATTTATGTGGAACTAGATTGATAAATGATAAACATGAATGCAGATAATTTCCAGACTAGAAACTCGCTTGACTACACCGACCAATCCTTGCCAACTAACTTATTACTATATGCATTCTAACATTTTCCTTAAAATCTCGTCACAGGCAAGGCTATCAGAAGTTTGTTGTGGCCACTTCATTTGTTGCTACCCGCTCGGGCCTATTGCGCTGGATTGATCACATCAAGAGACCCGAAGATACGCCCGAACCGTAAGTTTAACATTGAGTTGTATTTTTATGGCCATGGGTTGGAATGAGTTTAAAGAGACATCTTTCCGTCTGTATCCAGAAGAAGCCCTAAATGTGCGTAACAGGCATAATAACACATCCGGTATTCAATAAATCATAAAGTTCTTTGCAATAAGAAAAATGCAATGAGAATTCAGTTTTAAAGTCAAGTTTTATTAACGAAATTACGATTTTCTAATTTTTTTTACTATATTATTAATTAAAGAACTTATTAAAAACTTAAGAAGACCTTGAGGAAAAAACATAAGAAACTGTAGAGAAATGGTTAGAAAGTGTTCCAAGTAATGGTCGAACTGCAATAAAATCAACAGAGAAAACTAAAGAATCTCAAGATACTATAGATGAAAACACAGGAAGTCTTTTAAAAGAAGATACTGTTAGTCAAACAGATATTTCAGCAACGGAATCGATGCCAGTTAATCCTCAACTGGCAGCACAACAAGAAATAGAGTCACCTTTTTCAAATATAGCGAAAAGTGATCAACAGTCTTTACCAGAAAAGAAAGAAAAATCAACGAAATCTATGGAAGTAATTGACTTAGAGGTTACACAAAACGATCAAGCAACATCTAATTCACAACCTTACAAAGAATCAACACCTTCGACGTTAGAGCAAAGTGAAACAGAGGTAACTGAAGATTTGTCTCTTATGGACGGAAGAGATCAAAAAGCTCAGGATCCATCTTCAGATGCGACTAACAAACACGAGAATGATCTGTCAACTCTTTCGGAATATTAGCAACTCGGTATTCGGATTGTCAACGAACAAAACGACGACTTTAAGATTGGGGGATTGCCATCCGAAAATGCATTGCAGCCAGTATTGAATGTAGATCCAGAAAAGATCCTGTCCCTCTTCTTTTGCTAATTTTGCATTACTCAAGTGCACATCGCAACATATTTTAAAGCATTAAAACATGCCTGGATAATTAATAAACTAATTTATTTTAATTATTTTAAGGGGAAAACGGCGAAGGAGTTGTCGGAAATGTTTGATATTAAGCTTAGAACTATTTACAATATCATAAGCCGGACAGAAAAAGAAAATCGGCTGCACCATAATAACTCTTTGGGCAGACCACCGAAGCTCACAAAGCGCGAGCACTCAAAAATATTGAGAACAGTTGGCGATACTCCACTAACAATCCTACGGAAGATGGCTCTGAGCATTACAAATGATTGCCATAAAGACGTTAGCCATGAGACAGTTAGAAAAGTTCTCAAAGCTAACCAATACTCATCCCATGTAGCCAGAAAGAATCCACTACTTTCAAAGATCAATATTGAAAAACGGCTAACCTGTGCCGTTGCCAACTTGATCAGAATAGCCAGGGCTACCAAATTTGGTGTCAATATGTGTTATTATTGCACGCAGATCAAGTTTTACATTTAAGATATTGGCCACGCCCTAATTCCAAGAGTAACTTTAATGCAGGCCAGTTCTTTTTTGGTAAACTCAAAAACTATGCACAGCCAAAAAATTTCTGAAATTTGGTTGCGATCGGTTACAGCACAAAATACGCAAAACATAGAAGGTATATATTAGAAATCATTTTGATCAGGTGTGTAGCGGGTATATCACAGCGAGCACACGACTGTAGCTATCGTGCTTGTTTTGTTTTTCAAAATATGTATGTTGCCAACTTTATTAAAAATTTTAAATTGTTTCATACAATGTCGCCAAATATTTGTAATGTAGGTTCCAAGTGTGAGAATCCTTCGGCCCGTCGAATGAAAATTTTAATTTTTATCTTAAGATGAGATGATTGAACTCTCTTTGTTTTTACAGGCACTTCAGTGAGGACAATGTACGTGCCATGGACACATCGTGGTACAAAAGGGCCGTAGACCAACATACGGTGGAGCCGGATAGCTTCGTATACAGCGTTCCTTTCGGCTCTGGATATGCGATCAAGTCAAACTTAACACTGGTGACAGCATCGCATGCAATCTTTGTAGAGCACCGTGGGCACAAGGCGCCCGCAGGAGTGGTCGGATTACAGTTCCAACATGATTCACTGGCCAAGCATTTCATCAACATAACCTCTGCTGTAAATATACGATTAATCGCTCTATGTGAGTTCTTAGTTCTCTTACGGTTTTTCCCACTAGTGTACCGGTATGACGGGCTGCAAAAGGACCTGTGCGTCAGACAATCTGGACTGTTATGTGCTAGACAACAGCGGGTTTGTCATTATCTCGGAAGAAATGGAGCATACAGGCAAGTTCTTTGGCCAAATCGATGGTACCATTATGGACTCTCTGGTTCAAGACCGCATCTACAAGCGTGTCACGGTAAACGACTATCAGGGCGTCTGCTCAGACTCCGATAACCCTTATACGGCAGCTTGTGGCATGCTGACCCCCAATCGCTTGGGCACCTGGTTATACCGTCATGTGGTCGCACTCAGCGCCATCTGGTTAACCTTTATGCCGGCAACATTGCGTGCCTGGCCACAAGACGACTATGAGACATACGAGAACGGGGATGTCATCTTTGAGGAGAACAGTTATTCTGACGAATACGAGGAGACTTTTGATAACGAGTACAATATGCCGGTGGACCAGGAAATGGATGAATTCTTTACTACGGCAGATGTGGTAAGTGCATATATCAACCCTCAAAACTTACCATGCTAACCTCAAATGCTTTGTCTGTTTTTTTTAGGAGTACACCACGCCGCCTTCAAAACAGCACAAGCCGCACAGTGGTCCTAGACTCACGACAGATCCACAGAACGCTCGCCGTTGCGATTTGCGCACCGATCTGTATATGCTGCAGCCGGAACGCCTCAATCAAGGCGGTCAAAACAATCCACTCAAGGTGAGTATCACCCATCTTAAAAGGTATTGGGTCGTTTACTAAGACAACACCTGCTCTTACTCAACTTTTACATATTTGAACAGCCTTATTTATTTATTTAAAGTCGGCTATAGGCAGTCGACTGATTATAATTACAATTAAAATTAAAACTTTAATAATTAAAAAGTTTAAAATTATATTAAGACAAATTTTATTTTTATATTTAAATTAATTAAAATTTAAACTGGGGTAGACAAGAATTAACAGATCCAGCATTTGCTGCCAGGGATTGAGGAAAACCCAGAAAACCCCAATTAGATCAGGAAAGTTAGGTATTAGTAGAGTCAATAATTATTAAAAATTAAAAATATAGAAATTTAGACATGCCCATGCCGAGGGGCGTTGTCGCAAACGAGTAACATGACCGACCGAACGAATACGTGAGAAGAATACACAAAAATAGATGGATAGAATTAAAGTGTAATAAAGGTGTTTCGAGGAAAGATTCAATATTGACGACACCTAACGCCTGAACCGTACTCAACGATTGGAAGAACAAGTAAGGTATAGAGGGTTTTTATTAAATAAGGATCGTCAAACTCCTTAGACCATCTCTTAGAAATTCTCATTTGTACAAAAAATTTTTATCTATTTGGCATAGTTTTTCTTTGGTGCCCTATCGAAGATGGATGACTGAAACCGCGTTTTCAGCATATTTTACTATTTTACTGTTTTTCAATCGAAAGTGTAAACATGCAATTCAAGCAACGTGACCGAAAGATAATGCCAAAATTGTTTGGCAAAATTGCGTTCAGGAAATTTCGATGTTGAGGATACACCACGTCCTGTAGGCCTCTTGTAGCCTATGAAAATAAAACCAAGTTGTTGGTCGATGGAAATCATCGAATAACAACTCGAGAGATTGGTAAAAGATTAAATTGTTCTTCTTTAATAAAATGTTTTGCATAATTAAAAAAATCGCGATTAAATATCCCAAGTTGGCTTTAGCTGTATGGTACTGTACGAAAAACTGTGTTTCTGACTAATTATACCCTTCGACCATTGAAAATGGTCAAAAAAGAGTATACTAACTTTGTGCAAATGTAGTAGACCGCATAAAGTGTATATATTCTTGCTCTGGATCACAAGCCGAGTCCATTTAGGTTAGATTGAAATTCAGAAGTAATAGGCTGGCTTTGACTTCGGATTCATATTTGGAAGGCCAAAAAACATATAGAAACATGTATCGCATGACCCGATCTTGACCCCCCATTATTTTTTGGGGCTTGAAAAATGTTTCGAATTTGTTGAGGTTAAGTGGAAACTCAGATGTTCTACGTAAATGGGCCTGTGTAATCATTATTTTCTGGGCCAAATTTTTTTGTTCAAGAAATAATCATTATTATACTCATGCAGAGGATATATTAAGTTTGGCCAGGAGTTTGCAACGCACCTTAGATATTTCCGAACCAATAAAGTGTATATTGTACTTTGAATCGGCAACACCAAGAGAACCAAACTAGCCGTGTGTCCGTCTGTTGCAACGCACACTAGTTTCTCAGTTTCAAAGCTATCTTGATGAAACTTGTTAAATTGCTCATTCTTTTCTTCACCCCGGTGAATCCCACTCAATCTTTGTGAAGGGCAATATTAAAAATTAATCCATCCGTAAGGAGAACTTTATTTTATATTCTCCCAATTAGGTTGATATATTGTAGATGTCTACAGATTATAGGAAAGACTCATAGTACCGGCTGTTTTTAAAAACTGTTAACTTTATAACTGTTTTGACTAATACTGCATGAAATTTAGCTATAAGTAACAAACAATTATAGAATTACTTAAACTGTATTATATTGATCATCAAAAATATTATATTGATGAAGCGTAATATGGTGTCAGCTAAGATTTTAAATAATAACTTTACGATGCGCGGTTTCCCGTTTTGTGACATACGCACAATGCACAATATGAATGATAAAAAAAAGTATGATAAAATTGGCCTATTAAATAAATAAATAAATAAATTGGGCATGTACAAATAAAAATGCTTTCTGTTGAGATTTATAAGAGTGGTAACGCGTATTTAACGGATTTTTGAAATTTTGCATTTGGTATATTCGTTTTGTGTTTTCTGATTTTAGGGTAAACTGACTAATTGCCATGTTTCGGGCTGCGAGCGGCCGTTTAGTGTGCAGAAGATTCCGCACAGCAATCTTATTCTTCTCGTGGTAGATACACTATGTCCCTGCGGCTCCAAGCAGCTAGACATTGAGCCAATGGAGGAATCGGGCATTGTGGGTGAGTAGAATTAAGATCACGGTATATTTAAATATGGACTCCATTGTTACTTTCTCCACAGGTGCCTGCAGCACGCGTCGGCAGAGTCAAGAGCAGGAGTCGCGTCGCCGGCCAAAGAAATGCATTAATTATCATCCCGAAGAGATCGAGATACAGCAATGCGGGCGTGGCAGCACATTGCTGCATAGATCCGCTCCTGTCATAGTTATCCACCTTCTGATAGTCACCGTGACCTATGTGTTGGCCAACGCGTGATACGAGCTATAAATACGATCCATCAAATGGTAGACAGATACAAATATTACGAAATTCAAGTATGGGTGGAGGAAGCCAAACCTTTTTTAGACGTTTCTTCGACGACGACCGCTGAGAGGGCATAGGGCATCGAAATTCCATTGCAGAGTAGCGGATTTCATTGATTAAGTTTCAGTCGCGGGTCGCAAACGCAGACCATTGACGTTACGCATAGCCAAATGAAATAATTCAAACTTAATATTTTTATGTTTGTAGACAATAATTTTGAAGAATACTCTTAATTCCACAGCAATTAGAGAAATTACTTATAGCTAATATTAGTTAATTGTGTTAACTTGGAGATAGTGAGTCTGCAGCATCGGCACTTAACTGATTCAAGTCGTATTATTATTGATTAATTCAATAATCAAAAATTGAATATTACTAATATATTTTTTCAATGAATAAGGCAACCCACAAAGAGCAAGGTGAACTGTTGAAATTTTTGTATATGTACATACATACATATGAATGTAATTACATGCATAGGTATGTGGACAAGTATGTGTATATTAACAAGTAAAGTATTAAATAATCTACATACATATGTATGGATTTGTATTCCTACCGAAATATTTAACTCAACTGAACGAACACATTCATTAATTTATCAAAAAATCCAAAAGAAAAAAACAACCATGAAATGAGAACAGAACTTAAGATTTGCACCAACTGCGTACGCTCAAGTAATACTTAAAATAGAAGCAGGTTAATGTTTATGAAATCAATTGACAAACATGCTATCAGCAATGTACAAACATATTTATATGTACATATGAGTGTACATATGTATGTAAGTATGCACGTGTGTATGTACTTATGTATGTACAAATTAATGAAAAAGCAAACAAAACAAAGCAAAGATCAGAGAACAAAAGACAAAAACAGAAAGAAACGGTTCATATCAAGGACATACATTACATATTCATTTATGCAAATATACTTACAGATAGTCAAGTAACTCTTTACTCAAATGTACAGATAATGTTATGTACATAGGTGAAAAGTGTTTCTTAACATACTGTACCAGTATACAGGCATACAGGCTAGTTGGCGTTTTGGAGTAAGATTACTTTTGAATTCGGGTCCTGAGCAGTGGCTCAATTTTTTCTTAAATGCATTAATAAACAACTAATAGCACGAATATAACTAAACTCATCGATTGCCTCAAATTATTAAACACGCGGAGTATTTGAGTTTAAATTTGTTTTTTTTTTTGGCTTTATTAATATTTCCAAATGCAACAAAAGACTTTTAATTCTATTAGTTTTTTTTTAATGTATGTTTTTGAAATGAGTGACTCTGTATACATGTATGTATGTATATATATAGTTCATATAAGAACAAGCGAACAAATTAGCAACAAAGTGCAATACCGAAAAGTTATACACCAAAAAACATACATACAATAATTCAGAAAGAAATTACTTTTTAAAAAATTTGCAATTTATTTTAAATATGGGATTTTTATTTTATTTAATTATTTAGTTATACATTTAAAGTCGGCTTTTAATGCCGACAAGTTTCCTTGCCTATATCGCGGTTGTATGACCCGATTTCATGAGCAATGATATATGTATATTCATACATTTGTTTTCGGGGAAAACTTTGTGCAAATGTATGGGACAGGTAGAAGGAGGCATGGCAGACCCATTAAGAAATTTATATTCTCGCTCAGGATCACTAACCGAGTCGATTGAGCCATATCCGTTTGTTTAACTGTCTGCATGAACGCGCTGATCTGAGCTATTAAAAAAGCTAGATACTTATTAAACCAATATATTTGGTTGTGTAATAAGTCAAGCTTTATACGGATGATTTCAAAGTCAACCTTGTTCATTATTTGCAGGGACCGAAAATAATGATTATTTGTTTTTAAATGAAAAATGCATCCACTAAGAAAAGTCGCAGAAGGTTTCTACGGGCCTACTCTTGGCAAATCAGAGGATTGAAATGAATACCGCTCGGTGCACCTTATACTGGATAAAAAAAAAAATTAAGCTCAGCACATAATCATTAAATTTTAGGTTTAAATTTGTATGACTGATTCACACGGTCCCTGCTTATTCGATTTATGGACCGATTTGTTCATTGACTTGTTGCCTTTTTGATAATAAATTTAAAAATTCGAAGAAGCTTTGGTTCATACCACTGAAGAGCTCGGACAGTCGACTTTCGTAGTCTTCCATTAAACCCATTTTGTCTAATAAGGAAATTTTGTAAGGCATCCACCCAAGCTCCTTTAGTTGGAAACGTAGCGTTGTCTTGATTAGCCAGTTCCTTTCCAACTCCATCAAATGCACAGGAATGTGTTCTTTGTTATTAGTCCTGGCTTTGCTGCCGTTTCGCCGATTGATATTTGATTAATTTTGTTCCTTTCAAGTGTCACCCAACAATTTTTAGCTTTTTCAAATACAGCTTATTTTAAATGGTTTTTAACAGTTTTTGCAGCAATGTTTCGCTCTTAGCCGATGCTACGAGTGATGACATGTCGATCTGCGTCACAATTCCAATAATTTTATCCGCATTTTAGACAATAGGTCTACCAGCTCGAGATCGATCTCTCACTTCAAAATAAAAAGTTAATAATTTAGGTTCTTGTAGTTGGAAGTGTCACTATTACAACGAGAGAAACAGTCCAGCGGCACGCGATAGTGGGATACCCTTCCACCTATGTTACGGTGTAGTTTAATTTGTTAAATTCATACATATATCCATATATATATGTTTTCAAATTATTCTCGACAGATGGCGCTCACGCTCGCCTGTCTCCCTTGCTAACAAACACCAGCACATGGTGTTATGCTCATACTTTCGTGAATAACTTCTGTGTTTATTGTCCGATCGGATTGCAATTTGGAGGATACGTAGATATTTTAATCAGCTATATATGTCAAAGTAGAAAAGTTGTAAAAAAAAAGTTTAAAAATTAAATTATTAACTTGCGGGGGCGGTGGGCGTGGCACCCAACATTCGAAATACACTTGATCAGCGTATATTACCCAGGAATCTTCCTGATAAATTTGGTATCTTTAGCTTTTATAATAGCTGAGATCTATGTGTTCATACGGACAGACTTGGCTTGTGATCCTGAGCAATAATATACAAACTTTATGGAGTCTGTCACGCCTCCTTCTGCCTGTTACATACATTTACATAATGTTAGTTTACCCTTTTTTGACCATTTTCAATGGTAGAAGGGTATAAAATATTCAATTAAGAATCAGTGGGACGAATTGTATATAATTTACATTACGAGGTTTATAATTTATATTGATTAAGTTCATTATCTGAGAACAATGTGCAATACCTCTTCCATTGCAAATTATAAGAGGGCAAACCTTCTAAAGTTAATTTTATTTTCTTTAAAATTTGATAATTTTGTAGGTATGATTTTTTGTTAATAGTTCATGATACAAAAAATGTCTTATTAAATCAAAAGCTTACAACAAATAAACAGCAAATGAAGTTATAGTTAAATAGCTGCCTATGACAGTGCTTGATTTGCTTGATTCGTCATCAATTTAAATGAAAGAATTTTGTATGCTATGGACTTAAAAAAGCATGGTTCATTGTGTGTTTTTGGAATGAACGTAAAATATAAAAAAAAACATCTCCGACCCCATATATATTCTTGATGAGCATCAACAGCAGAGCCGATCTTTCGATTGTGGCGATAGCCATGTTCGTCCCTCTCCTTGTCTAGATCAGTGGTGCCCACCACGTGTCTGTATGTCTGTATGAAATATACCTAGATCTCAGAGACTTTAATAATTACCACCGTACACTTGATATCTAAACCAGAAAGAAAGGCTACCTTTAGCGTGCCGAAGGTCCTATACCCTTGCAGGTTTTGGCTTCAATCTCTTCCGATTGTTTCAATACTCATAATATATAATGATTCTGAATTTTATAACATTGTTCATTAACAGCTACAATAAATCAAATACGGGACATATACATTATTGTAGGTGTATGGTATGTAGGTGTCCGATTTTAATGGAGTGGAGAAAGTATACGTCGGTTAGAACATTGATTGACACTAGTAATTATGTTATTTCGAAAAACAATACTGGTCTTCATTCAAAATGCCTCTTTTTCATTGATTTTGAAGACGGCTTATAAGCATATAAAAAGTTCGAAGCAGTAAATTAGCAAAACACTGAAAAATGACAGTTACACGATATATCGGTCCGATCTGGTTCGTTCTAACCTATTTACAGTGTGAAGCAATAAGAAGCTTGTGTATCACGTTGAATCAAGATAGATTAGTTTTTGTTGTTGCAACAGACAAACGGACGGACATAGATAGTTGGACTCCTCTGTTGATGCTGATTCAGAATATACATACATACATATAATATATACATATATAGATGTCTCTCTAGTTGCGTTGCAAGCTCATGGTCAAAAATTAATATACTCTCTGCAAAAGTATACAAGATTTGCTGCGAACGGTAGATAGCCGAGCTCACTCGGCTTTAGCGTTAATATTTTTAATTTTACACAAATCGTTATTTTTTACGTATTGTATATAAGCGCTTAGTAAAAACTGAAGATTAAAATCAAACAACTTTTTTTTGTATGCAATTATATTCTTAAAGCCAACTCCGAACTTATGTAAATATAATACGTTTTATGAAATTATAGTATTATATTCAACTCTAATAACACTTAAGAAAGTATAAGCTATACGGCCGAAAATATTCTTCTTTTTTGTTTTTATGCATAATTATAGAGTTTTGGTGACCATTTAATTGTTAGTGTCATTTTGGCTGGTTCGATGGTAAATAAAAGATGTTGTTTTTATTATTTTATTTTCTTACTACGTTTCTAAGGGGTGGAACAACTCCACGCCCACAAGAGCAGACGTGCAAAACAAATTCCTGAAGACGGCTGCCGAGTGAGCAACCGAAATGCATACATACATACATAAATACAGTCTGTCAAGTAACTCTTTACACATATGTATGTACATTACATTAACATGTGCATTTGACTAAAGAGTTACTCTTTACACATACATACATACATATCGGAAAAGAAAATAAATTAATAAAAACAACAAATTATTTATTATTTATTTAGTTACCATCGAACTTGACCTCCAGCCAGCCCAAATGACACTTTTTTGCATAATTTTATTATTATTGTTATTATTATTATTATTATTATTGTATTAAAAGGCAGGAATGTAAACAATTGTGCTTAGATAAAGAGCTACACATACATACATATTTATAAAAATGTACATAATACTTACATACATATGTACGCACATATACATACATATATGTACATATGTGCATAATAAGTGTAAAGACCTTTTTGAGATGTGCGTAGAGTTTGGTTAAATGCAATCGTTGTTAATTTGGCAACACTCTATGTTAAAGTTACTAAAAAAAACAAAATTAGAAAAATATTGAAATATTACAATTACACACACAAACTTACACAAACACAATTTCGGCTATTCATTACTCACACGTCTCTATTATATAAAGAAAAATATTTTCTGTGTCTTAAACTTGTATAAAAAATGTCTTCCATTACGAATATTAAAAGAAACACATAAGTGAACATTAGTATATATCTTAAAAACTAATACTAATTAACAAACAAAATACATACATTCATAAATTTTCCATTTAACTTGGAAATCTTTGAGCCCATCAATTTAAATGTTGGCTCGTTTTTGGCAACTTAAAGCTGCCAATAAAAACCAGCGAATATCAGAAGGAAATTAAACAAAATGAATGAACTGAAAACAAAAACACAGTTATAAGTGCGTAGATTTTAATATAATAATATATGGATATATATGTATGTATGTAGTATGTGCATATATATGTATGCACATACTCATGTATATATATATGTGTACGTGTATGTAACAAGGTATATGCATCGGACAGCGATAGGTTCTCTTGGGAATGTTTAGACAACGATCGGGATTAAACACAGAGCATTTACAAACATAGATTCAACTCCCGTTACCGACATTCATCCACTATTAACTTAAAGGGCAGACAGAGTGGCGTACTTCATTACCGACTAATGACAAATTACACTGTGTAACCTAAAATTTTAAACCGATTGCTGCTGAAAGAACTGGCAAAAACTTGAGGCTGCATTATAACTTTTGACAAATTAATTCGGGTTTGGACTTTGTTCCAAGGTTTAAAAGATGCTTGCGTCACCAATTTTATAATTATTTTATTATTATTATTTTTACTGATAGGGCTTGATTTATTGTGAATTTAGGTGAAGGAATTATTTGGCGGTCGCTTCTAGTTTTTAGAAAGAGCTAATATGATTTTAGTTTTGGTAAAGGTTAATTAGCTGCGTTTACTCAGAATTAGCCAACAACAAAATACATGTAAATTTAATTATTTTCTAAATTCAATTAAAAAAAAAACTAGAATAGACCGCCGTATAATTCTTTCACCTAAAATCATGATAAATATAGCCCTATAATTAAAAAAAATTTAATAAAATCGGTGATACCTTTACCTTAGTTAAAATATATTTTTGAATAAATATGAATATATATCAAATTTTGTTATTTTTTTTTTTTTTTTCAAAAATAAATTAATAGAATTTTTCCATTTTCCGTTTCCTATTTTTTATTATTATTTTTTTTTACATGACAAAGAAAAAAAAAATTAATCATGTATTGTTCATTATTTTTGTAATTCGGAAAGCGGTAAACCAAAAACATAGGTAACTACCAAATAAAATTTATTAATTGGTTTAAATTAAAAAGAAAACTTACATACATACACACTTACATAACAATATACGTACTTTCAATATATAAAGGGTTTTTTCAATAGGGACGACGCATTTTTCTTGAAGGGTCTCTCATTCACTAATGTACTACAGTATAATGTGCTAACTGCATCAACACTTAACTGCACATTACAGATAACTGCCCAATCATACTTTTTTTGTACAACGAAAAGCTATTTGGTTCGAAAAATATTAATTTAGTTGCATTCAATGTAAGTGCATTTTTAGGATAACTGCATGAATTTTGTTGCAATTTTGATCTTCCAAATATATAAGTTAAGTGCCTCACCTTTTGCTCGACTTTGCAAAAGCGCCATAATTTTTTGTTGTTATTATAGATCGTCACTCTTTGCTAGTAAAGTGAAAAGGACGCCACCGATTATAGTGTTCGTTTTGATCGTGGCGCCAAACTGCGCATGACCGTTTACTTATGCTTGGCAATGCCATATAAATGGCAAGTACATAATTTGTTTACAAATCAATTTTTCGAAATAGGTAAAGTTAAGTGCATTTTTAGGATAAGTGCACATTTTTTTGAGTCAAACATGGTGAGGCAGTTAAGCACATTATACTGTATATACAATTTATTCATGGAAAGTTATAACAATCCACGACACTTGCAAATTTTAATTTTAATTTTAATTTAGTAAATTTAGTCGGTCTTTTTCTTTGGCGCTATGTAAAAGCCTTGGTCTATAGGATGAAATGAACAGAAACTCACTTTTGATAACTGGCGAGTATAGGGCAAGCGTGCACAATGCGCGCGAAACGCACTCGTGTGTTGCTTCACTGCTTTGATTCTCAACTTCGTTTTCGCTGTTCACTAACACAACGAAACATTTGCTTGTGTTGGTCGTACCCAACAGGCCAAGAACAACAAAATAAATATTGTACGTAAAATTGTTGGGGTATCGGCTGAAATGGATGACAGAGTCGTCCAAAATTGGGTTTAACGGGTGCACCGCTGCAAACGTGCCCCTGGCGGGCATATTAACGATACTGAGTTTCATTCTTAAATGGTATTGAATGAACTTCAACATAAAATAAAAATTAAATCGATACTCAACGCCGTTTACGAAAAATAGAGTTGCAGAAACATCGATGTTTGCTGAGATTTTTCATACAAAACATCGATGTTTATCGATGTAACACCGATGTAACATCAATAACAGATAAATACTTGCAATTTAAATCAAATCGAACAATCTAATTTTGGTATTTAAAAATCAAGTTTTTTGCTACAAAAAAAGAAGAAACTAACAATAACAAACAAAAAACCAACTTTGATTTCTAAATCCTAGAAAAATGCGTACGTATGGTATACAAATGTAAATAAAATACATACAACTTTTTATATACACCATTTAAATATATATACACATACTTTCATACATACATATATCGTACTTACTCATACATACATACATATAAACTAATAGGTTTTTCCTTATATCTTCACACTTACATTTTCTACTGATTACAATGAAGAGGCTTTCCAATGTCAGTGATATCTCTTCGCACTTTCGATCCTCTATACATGTACATATGTGTACATGCACATGTATAAACATACATACATGCAGATAGTCAAGTAACTCTTTACTCAAATGCACATGTTAATGTAATGTACATATGTATGTATGTGTAAAGAGTTACTTGACAAACTGTATGTATTTTGAGAAATTGTCAAGGCATAATTTTGAGGCCTATTCAAATGCCAAATATGTACATACATGCATATCAACATATGTTTATACAAACATACATATACATACATAATAGAATAAAACAGAAAAGTGGAGTGTAAAGGAACGTTTAGAGTAAATCAAGTTCATTCAAATAATCACGTTATTGTTGTAAAAGCATGAAATACATTAATTGTTGGTTCATTGAATTTACAAAAAAGAATAAAATCTTTTTCAACATATTGAAAACCATATAATAAATATACACATGTAAATGATTTAATGGCATATGATACATACATACATACATACATATATAATAAATATATATTTCTATATTTCAAAGATAAAACAAAATAACTTACACAATTGTTGGATAATGTGTAAAAGAAAATTCTGACCATTAGCCCCAGACAAACAATGCTTACCACTAAATAACATGACATTATTTATACAAATATACTACATACATACATACATTTGTATATGTAAACTTTATTTATACCTACAAATTATTAAAGTCATTGTCGAGAAAGCTAGCTTTTCCAAAATGCGACTTTATCCAAAATATTTTTGTTTCCATGTGTCTTGACCTGCTGATGTATTGTCCGGCGGAGAATAACAAATTTAAGTATTTAAGGAGTTATTAACAAAAACATTATGCAAAATTATCAGTTCTGTGTCAAAGTGCAACATACTGAGTGGAATACAAAATAAAAGCAACCTTTTTCCCTAAAAATGATGTATGTTGGGCATCACAATTTACCGTTGACGACAACGAAAACTCACGTCACCAAAAAAAAAAATTATAAATAATAATAAAATAAAATATATATATATAACTTATATAATATATATATATAACATATAAAACTTTCTAAGCTATTTATCATCTGCATTGGCGACAGTTTGCCAATCAACGAATTCTGCATAACCGGCAACCAATCGTCCAATTTAAATGATCTTACTACTATTATCATAAGACTGATAATTTTGCATTTTTTTTGTTAATATTTCTTAAGCAACTTACCTTTTTCATTCACCGCATTATGCATCAGGAGTTCAAAACACATGGATTTCCAAAACAAATATTTGAAAAAGTCGAATTTTTCGAACAGCTCAGCTTATAGACATTTTCCGTTATTTATTAAACCGTTAAAAAACAAAATAAAAAATTGATCCTAAGTTAAATAAATTATTAAGAAGTTGAAAAAAATGAGATCAATCAATTAGGAAGCGATAAACATCAAATTGAATTTAAAAACGGAAACATACTTCGAAGATCCATACTATTAAGATTAGGGAGCCTACTTAATAAAGTACTTATAATTAATATTAAATTGCTCATTACTTCAATTAACAACACACACAATAACAACTTACAAGTGAATTATTATGCTTCAATAATACAACTAAACCAATTTAAGATTAATATGAACAGTCGAACGGGAGTTCTAAAATATTAAAAATAAAGAATGATATACAAAAAAAAAAGATCAATTAAATTGCAATAGGAATAACGAATAAAAAGGGGTTACAAAATACAAGGGGTACGCATACTAAGATTGACCTTCTCGATAAATATATAACGGATTCAGAACAGGGTTTAAATGAAAAAAACTGCAGGCGTTTGTTTTATTAAACACTTTTATTACTTCCAAGGAGGAAGAACTAAAGCCTTTTGATTGTCACTTAGTTTGGCAATGGACTTCGAAGTTGAAGTGGGCTTAAGCGGAACTATTGCAGTAGATAGGATACTCAGAACTGAACTACTGTATGGGGACGTGTTTGCGTTAATATAGGCAAATTGAAGTCGCCAAAGAGCGAAGTGTCTTTAAGAGAGTTAAGCTGTAAACTTTTGTTCTCTCGTGAAGAGAGAGGATCCCAAAAAAATAGGGGGTAATTTGACAATCATAATTTGATAATAAAGTTTTATTATTTCAGTTGGCTTACTTTAAATATTTGGGCTAGCTATTATCGCCAAGTTATCGAATTTGAATTGGGGGAGAATTGTTTATCGTTAAGATTTCAAGCAATTGTCCCCCAACTCTTTGAAATCTTAACGATAAAACGATAACGATAAAATTGAAGTCGGTGGTAAACACACAAAGAGTTAACTTACTGCATACGGACAAAAAAGTTTAAAAACAAAAAACCAAAAAACTTTACAACAACTAAAACAAAATCAACCATGTCAACCGAGTAAGTCCAATTGTTATCGGAGTCGAATCAAGCCCTGAGCCAAATCGGGCAAGTGCCTTCATTCAGCGGCAATACCCAAGAGCACAGTACCTTTATCAGAAGGATCGAGTTCATACTTCAACTATACCCATCGACCGACGTCAGACAAAAACATGTGTTCTTCAGTGCAATCGAGATGCAGATTGCAGGGGATGCCCAACGAGTATCACAGCTATTTGGAACAACAACCTGGCCGGACTTGATGAACGCCCTTTTCAGCGAATACAAAACCCAAACGCCGACCTTACAATACACTTTTCACCGGAAGTATCCGAAAGTGTGTCGAAGATTTAGAATCAAAATCTTTTACAATATCAAATAAGCTTATGTTAGAAAACAACCATAATAATACTTTATTAAACGTTTGAACACAAACGCACTAAACAACACATTTAAATAAGTAATTATGAGGAAGTTGCCTGATAGGTTATTTATGACCGTATCCAAACTTAAACAAATAGCACAACAAGAAGGTGTGTACGAAATAACTTTCAATTACCGAACAAAATCTCAAAGTAATTCCAACCCTAACACAAACCCACCTCAAAACTCAATTAACAAAGGAAAATATCAACATTTCGTGAACAATGCTATGCATAACACAAACAATACAAATTCAAATACCAGTTCAAAGTCTGCTGAACAAAATACGGAAGCTATTAACGAATTCAAACAAAAGCTAAGTCAAGGTATAGCCCACAATTCTTTAAACTATCAACAACAAAATGTTAATGTACCAAACCCTCCTGTCAAACCGCAAGAGATAGTGCTAGTGGCCAATATAAAATGGACACAGGCGAAAATTTTCATCAACCAGCCTCAAAATCGGAAAGCGATACCTAAAAATAAAAATAAATAACATAACCATTAAATGCCTCGAAGACATTGGTTTTTCCATTAAAATCATGAAGCAAAATTTCTTTAATTTTCCAACAAAACCCTGCAAAGTAAAAGTCCACACTATAAATGGCACTATAACATTAAATCAAAGCGTTTCGTTGCATCCAAGCAACCCTTGCCCCACTAAGGAAACATTCTATATTCACGATTTCTCAGAAAAATATGACCTATTGTTAGGCAGAAACTACTTAGAGTCAACCAACACCCAAATTAACTACTCAAGACAAACAGTCATTATAAATGGCTACCCATTCAAAATGTGGTACGACCACATTCAAACAAATGAGTCCAAGGTTACCAACGAGTGCCCCAAGTCATCTAGCCCAAAGAAAACCCTTTAAACACCCCAAAAAAGGAGAAAACCCTCCTGAAAATTAAGCGGAAACCCCACTTTAAACCAGATGAGTCCAAGGTTACCAATGAGTGCCCCAAATCATCTTAATAAGAAGAGTCCAAGACTACCTATGAGTGTCTCAAGTCTTCTAAATCTGAGGAAACCCCTCTTAATACCCCTTACTTAGAAGAAGCCGTTCTCGAAATATATTCTAACTACGCCTTAGACGACGAGTTAAGAAAATCCAATGTATTTAGATTAGAACATCTAAATACAGAGGAACAACTTTCACACGTTTTGCTCGAATAAATACCCCCAAGCATTTGACAAAGAGTTCAACAATCAAATGAACAAAATGATAGAACAAAAAATAATTTGGAAATCTAAGTCTCCTTATTGTTCCCCCATTTGGATTGTCCCAATGAAAAACGATGCTTCTGGCAAACCAAAATTTCGATTAGTCATAGACTATCGCAGTCTCAATGAGATAATCATTGACGACAAATTCCCTAATGGACGAAATATTAGGCAAGTCTGGGCGCTGTCAAAACTTCACAACCATTGATCTATCTAAAGGTTTCCATTATATTCAAATGGACCCACAGTCAATACCCAAAATAGCATTTTTAACAAAACATGGACACTACAAATATACTCGTATGCCCTTTGGTCTGAAAAATGCACCAGCAACCTTTCAACGTTGTATGAACAACCTCCTAAAAGACTTAATCTATAAGGATTGATTAGTCTATTTAGATGATATTATCATTTATTCCACTTCGTTGGACGAACACATAATATCACTTAAAAAGGTATTTGAAAAGCTACGATCAGCCAATCTAAAATTACAACTTGATAAATGTGAGTTTCTGAAGAAAGAAACAGAATTTCTCGGTCACATTATCACGACAGACGGTATAAAACCAGACCCAAATAAAATAAATGCAATTGTTGATTTCCCTATTCCTAAAACTACAAAAGGAATAAAATCTTTCCTTGGACTCTAAGTTCATTCCTAATTTAGCAAAAATGTGCAAAACTCATGACACTCAAACTAAAAAAAGGAAAAATAATTAACACAAAAGATTCTACAATCTACAAATAAAACTTAAAAGAAATTTGCACTAACAACAGATGCGAATAATATAGCCATAGGAGCTGTATTATGCCAAGAGCATCTCAAGACCCCTTAACTATTACAACAGACACTTAGAATTTGTAAGAGACAACTTTGACGAAATCCAAATAATAAAATATTTCCATAAAACTAAAATAAAAATCAGTTATAAGAAAATGACCAACACCCTTGCTAAAGACCTAATCAAAGAATACCTCTGCACTAAGAAAAGTGTTATTTCCTTCCCTAACAAAATCGACTTTCAAAATGCGTATATCCAAATCATAAGTCCCGACAATTTCACTAAGGTTATGAAAACCAGTGTGAAGCTAATAGACATTCAAACATACGCTCAATTCAAAGAAATCATTCTCAAAACACATACAGAATTATTACACCCTGGCATAGAAACACGCACACTTCAGTTTAAAGAACTCTATTATTACCCCGATTACCAAAAGCTTATTCAAAAGATTATAAACGAATGCGAAATTTGCAACACTGCTAAAACTGAACATAGAAATACAAAATTAGTCTTTAAAACGACCCCAGAAACCTTTAACCCCAGAGATAAGTATGTCATGGATTTTTACTTAATAAATAGTAAACAATTCCTATCATGTATTGACATTTATTCTAAATACGCCTCCTAGATAGAAGTAAACAGTAGTGATTGGCTCGAAGCTAAAAGAGCTATTATACGCATATTCAACGAGATGGGTAAACTTAAAAATAAAAGCCGAAAAAGACTCCGCTTTCATGTGCACCGCAGTTAAAATCTTGTTAGAATCAGAGGGATTAAACATAAACATAACAACAAGTAAAAATGGAATTTCTGACATTGAGAGATTTCAAAAAACCGTCAAAGAAAAATTAAGAATAAGAATAGAACAAGCGATAATGAACCCGAAAACCAATTCACCAAATTTGAGAAAATACTTTACGTAAACAAAAACAAATACAATACAACTGGTCGAACACCAGCAGAAATTTTCATTTTTGCAGGATCCCCTGCCTATAACACACAACAAAACAAGATAGACTAAATTGACAAACTCAATGAAAATACACAAAACTTCGGTATAGACACCAACTTTAGAGAATCCCCTCTAGTTAGATCAAAAACAACTAATCCATTCAAAAAAGAAAAATAGACGACAAACATTATGAGGAAAATTAATAAAAGTAAATACGTATAATAACGATATTTCCAGGCCTTCTCCCGAACATAATACTCATGATATGCCTCCTACCGACAGTTAGTACGCAAAACCTAGAAGTAACCCCTATCCATGCCAAAAACGGCTACCTAATTTTTCAAACTGGACCAATTGATTTACAAATAAACCACGAATATCATTACCTATTTGTTAACTTAACTAAAACCGAAAACACCTATGAAGAACTTATAAAACAAGCTCAATCATTTGAAAATTTACCACAAATTCAGTACCTAATAGAAAAACTTCATAGAGAAATGAACGGTATAACAATCGCAAAACGTAGTAAACGCGGTCTTGCTAATTTTATGGGATCCATTTATAAATACTTATTCGGTACAATAGAGAATTCATAATAGATTTTACTCAAACCATCTATGTAAACAGTAACGTAACAAAACTCGAACCACTCGAATACATTCAAGTAAAATAAATAATTGAACAACACACTCAATCGAATAATATCTTTCAAATAAAAACAATTAAGGCATTAATCATAATAGCTATAATCTTAGCATTGTACTTCATTTATTAATATAAAACTTTACCGCAAAAATTGATTGTAAAATTCAAAAACCAAACCTCAGAAAACGAAACCATTATAAATTCTGAAACAGAAAATAATGCACCCATAGTAGTGGGGAAGTAATATATCCATTCAACACCCAAACTTAAAACTCCCCAACTACTAAATCTTCGACAAACTTACGGATACTTCCGGTGAAAGGTGTATTGTGAAGACCGCGAAGCGGCTCCTCGCATGGTGTTTGGGTTTTGTATTCGCTGATAAGGGCGTTCATCAAGTCCGGCCAGGTTGTTGCTCCAGATAGCTGTGATACTCGTTGGGCATCCCCTGCAATCTGCATCTCGATTGCACTGAAGAACTCATGTTTATGACTGACGTCGGCGCTGAGCTCTTTTTAAGTAAATTTTTACATGTTAATTTTGTTATTTTCAAAATTCAATTAAAAAAAAACTGGAAGCTTCCGAGACATAATTCGTTCACCTATACAATTTGGAGGACGTAGATATTTCAATCAGTATGTGTCAAAGCAAGAGAGTTTTATCTTTTTTACAACGCTTACAAATCAAGTTGAAAAATAAAAATTGAATTATTGATTTGCGAAGGTGGTGGTCGTTGCTTTCAATAATTAAAATAAAATTGATTTCTTGCCAAATTGAGTATCTCTTTTTTTATAACAGCTGAGATCTGTGTGTTCACACTTTTCGGCATCAACAGAGGAGTCGAGCTGTCCTAAGTTATCTTAATAAAACTTAATAAACAGGCCGAAACTGAGCGGATATATTATAAAGTTGACCTTAAAAAAGAGTATAATAGCATTATGGTTATGTGTGCAAATGGCCCACGGAGGCTTAGCTACGAACAATCATGGTAAAATTGACTCGGATGCTGATTTAGATATACATACTTTGTAGGATATGTTAGCACGAATATAAATTGAGATACAAAGAAAATGTGCCAAGCCGAAACTAATTTGCGATAGCTTCAGTCCAGCGTGCCCGACAGTAAGATACTCTTCACACAATTCCAAAAATTTCTGGAAAATAGATGCAGATAATATTCATTTATGTGTTGGCTGAAAAAAAATTAAATTAAACTTGAGCTGATCCTTCATGCCAAATCTGTCATAGAAAGACAGACGACTCGGTTTGTAGTCCAGTTTAAGAATATGTACAGTGATGGAAAAAATAGTAGAAACAATACTTGTACTTGGACGGAAATCTTAATTGCTCGTTATGTACAAATACTATATGCATGAAATCGGTATCACATAGAACACTGATAATTTTACCTAAATATACACCCCGCTTTGGGTCAGTTTGGATTTTTGATAGTTGGGAAACTTGCTATCCGTTATAATGGGAGTGACCCTGTGTTTGAGGTGGAAAAAATAAGAGAAGTAAAAGTTTTGTGTTAGTTCTAAAACATTCAATACTTTCAGGTAAGTTAAGCTCATAATGAACAAATATTGGAAATATAAATATAACAATATAATACAACAAAATATTGTTAAAGTTCTTTCTTATTTTCGAGTTTAATGGCTCCAACACTTTTTTTTAACACTTCCCATAGGTGCTCTATCCGAGTTAAGTCGGGGGATTGGGTAGACCACTATATTTTAAGTTTTTGATCCTTGAAATTTATGTATTTATATTACACGTATGCAAATTTTCAGTATTTTCGTAAATATATATGTATTTGGAATATATCAAATCATTACCTCTAGCATCGAGCATATAGAGCAGAGGCGGACACGACTTATACAAGCAAAAGCGAGGTTGAGAGCAATACACACAAAAAAAAACTTGCGACTCTCAAAAAATTGAAGCCTTCAAAATAGTCTAAATCGATCTTGCACCAATCTGAAATTTTGTTATTTAAATAATATGGAAAAAAAATGTTTTAACGAATAATCATAAATAAACATTTTGTTTAGTTTTTATTTTCGATCACCGCATAGCAGTCCTACCTCAGTGAAGTCGGCACAGCGACTGATTTGGTCAAAGTTGCAATTTTACTCTGTCGTGTAGTAGTCTCGCTCTCATTTGTGTCACATTCGTGCACGCTCGGCCCTCACTTGCGCTCGCTCACGCTTTGCGTATGTCAACGGCTCTGCGGCAAAATTTTTGTGCCCTCTAATCGCAAGTTATGATATAGAGTACTCAAACAGCGGATTGTACTCGACCAGTTCTTTCGGGTTATTATGACCCCAGAGTCCGAACGGTTTCACAAGTGAGCGAGCGGATCTCTTTGGTGGCTCGTTTCAATGTGTGTTTGTATACACAAGCTCAAATATGAGTGTATGCATTACTTGTGAAGTTCCCGCAAATGTTAACTTAACAGTCCAATGTTAAATTATCAGCTGTAAATGTCAGCTTTTGCAAGTGAACACAAGGTGGCTGCATTGTGCTTTGAGGTGGCACTTTAAATTCCTGACTTTTCAGAGAGCCAAAGCAAAACATTCAAAATTTAAATGGATTTTACTTTGTAGGTTTAACTATTCCTTGTTATTAATAACTTGTTTATTTAGTACATGTTTTTCTAATAATTTGTACACTTAGCCAGTGGTGTTTATATGTACTTTAAGGAAAGAACATTTTGCATTTTGAAAAGAAATACAAAAATCGATCAAAATTGCTCAGCGAATGTCTATATCAGTGGTGCCCCCCTTACAGTTGCGTTTTTTAATTGCGTTTGTGTGGTGCAAGCAAGCATAAAGTCTACTACGTTTTCTTGCTTTGCACTAAAGCCGAACAGCAATGCCGAAGTCACACGAACTGATTTACACTCGTTATTATGTCGGCAGAACTTGGGCAGAGGAACTTTGTGTGGTGCACTGATCTATATCCATATTGTAGAGTGGCATAGTGTCATAAGTTCGCTGATATAAGCTCTCCCAGTACATTTTGCCGGCGAAATTATGTCGTTTTTTTTCTAGCCAACTTATAACGTTCAAAAGATCGCGCGAACTAAAGTCGCGATATGAGATGGCCAAGTTAAAAACAACATTATTCCCCGGCCTACGAGTTTGTGTCGTTGCTAAGCGTCAATATATTGCACGAACTTATGATGTTTAAATATTATTGTAATTATTGCTCATGTTAAATTTAATATCAGTTCTAAAATGAGTCTTGCATGAGAATACAATACTGTCATTTGTATTAAGTATTCGCTTAGAATATTCTAACATCTCTGACTCCATAAGGTGTATTAGATTCACCATGGGATCATTACTGTAGAAAATCTGATTCGAACGTTGTAACGGCGCCTGAAGCAACAGAGGAAGATATAATGAAGTTTGCCTGAAAATATGCTTACACAATTTACTGATGTTGCCAGTCCGCAAGTCACTCAACAGATGCTGCAGGCCAGCATTGGCGCGACTTAGCTGCTGAGCCTGATGTCCATCTCGCTCTGTTCCGTTTAAGAAGTGCCAGGAAGTGCCTGAAATTGTCGGATAGTTCTTTGGTGAAAGAGGAACGGAAACCACGTGAGTCGCAAGTGACTCCAAAATATTCGCCGATGTTCACTTACTGCCTCGCTACTCAAGAGAAGTACCTCTCTGATGTTCGTCGCTGTAGCCGAGCCCATTTTGGAGGCCAGAGAAGCACCCCTCTGATATTGCAGTAGCTTCGCCCATTCAGGAGGTCAAAGGACCACTCTCCGACATCGCACCAGCCGCGCCCTTACTGTACAAATGTATGTACATACGAGTATGTGAGTCAGAAACAACGGAGAAGGAAATTATTATCAGAAACATCTCACGTATTGTTTGCTGGTGTTTTTATGTAATATAAGAAATTAAAATTTAATTTTTATTTATTAAACAAAAATAGTGAGGTTTATATTTCAACAATGTCAGCTGCATCAAATTAAAATATTTTGATTACACTATTTTTTATGTATAAATCTAGGATCCCAATGCGGGCTAGGATTTAATATACCTTGGCACCGCCGTCAACTCCAGCAACAACATCAGCATGGAGATCAAGCGGAGAGTCACATCTGCTAACAGGTGCTACAATGGGCCCAGTAAGCAGATGTGTAGCAAAGCTCTGTCTTTCGACCGACAACACTAGCACTCTACAAGAGGCTCATCCTACCCGTGCTCTTATACGGAGCTGAAGCATGGGTACTGTCACAGACGGATGCAGCAGCGCTTGGAGTGTTCGAGAGGAAAATACTACGCAAGATCTTTGGTCCTGTTCGTACCGGGGACGACTTTCGCATTCGAATGAACCACGAACTGTATGAGCTCTACGACGACATTGTCATAGTCCGGCGTATAACAATACAACCTATGCGCTGGCTGGGACATGTCGTACGTATGGAAGAACAAGCTCCAGTGAAGAAGGTGTTTGAGACGAGAGTTGATGTTGGTCGACGAAGGGGACAAGCGCGACCCCGATGGATGGACCAAGTGGAGGAGAACCTGGTTGCGCTTGATGTAAGATGAAGAAGAAGATATACATTTATTAAAGCTTCTGTTACTATGTTGCTTGTGCTTTCTGTAGCATGCAATCTCAACACTAATTGCAAACGTTCAGATGGTTGCAAGGCCGTAACAAAACAGATTTTGGGCTGACTAAGCACACATTGCATGAATTCTGTTGGAATATTTCCGACTCTGACATTTGGCTGAGATTCGAATCATTCGAGGAAATAGATCATCTGAAACACTCAGAACAGCCAAGTCCTCCAATCGGTTTCCTTCTTTTTCGTGTGCAACATTATCGAACAAATCCTGCTTTTAAAAGCGATCGTTTACGGCAAGGATTCGATCCATTAATTTTTGAGAACGATCCTGTAAAAATGAAATAAATTAAAACCAGTAAGAAAAGCAACAGTCGCGCGGCACGCGACAGTGGGATACCCTTCGACCTATGTTCCTATGTTCCTATATACATATGCACATACTTTAAAATTATTCTCGACAGATGGCGCTCGGGCTTCGCGCTCGCCCGCCTCCCTTGTTAGCTGACACAAGCACTTGGATTTATGCTCATACTTTCTTAAATAACTTCTGTGTTTATTGACCTATCGGATTACAATTTCGAGAATACGTAGATATTTCATTTAGTTTATTATATGTTAAGGTCAGAAAGTTGTATCTTTTATACAGCGCTTATAAATTGAGTTCAAAAATTAAATTATTAATTTGCGGGGGCGGTGGGCGTGGCATCCAACATTTGAAATAAACTTGATCTGCGCCGGCTACACATAAATGTTCATGCCAAATTTGGTAACTCTAGCTCTTATAATAGCTGAGATCTGTGTGTTCATCTGGTCACCCGGACATCCGGACATCCAGACAGACAGACATGGCTCAATCGACTCGGCTAGTGATCCTGAGCAAGAATATATATACTTTATGGGGTCTGCCACGCCTCCTTCTGCTTGTTACATACATTTGCACAAAGTTAGTATACCCTTTTTTGACCATTTTCAATGGTCGAAGGGTATAAATATGTACGTATGGTTTTGGTTGGAACTTTGAAAAACGTACTTACCCTTCAATAACGCTTTGTGGATCATATTCAAGTCCTCCATTTTGAAATAAAAGCGCGAGTTCTCGTCCTTTTTTTATATTCTGCATCAATAAGACATTTTATAAATTTGAAGAAATGTCCTTGGTGTGAGTTTTATAGCCTACATTTAAATTGTAAGCCTCAACAGAACTTGTCGTTATGAGGGCTTTCTTAAAACGGAAATACGGTCAGGTCCTTCCAGTTTAAAGAATAAAAGTGTAAGTTGTCAATCGATTTGAGCATTAGATAAGTTATCATCGTTTAATAGTAAGTTTTAGAAATTATTTATAGGTTTATCAAGTATTTTAAGTACACAGTATTAGAATCAGTTTTAATAGTAAGTATTTTAATTATTGATTAGGAAATAAGAAAAATATTGTTTTGAAGCATAAATTATTGTATTTACTTACAGATTTAAGCCATTGCTTATCATAATAACTCAAAAAGGGTTGAGAAATGGTTTTGTTAATAACAAATGCTTCATTTCTTAGTAATGCGAAAGTTGGTTCAATTAAATAAAGTGGAAGCAAATGATGATTAAGGAGTAACTTCTTAAAAATCATATAAAAATTCCTTTTACGTTTGGCTTGAACTTCGTACCCACTAATTTTGTTGGCGTTTTTTTACACGCCTGGCAGACATGAAACCAGCATGCGTAAAATCTTGTTGAAATCATCGCATTACGCATCGCCTTTTCATAATACAATACGAATGAAGCTCCACCCAGATTCCAAATATTACAATCGATGTATGTAAATAAAAGTAGGTAGCAAACTTCTGCTTATTCCCGACAGATGCCGCTCGCCCGCCTCCTTTGTTAGCTGACACAGGCACTTGATTTTATGCTCATACTTTATTGACTAAATTCTGTGTTTGTTGTCCGATTGGATTGCAACTTGGAGTAAACGTAGATATATATTCACCTTAGTATGCGTTAAGGTCATAAAATTGTATCTTTCATACAGCGCTTACAAATTGAGTTCACAAATGAAATTATTGATTTGCGCGGGCGGTGGGCGTGGCACCTATTATTTGAAATACACTTGATCTGCGCCAGATACACAGGGTATATTTACTAACTTTGTGCAAATGTATGTAATAGCCAGAAGGAGGCGTGGCAGACCCCACAAAGTATATATATTCTTACTCAGTATCATTAGGCGAGTCGATTGAGCCATGTCCGTCTGCCTGTCCGGATGTCCATCTGACCAGATGAACACACAGATCTCAGCAATTATAAACGCTAGTGACACCAAATTTGGTGATTCCTATTTACTCGGCGGAGATTAAGTTTATTTCAAATGTTGGATGCCACGCCCACCGCTCCCGCAAATCACTAATTTAATTTTTAAACTCGATTTGTAAGCGTCGTAAGAAATATAAAACTTTCTAACTTTAACATATACGATAGCTGATAGTTATATCTACCTATTCTCGAAATCGGATCGAACCATAAACACAGAAGTTATTCAAGAAAGTATGAGCATAAAATCAAGTGCCTGTGTCAGCTAACAAAGGAGGCGGGCGAGCGCGAAGCGCGAGCGCCATCTATCGAGAATAATTTGAAAGTATGTGTATGAATTAAACAAATTAAGCTTCACCGAAACATAGGTCGAAGGGTATCCCACTGTTGCGTGCCACGCGACTGTTGCTTTCTTTACTGGTTGTATATACATACATACATATGTATATTGTACAATATAACAATAAATTAAAACAATCCGAAGAGCTAAGAACCAAGGGTATACAACTTTTGACATGCCTCCATCCTCTTTGAAAATGGTCAAAAAAGGGTATACTCACTTTGTGGAAATGTATGTAACAGGCAGAAGGAGCCTTGGGTGACTCCATAATGTATATATATTCTTGCTCAGGATCACAAGAATAGTTGATTGAGCCATGTCTATCTGTCTGTCTGTGTGAGCACACAGATCTCAGCTATTATAAAAGCTAGAGTTACCAAATTTAGCAGGAAGACTCCTGTGTACTATAAGCTGATCAAGTTTATTTCAAATGTTATGTGCCACGCCCACCGCCCCCACAAATCAATAATTTAATTTTTGAACTTAATTTGAAAGCGCTGTATAAAAGATACAACTTTTTGACTTTAACATATACTAAGCTCATTAAAATATCTACATATTCTCGAAATTGCAATCCGATCGGACAATAAACACAGAAGTTATTTAAGAAAGTATGTGCATAAATCCAAGTGCTTGTATCAGCTAACAAGGAAGGTGGCGGATCTAGAATTTGCCATGAGGGGGTGCTTGGAAGTTTTCTATAAATCGATGTTTGCAAGAAAAATGAAAATCAGAGACCCCATAAATAATATATGTATATTCTAGCTCAGGATCACTAGCCGAGTCGATTGAGCCATGTCCGTCTGTCTGGCTGGATGTCCGTCTGACCAGATGAACACACAGCTGTATTAAATATACAACTTTCTGACTTCGACATATACTAAGCTAAATATAAACGTATTCCCTAAATTGCAATCGGATCGGACAATAAACACAGTAGTTATTTAAGAAAGTATGAGCATAAAACTAAGTGCTTGTGTCAGCTAAGAAGGGAATAATTTTCAAGCATGTGCCTATGTATATGTGTATGAATTTAACAAATAAACTACACTAGATCAAGGGTCGAAGGGTATCCCACTGTCGCGTGCCGCGCTACTGTTGCTTTTCTTACTTGTTTTTTTTTAGAAGCAGTGTTAATTTTTAATTAAACAATATTTTTTTTTATTTAAATACTATATAACAGTGCCATTTTTTCGCTCGTTCATTCTTTAAATGACCAATCCAACGTTGCAAGTCGCCGAGGTTGAAGTTTAGCGAAAAGATCCACAACTTCATCACTGGAGATTTTCACATCTTTATGTGTGTTTCCCAAAGCCAAACCGTTGAGTCGATTTTCAGACATGTTGACTCTTAGGAATGTTTTCAGTCTTTTGAGCGCTGAAAAAGAACGGTCTGCTGTTGCTGAAGTCAGTGGTATTGTTGCAAATAATTGAAGCATTCTCGAAACATTTGGAAAAAACGATCCGTAATTATTTGTGTCTATTCTTTTTAAAGCATCAATCGCTGTTTGTGCTTGTAGAAATGATGATGTCTTGCAATGCTGGTGCCAAAGTGTTATTTCTGATTTCAATTCTGTATTATTGCTTTGTATACTCTTGCAGCATTCACTATTTCCTTAACGTCAACTTTTGTGTGTAGCTTTGGAATCAGTCCATTTTAAATGGATGAACTCTAGAAAATTCCCTCGCACGACAAAATCCACTACATCAACATAGCGCAGACATAGCGTCATTTGAATTATGAGACTTGTGTCCGTTGTTTCATCACAAATTATGGAAAAATATTTCGCTCTCTTAACTTTTTCGACAATCTTGCAGCGAATTACTTGGCCGATAATATCGATAATTTCATTCTGAACTGTTTTGCTAATCAGAGTACAATTTCGCGGTGCCGTTTCCAAATGATGCTTTAAATTTTGGTCTCCAGAACTCAATCGGAATGCTAGCAGTGACCGAAAAATACCTTCTTTACCATTAGAGGCATCTTCTCTTTTTTTTTCCTTAGCTTATGGGGGGGGCTACAGCCCCCATAGCCCCCCCTAGATCCGCCACTGGTCGAAGGGTATCCTACTGTCGCGTGCAGCACGACTGTTTTTTTTCTATTTTTTCTAACACAAATTCTTATCTACCTAAAGATTCTTAATACTGATATCTACAAATTAGTTAATTTTCTGCATTTATTATTAGTAGTAGTAATTTTCTTTCCGCATGGTTGTGAATTTAACTCGCGATTTTGGATCGGCTTCTTCGTTATTCTCCTAGAATAATTACAATAATATTACAGTTTCTTTTTTAGCTGTTTCTAAATTATTTTTAATGTTAAATTTATTTGATTGTACTTTTACGAGTATCATGAGATTCTTGGTAATTGGATGCGGGAGTTTTTCCTTTATTTACTTCAGTTTCGTCTCATTAGTTTCCTCTTTTGTGATCTATCAGTGATATTGTATTGTTTATAGTGATGCTAACCATTTAAGTTGTAATATAGCCAGTACCAATTATTATTGTATTAAATTAGAATATTATTATTTGCAATTCTTCTAGTTTTTGTTTTTGTTTTATTTAACACTCCCACGCTCTCTTTCTTTGTATTGTATTACGTTAAAGTTGTTCTTGTTTACTTTGAGAGCATTTTAGTTTTGTTGTTGTTCTATTTTTCGTAAATGCTTGCCTCTCTTTTCGCTGCAACTGTTCCAGAGTATAAAACCTCTGCTTGTGATTGAGCACAAAAAATTTGTGTTTGTCCAGAGACTTCTATTGAGAATCAGTCTCCTAGCTAAATATTTTAAATATTTGTTATTTATTTATTATTATTTTTTTGTTATTTAAATATTTGTCTTAATTTCATTTGGCCGCTCGACCTAATTGTTATAGAGTTTACTCCAAAGCAAACAAGCACTTGGAATCAGGCTTTAATCAATTAACGGGGGCGTAAATAACCGCGGTCAAATTCTAAATAAACTTGATCTGCGCGCAGAATTTAGACATTTATTCATACTTTTTGGTAATTCTATCTCTTATAGTCTCTGAGATCTAGATTTTCATACGGACATCGCTCATTCGCCTCGGCTGTTGATGCTGATTAAGATTGATATACAATAGTTTGTGGGATCGGCCACGCCTCCTTCTGCCTGTTACATACAGTTCCGGTTGGCACAAAGTCATAATACCCCTATAGTTCTGGCGACTAGTTCGTAGCTAGTGAAATAAATACTTACTGAGGGACTACCCCTACTTACTTTACACACCCTAGGCAATGTATTTTTTCATTTCGTGTTTTGTATGAAATGTCCGCAAATAGGGTCAATCGCCACCACATCGTTTACCAGTAAGTAGAGAATAGGGTACCCATGATTGGAGCACTTATGTAGCTACTACAATTGACTACTCCTGATTAGAGTACTTATGCAGGTACCCATGAATGGGCTAGTGAAAGAAGTACCTACAAAAAGAGTACGTAAGAAGTTACCTCTGAATGGGTAGGTAAAAAGAGTACCCATGACTAGAGTACTTATGTATATACCCATGAATAGGTGGGTGGAAAGAGTACCCATAGATAAAATGCATTAAAATAATGATTTATATTTTAAAATTTGGTTTTTTTTTTTAAATTCAGCAAGAAGTTATACAATGCCGCAGATGGCGCTGTCAGAGGAGGTGTGTGCTGTGTGTGATATATCGTCAGCGCCATCCAACGTCTGTCGTTCGAAACAGCCGGATTATCCATATTTTCTATTTTTGAAGTCATCTGTTAATAACTTCCCACTTTCAGTTTTGTTAGCTCTGGCTGGTTTCGTTTACTAAAGGGTGAATAGGGTAACTACCCATGTAGGGAGTAGTCGAATAAGTAGTTTAAGTATGGCTTATCGACACCCCTAGAACGACTGGGACCCTTCTACTCCATGGAAACTTCCAACTTTGATTCTTTAACCGCCAAGCGAAACAGCAAACCAGAATCCGTTATAATACTCTTGCAGGTTCTTATATTATTCTAGTGATCGTTCCTATAATAGTGCATAACTGAATAGTTTTGTTTATGTTAAATATTTTTTATATTATACAAGTATTTTGTATTGGCACTTATTTGAGTTTCCTTATTTAAAATCTGGCCTGCATACAATAACCTGCATTTCGGCCGATTGTTCCAATGGCAGCTATACGTTATACTTAGTAGTCCGATTTTGATGAAATTTAATATGTATATCTTATATGAGCGCAACAGTCAAGCGCACTTGACAGTAGCATACCGTGCGACCTATGTTATGATTAATAACATTTTAGAAATAACGTAACACAAGCCTTCATAAGCATACGTTTGTATATGAACACGTGTATATGCTTACCATATGTGTGTGCATTCGAATGCAAAAAAAATGCGTGTGCCTGGAAAAAAAGAGAAGAGACACAGCTCGCGCTAAATAAGTCGTCGCTTGCAAATGTAATATAATGAACAATTGTAATTATCGATTTGTGCATAGTACGATATACAGGAACCTACATGACATGAATTTGGTGTCTCTAGCTTTTAAAAATATAAGCTGAGATCAAACGGACATGGCTCAATATATATATATATATACTTTATGGGGTCTTCCACGCTTCCTTCTGCCTGTTTCATACATTTGCACAGAGTTAGTATACCCTTTTTTGCCCTTTTTCAATGGTCGAATGATATAAAAATGATTATTTGTCATGAAATTTTAAGAAAACATTTAATTTTTCCCCTGAGATTTTTTTTTTTAAAAAGAAACAAAATAAAAAAAAAATTACAAAGTTACAAAAACTCAAATTCGATTCCCATCAACTAGATATTCGAAAAGATTTTCCTTCAACCGAAAATTTGAAATGGTAAGGCTGATAATTATGCTATACTGTTGATTATTCTTTGCATTCATTCTTTTGCACATTTGAGGAAAGCGATGAGTTCGCAGAAATCATTTCGGGGAAAAGAGATATGTTGTGTTTTTGAAAAATAATTGTTTCCAGTTGAATGTTTGATTGGAAACTGTAGTAATACTATTCTCAGCAGTCCTGTCGTTTCGACTTGACTTGAAAAAATAAACGATTGAAGAACATCGTGGCATTTTACTGAATTATTAGAGGCGGAAAGGAGCGTGGTCAAATTCTTATATAAACTTGATACACGTGCAATATTTAGACATTTGTATACCCTTGTAGAGGATACATTCATATCTGCAAAGGTGCGATGCAAACTACTCGCCAAAATGAATATATCCTCTACAAGGGTATACAAATATATATATATATATATATATATCTTAATCAGCATCACCAGGGGAATTGATTTAGCCATGTCTGTCTGTTTGTCTGTCTGTCTATTGCAACGCAAACTTGTTTCTCAGTTTTTGAGTTATCTTGACTTGGCACAAATGATTCTTCATTTTGCACTCGGACCGGTATATCGATATATATATAACTGTCATACGAACTACCGTACGATTTTTATATTTATTTTATTTTGTACATCCGACTTCTCTTATATATTGTATATAACTAGGTGACTACGCCCCCTTATCACCCTGAGTATATAGTGTTTACCTTCTTTTACAGAATAGGGAAAATAAGTTCTTATGATCTCATTTCACGCATTGCTAGCCTGTCGTGCTTCGCTACTCCTTAAACACTTTCATTCAAGTGCGTTTGGACAAGCAATGTTTTTAATCTTTCCATTTGGCGGTATATGTACAAATGAATCTGAGTGTTTTCCTACACGTGAACAGGCCACCTACTAAAAGCTGTCCACGTTTGAAGCATGGATTTTCCAAATTGAAACCACACACTTGCAACGATTGGGACTGCAAACGTTCGCATTCAATTGGCATATCTGTCGGGATTATTGGGATACGGCTTCGCGTTAGAGTTTTAAGTCAAAATTGTTGCCACGACTGGATTGTTTATAAATTTCTTGACTGACAGCCTGCTTCCGTTGCAAATTCGTGGTGGATCTATACTTTGAAGAATAATAATAGGTACGAAAACTTTCAATTTAAGAACGTGTTCAGGCACGAATCAATAATTCAAACGAATTCAAGAATTCAGTTGCATAGTTGACAACTTTGCTTTCATTCGCCAAAGTATCAATAGTGTTATGATTTCGTTTCTATTTTTAAACAAAATACTTCGACGCACGTGTAACACTTGACAACAAAGTTGATAGTGGTTGGAGTAATGGATGTTATTCTGGTCATTTGACCTCTTTACTACGACCTCTTGGGTTTCGTTTTTAAATTTGTGTGCGCTGCAATATCTGCAAATTCAATGCGTGTTTATCATAACGTTGTTTGGATAAAGACCGGTAATCTTAATTACTTTTATAATGGAAAGCACCAAGAAATTAATTAACGCGTTCGTATTCGTATTGATCGAGCGGTGCTTTTTCGATCATTTTGCAGCCTGTTTTCGCATTATTCAATTGTCTCAGACGAACGGATCCGAGTAGTGCGAATTCGAACAGATTCTTACCTGACTTCTCGTTGTACAGATGATTCAAACGAACTGGTCTCAGCGACATTTACTCGAACATTTTCCAGCCTGAATCCTCGTTGCTCGTGTGACTGTGAGGATACATATGTCATATGTATATAGTCAACATTTATGAGGTTCGGGATGAGTTAGAAATGAGAAACAGAAAAGAGAATGTTGTATTAAAATTTAATAAAATCCTTTCAAGCCGTTTAGGCGTCTATAGATGACAAGCAAAAATAATTTTTATATATAAAGACTTATTTACTATTTATTAGAAATGTATTTCAATGCAGATTTCACAGAAATAATAATAAATCATAAGTCAATCAAAAATTGAGTTAATCGCCGGCTGATCGGCCATTTCGCTCACTCTGCACTCGGGAACATAAATGTAATGTATAAGCAGCTCTAAAAAATGAAAGAAAAGATAATATAATTATAGAAATTTAAGATCAAGAAACAATTCTATTTAAAAGGGAAATTTCCCCTAATAACAGTTCAGTACACTTTATCACCATATTTAACTTATCAGAGTATTTAATTTTGTTTCAATTGGGTTGACCTTATCACCATATTTAATTTTGTTTCAATTGCTTTACGATTCCCTGCAATCAAAACTCGTAGCTGACAAGTCATGCGAAAAAATTAACAATGGAACCTGTAGCCCTAGTGAAAAGATAGTTTGGTTAGCAATACTTAGTATGACAAGCTGCCATAGCTATCATATCACAAAAGGCAAGTGGAAGTTTAGGCATACAGAGAAAGATACCTAAATGAGTTCTATATATAAAGATGTCGTTGGAAACGCTTTATTAGTAAACAAATTGACTTAGCGGACAAATAAACCAATCACGACATCAGATGCCGAAATTAGTCAAGGGTTTTATAGATCGGACAGGCAGGTGTGACGTCCATCACAAATCCATCTGTAAATTTGTTAGCTAAATGTACACGAGCTTTATGCGTGATGCCCGTGCTTTCGTATACTTAATTGATCTTCAGGGCAATAATGTTCAATAATGGAAATTTGAATTGAAAAAAGAACTATGAGTCTGAATGAATTGAAACGCATCTTGCACGAGTATTTTCGGTTAAGGTTGTTCTGGTTGTGGTTCTGCCCGCTGATCACACACATCTCGCGCATGACTCGCAATTGGACTTTGGCATCACGCAGACAGAAAAGAGAAAATAAAGCAACTGACGCTTCTCTCACCCTCTCACTTCAATTAACTCAATAAAGTCCCCATCGGTTGTCTCTCAGACGTCTAGCACAGTGCATCGCAACTATGTAGCTACAAAGTCCAAATGTCATTCTTAATATCGTTCCCTGCGTCATACACACACACACACACATACACACACACACACACACACACACACACACAAACACACACACACAAACACACACAGTTCTACACATACGTCGATTAATCTCGATTTCAATAATAACTCGCTGTTTCACAGAGTTGTGGAAAATTTCAGTGCCCTAGCCAGTTGAATCCGACTGATAATCATGTGCGCGTTGTCTTAGCGCGTCAGTTCTTCTCGCACTGTAATTTTTCAAAGTTTCGTTTATCTTTTGTGGTTTTGAGGATTCACGCCAAGTTCACATGCACACCCAACCAATGCGAAGCCTTGCCCACTCTCTGATTCATTGGATCTGGGGCCGCTCATACATGGGCACTCGCTAAATACGTTTGAATGCCGGCCCATTGCTTAGACTCGGGCGCGTGTGACCGTGTTGACCATGATCCGTTTGGTAAAGCAGTATACTGGGAACTGAAAGTGATAATTATTCACTTGTATACCCTTGCAAAGAGAATATTAGCTATGATCAGAACTTGGCAACATATAAAGGGAAAATTATGTCTTTATTATCTTTATTCGTTTTAAACGTATCTTGAAAATACTTGTCAAATTCATATTATTGTACAAGTATTATTTCATATAAATTTGTTAATAAAATTTGTGTGTAAGAACTTAAGTTGATTAAGTTAACTAGTAATGTTTTAATTTATAGACTTTAAGAGTTTATAGCTTGCAAAGGAACAATCAATAAACTAAGATTAAAATGTCTCTAACAATTATATTTTCTTTAAACCCGAAAGGGTATTGGGGCTTTGGTACAAAATATTGTATATGTATGTTCTCTTACGCCCAAAGTTTTCCTAAGTAAATTATCTTCTATTTTTGTAAACATATTCGTTGATGAACAATTTAAATATGTGTTTCTTTTGTTTTTTTTTGTTTTGTTTTTAATTTTAATGTCGTGGGTGTTATCAATGGTTATCATTTCATTTGAGGTATGTATGTATATTCATTTGTCTGGCCACTTTCCGGTTGCCAACAAAGAAATTTCTATAATCGCACAATTCCAGCTTCTGTCAACATCAGGACCATCTATCGAGGCAACAAATGAATATATTTGGTAACGTTTGAAATAACTTCAACTTGAAATAATAATCATATTGAAGCCAATATTGCAAAAATCGAAAGCGGTCGTGTGGTCTTATTATTTCAAGCCTCATCAAAATCTTTAAAGTTTTTGAATTAGTTGAGTAAGTTATAATCTGTCATGGCAATCGAGCACGCATGGCAGACACGCATGGCGGACGTGCAAATGAGTCAAACAAAAAAAGCTAATCAATCATGATTAGTGATAAAGCAAGTTCGAGCAGTAAGATACCCTTTGCCCAATTTTAAAAAGCACACTAACAATCTCCAACACAATTTTAGTCTGAACATTCTCTTGTCTCTTATTATTTTGTCATTCTCACACACACACAGGCAACAACAAAATTGTGAAAAATAACTTGAATATCTTGTGTGTTTCTTGTTCGGTTAGATTGCCATTTCAGGACAGCTACCTATTGATTGTATCTATGCTTTTTTAATTATTATTTTAATATTAATATCGTAGCGCGACAAGTTTAAACTTACTTTTATGGCGCTTGTCACCATGATTTAATACGAAAATAATATGTTTTAATTACTTAAGACAATTTCAATTATGTAAGCATATAATTCAAATAAAAACAATGATTCAACAATAGTTATTATTTATAATGTCTGACTTCTAACAAATTCTTTACATAAATATAAGATGGGTGACACTCCATAGAGTTTAATAGTAATATGGTGATGTCGAAGCAGAAAGACCTAACTGCTTCGATTAATTATCAAATATTTATGGTTCGCTTGGACGTCATAAATCTAAATTGAACTTGAGAAAGGCAGGGTAAAGCTAAACTTGGTGTCTCTAGCTCCTTTTCAATATCCGTGTTAATCACTTTGATCAAGAATATATACCTTTTTTTGACAGTTTTCAGTGGGCCAGAGTTATAATATATAGTAGATAAGAATACTACTCAAAAGAATAGCCGAGAGTAAATGCAATGCTCATAAAAAACACCTCAATTAGTCATTTTATCAAGGCAAATCCGACCTATCTTAAACAAAAAACCGAAAACACTTCTTATTGGTCAACAAGTAAAAGATCTGATGGACGATGTCGACATCGACAGCGGCGTCGACATCGACGAAGTTTGATCTTTGGACCTGTTCTAGGGGCATACACAGAAATGCCCGTTTGAGGCAGTGCGACTACGTCAGTGTACTGTGTGTTGAGTGTCGTGTTGACAGCTCACGTTCGGTATGAGTTCGATTGCAACGCAGCACAACGCAACATGAATGCTGGCAGGAACATCAGTTTGAACGTGTGCCGACGCAATCGACGCGTCGTTGGGGAAATAGAGAAGTACAAATAATAAGCAGCGAAGCTTATCTGTCCACAAATGGATTCTACTCTCTCTTTCTTATTTTGTAGTCGACAATCTCTCTCTCTGTATGCCTCTTTCTTTCATTTGTCAATCGGCATTTAAAATTGCGCATCAACTATGATATTTTGCATGCTTAACTTCGTTATCGCCGTTATCAAACACAACACTCTCGAAAACTAGCGGCGGCATGCCACACTGCGCGACTACCAACTGATACCCCCAACCCTCAACATAATGCTTGATCAAAAGAACCCACAACGAGCCAAGGCAGTCTTTGCGGTAGCTGTCTGCTCGGGCTGGAATTATTCACACGCAGACGTTCTGCCTGCTCGCATCGAATACGGGAAGTTCGCTTAATCAATTTGTTATTATTTTATTATTGCTCGCGTTAATTTGAACAAATTTATGCTTGTGAAAACTGTGTTGAATCACGCAGAGACAATTGTCGTGTGCCACGTCTGATAAAACAGAAATACAAATTATAGGTCATACTCTTGTGAGAAATTCAAATAGTGTGAAGCGAGAATACGAGATCTTACTTATCAGCAATGATTAATTATACGAGTGATTTGCACATTACGAAAAATAAAACAGTCATTGTATTTAAAATTCATTTGAGCACTGCATAAACAAAGTCTATAGTAAAAGCAAAAACCAATCTTTGGCAGTTTGTGAAAGAAGGTGAGTTAACATATATGTATATGTATAAGCATATAAAGGATCATTATAACTTGGCATAAATATAAAAGGAAATGCCACTGCGGGGATTTATTATCAGCATTATTACAACATCATTAAGAAATGTTTTCTGTGTAAACGACTTAAAAAGCAATTAAGTTTAAAGCAAATTTTAAATAGAAAATTCAGATATCAAAATAATTAAATATTAAATGAGCTTTTTGAATTCTTTTGTTAAAAGAAATCTCTAAAGTACTTACTCAATTTTTTTTTATATACTATATTGTATAAAAAAAAGTATATTATTTAGTATTTATAACTTTGAAATTTTGCAAAGCAGTTATATAAATTAAATATAAATATAATTAGATACTGTATAATATTGAATAAAATATACAAGCTAATTATGTTATTCGATTGGCTGGCAAGTGAGGACTGACTGCAAAGAGTTCATACCTTGTTCAAAACTGAGATCCTACAACGCATCGATATTGAGGCAAACTTAACTCCAACACGGGAATAACCTTAGCTTTGGGATTAACCCGAAAAGATCGACAAATTGTTGGCATGTGGCAAGTAGAAACGTATGTATGTATATACATATGTTCATTATAAGTGATTTTCGCCGTCTATAGCCTAGCAAATGGAAGCTATCTTCGCGAACGGTTCCAAAGTTCAAAGTGAGGCATGCTTTAATACGCTGATCACTGCACATCACAGCATGTACGAGATAGATAGATAGATAGAGAGGTGGGAATGACAGAAATAAGGAATGGAAGAGAGTGGGTGACTTAAAAAGCCGAAAATAAAGCAAACACTGATTGAACTGCAACAAGAAAACCGTTGTACTGCATTCAACTGCAATGTGAAGTTCTGCAACATAATGATTATCTGACAGTGCCCTGCCATAGAGACTATCAGTCAATTTATGGCAATTTATTTTTATGTCTTCATTTTATCATGATAAAAACACGAAATTCTGCAGTCGGGTGTACACCGACGGGAATATACCGTTCGGGAAATATTAAACACATCACACAAATAATCCGCAACATCAAATTCGGCAAAAATTCTTCTGCTATCTATTACTTTTCCGCTCTCACGCACTGTTGGGGCAATTACCTGGCGAAATACAATAATATATGTATATGTATAGAGAGTCACGTAACTCTTTACACATATGTACATATTAATGTTGCATATGTTATCCGATTCGAACAATCAATTTGTTGATGTATTGACGGTGCAAAACAATTCCAACCCCGACCAACATTATGTAATGCGTCGTTACATTTTTCACTCAAGCTCACGATCAGAGATGGACTAACAATAAGATCGAATTCATATCGATATTAATAAAAGGCAACTTATTCAAATAATTTGAACGATATTTATACGATATATCGATTGAGCCAATGTCAATCGAATCAAATTAGATAATATTTTGCCTACGTGCCAATATTTTAATTCAGTTTCATTTCCTGTATCCGTTTGTAATCACAGCATAATCAGAACGATT
Source organism: Zaprionus vittiger (assembly GCA_018904025.1). Taxonomy (NCBI): domain Eukaryota; kingdom Metazoa; phylum Arthropoda; class Insecta; order Diptera; family Drosophilidae; genus Zaprionus; species Zaprionus vittiger. The sequence continues at coordinate 86,222 of JAEIFQ010000026.1, read as the reverse complement.
AGCTGTTCAAAACAAAAAGACTAGCTACCGCGCATATATGTATGAAACTAGCCATGATCGGGGCTAAATAGCAGAGTGTATGCGTTCATGCACAGTGCTGCTCTCATTAATCAGATGATGTGCATATTAAATCAAAGAAAATGTGTCACATCTCATGTACAAGCAGCAAACTGTTCTGCTATATAGAGCGGTCCGAGTGATTTTCTTATCAACAACGTGTTCGCAGTTAAGTAATTACCTCATTGGGTGATTGACAAGGTTTAGTGTGGAAATGCGAATGGGATTTATTATTCGCCAGGTTTTTTACGGTAAGCCTTTAATCTAGCAGATTTTCAAAAAAATATTATAAAACAATCGACACACGATCTTCATGCTTTAAAGGCTTATTTTTTTTTGGTAAAGGTTAAATATGTGCCCACAACTCCGATTTTTTTTTTACTATATTTATGCTGAATTTAGGTAAAAGAATTATGTCTCGGAAGCTTCTATTTTTTAATTGAATTTTTGAAATAATTATATTTGCATGTTTAAAAAAAAATCGGAGATGTGGGCGCATATTTAACCTTTACTTTTTTTATTACAATACTTGGAAAAATTTGTATTTTTAAGAAAAAACAGGCCGACAAATACAAGACCTTAGCATGTTTTAGTAAGCCGATTTTGTGATTCCTGAAATGTAATAAAACCCTTTAGCTTTCAAAACTAAATTCAAACCATTTCGGTTAAAAATGATGTGCGTTATGAACGTTCGAAATCAAGTTTTAACCAACTTTTCACTTTAACCTTACCTTAAAATTTAAAATAAGGGACTTTAATTATTAAGGTTCGGGGCGTAAAAAAAATATTTCATTTCTAAAGCATTTTCGATGAAGTTAATCGGATCAGTAGGTCAGGCCCTATGATTGTATTACTGCCGGCAAACATGTTACCGAAATAATCGCATTCCAAGTGTTTAGAATGGATAAATTTGCAATGTAGCATGTGCGTCCAAGACATTTCCATACACTCTGCATCTTACTAAAACTATAACTATGCATCGGATCAAAATATCCTTTTGAACACGTATTTCTGCATATGTATACATACTTAGCATCGACTTTCCGCAAAAAAAAATAATTATATTTGAGGAATTAACGTTGTGTTTAACTTTTCAAGATGTAAAAACGAAAACGTCTAAAATTAACCGAGAACTTACGAAATTTTAATTTAGTTTCCAGTTGGCAGTTGGCAGCTGCTGCAGTAATGCCGACGCCGGCGTTGGCATCGACGCCGGCTTCTTTTTAGCTGATGCAATGAACCAGAATATTTGCATATGAATTGTCTTGTCTGCAGCGTCGAGCTCTGCCAGACGGGGCGACGTAGGGGTCTTTGTATGTATGTGCTATATACACTTATGATCATAATAATAGGTACACTTTAAAAGGGTGCGACAAAACTACCACTGATATTCTTTTAAAAGAACGACAGTTAGTAACGTAGGATTATTACGATCACTTCCAAGAATATCAGCGGTAATTTCCCATTGAATCCCAGTCAATCTTTGTAAAAGTAAATTTTTGTAAAATAAATTTGTAACTGTGTTTTAATGCGCGGTTTGCCATGTTTAATTTTTAAGCCACGATAGCCTGTTCACAATACAAAATATGGAATAGTTAGTTTGATTTAAACAATTAAAGTATGGTAAAATTGACTCTAAGTTTAAAGTTTCTATGTGTACCTATTATTTTAATCAAAGGTGTATGCATGTATGTATGTATGTACTTAATCGCCCAAAGGGGTGCCCCCGAAGTTCATTGTGGAAAAACGAGCACAAAACGAATCGCTTTGGCTTCGGTTTCGGCTGCATTCGTGAGCCGTCAAAGAGCGCACTTACTTTCTCTCTCTCTCTGGGTTTGTGTGCGATCAATCAATTTACAAGACGATTGCGCACACATAAATTGTTCTATTAATCAGGCAGGTGCCTCATTCATTCACAACTCGTTTGCTCTGTCGCACGCTATCACGGCACTTGCTAAAGATCACTAATATACTATAAAACCAATTAATTCGTGTGCAATTTCGTGCTTCGTGTGTCGTCAGTCGTTCCTCGTTCCTCGTCCGTCGTGTGTAGTGTCCGGGTTCACTGAGTGACCCGCTTCAGCTCAAGTTCGGATTGTGATTCGTGTCGAGTCATCAAATTGGGATTTATATGCGCAACGGTACGTGTTTGTTCCTGCCTAATTAGCCGCCCTTTGAGATTACCCCCCTCTTTGGTCTTGTCGCCACGCCACGCGCTTAATTGACAGGCGCTGCTTCTCTTTCGGGCTTGTGGTGCGCAGTTTCCGTACCGAGAGGCGCTGATAATGTCAATTAAATAGTAAAGTATTTTATTAATTGCATCGTTTTGGAATATCACTTTACATGCACATGTATGTGTGCATATATGTATATATATATACATATATAATACATGCATCAACTGAAACTTCACTGCCCTTAGCCACGTGTTCAATTAAACAAATGGCATCGTCCATTTTAAATTATAAATTCGACACAAATTCGACTTTACAGCGGATTCTAAATAGATTACGCCAAAAATTTGATCAGTTTGCCTAAGACTGTTTTCATGGTATATGAAGACGGGGAATGAAGAAGCGAAATATTAACGGTACATCTGCTCAACTGAATTATAAGTAGTTTAAAACAAATAAAAAGAGGAACCAAATCAAAGTTGAAACGAAATAATGCAGTCAAACTGTATTATAGCAGAGTGTGCTATGTTCGTGGCCAGCACTGTATACACAGTATGTCAAGAAACACTTTACACATACATATGTACATAACATTAACGTGTACATAAAGTGTAAAGAGATTTTCCGGTCAAAAAATAAAGTATTGCCACAGAAAAAATGTTAAAATTATTTAAAGGTAGTCAAGAAACTCTTTACATAGTTGTACATGTTAATGTTATGTAGAACTCTTTACACATACGTACATACATGTTTATGTTATGTACATATGTGTAAAGTGTTTCTTGACATACTGTAATTATTACATTCTTTGTACGACTTCTGGTTGCAAACATCATTAAGAGGCAGGAGGGCGCCACATTTTTCAGCAAATCTCATTAAATGATGATGAAGTGGTTAACCCAGAGAAACTGCTTGCATTGCGCACCACATCTACTAAGATCCAATACCGGACATTATGTAGATACGTAGTCCAATGTCTCAGGCTCCAACTTGCAGAATGTGTAGAGCTCAATACTCATTATTTCTTTGCTAGTTTGCTATGGTGTGACCTGTAAGTAGCCCTGTGACAATTCTGACTGGATTCTTACTCAGCTTTATTATCTGCTTAAGCCTCTTGAGGTTAGGGGGGTCATCGCAATTGCCGCAAGATACGTGCATAAGAAGTGCAGCATAAAATGTAAACAATTTCTAAATACATATTATAATCGTGCATTATTTCTTTTTTTATAGAATATCTGACAGTTATCGAATGAAAGTGGAAGCCATGCAAAAATAATACCGTAGACAGTTTGTAAATCAGTAAAACGAAGTGCGACAAGTATAAATAGAGAATACAGAAAATATACGTACAAAGAGCTGCGTATCTATGTGTTTTATAAGCCAAAAGACAACAAGTATCGAGTTTCTTTTGCTACCGAACCGGTAACAATTAGCATCAGACCCAAGAAAACCCCAGCCAGAAAATATAATAACAACGAGTCAAAGAAAATAAAAAGGTGGAAAGCTAAAAAGATCAAAGGGAAATAAGAGTCTGCTACAATGAGCAAATACTTTATGACACTGGTGCCACTTCTGTGCCTGGTGCTGGCACAGAAGAGCAACATATATGCGCGCTCGCATCCTGAGTCGAACGATGGGGAGAACTTGCCACTGATGCACACGCACTTGCAATCGCAGCCGCGGAGTCCGGGGCTGCAACATGTGCAGCACACGTCGCAGCAGCATCACACGCGCCAGCATCGAGACCGTCAGCCCAAGCACCTCGCGCCGGATCCCACTGGCAGCGAGGAGGAAGAGGAGTTTGCATCCAGTAGGCAAGATCAACGTGAATACTATCAACGTTTGCGGCGTCACTTGCAGCACCAGAGGGAGCACATGCTGCAACAGGAGCGCAGCTATCACCGAACTTCAGCTCAAGCACTGAAGAATAGCCCCAATCTGTGGCAGTTGTTGAGCCAGGGATATCAGATAGCTGAGCCGGAACAGGAACAGGAACAGACCGCAGAGGGGCAGTCGGCATCGGATAAAATGTTTAATGACGCACCAGCCACACCACCGATGGATGACATCGAAGATTATCTGAATTATAGTGAAGGTGAGCAGTACGGTGACTATGCTAAAGAACTGCAACAGCTGCACCACGAACTGACAAAGCCTGAGGAAGCTAAAGCTGCCACTGCGATCAACTACACCACAGTTAACCCGAAGATCGCCTCCGTCGGTTGCACTAAATGCGAGAGCAGCCGCCATGTGGAGCACATTACGGAAGAGGAGCTGCGGCGACTGCGCATTGAGTTCGTCAAGCAGCAAATACTGGAAAAACTGCGCCTCAAGGAGAGTCCTAATGTTTCAGCAATGGAGCTGCCGCTTCCAATTTTTGAGGGCATCACCCTGCCTCAGACAACGGAAGCTAACAAAAACAAAGACTTGGATGACTACTACGCACGTACAAACCAAAAGTTTATATTGTTGCAGCGCGGTGAGTTAAGCAAGTTAATTCGAACTGGAGCTATCCAATCAACGCTTCGTCTTTTATTCCTTTTACCTTTAGAGGAGACCGAATGCAATCGCTTGGGAGTGCATCCCTCCATGTGCTTCAGCTTCAAGATCGACGACGCCGACGCCGACGGCTTTGATGTGAACAGTGCCGTATTGTGGCTTTATAAGAATAATCAAAACTACACGAAGGCCTCCAACGGCGAAACCCATTCGAACGAAAAGCTTAGGAAACAGACCCTGGTAGTGTCCGAAGTGGAGCAGCAACAGATGGACTCCAAATACTTGCCGCTAGCGAAGACCATAGCAATCCAGTCGGTCGATGTGCAAGGTAAGTTCGCAGCTCCAAGAACCGATCCATAACAGCGCTTGTCCCAAGCAATATCTAGTATATTTTCCATCATATTTATAACAATAATGCATCTGTGGCGATAAGTGAGTTGAAAGATCGATGCCTATTTACGCGATAGCAACCACGAGCTGCTGTTGTGTGCCGTCCTTAGTCGAATTGTGGGTGAATAACTTTACGACGTTCTAATAAATAATTTGTGTGCGCGAAAAGGCGAACTTTGGTCACACAAGACGAGCAGTCCCCGAGAACGCCGATGGCATTGAAGTTACGTGGGTCACCCGCCTACGATAAGCAAGATGTGCAAATAATAATTCGAATGAAAAGAAAGACGCTTACAGGGCACAGTGGGAAAATCAACTCCAATTTTAAAGATGGAGACTTGAACTTGACTTCGTGTTATATTATTAAAATTATGACTGAATTTCGGTTTTGTTTTAGTCCACGTCCGCTTTATATTTACGGAGATAAATATATAAAAACAATAATTTATTGATATTCTTTTGCTCAAATTGCGGTCCTGCATTCGTGTAACTCTATCGTATTCCAACCTTTCTCTTGCATTTTATTTGTAGTAAATTAAATATATCGATATGGGGTACGCAAGCAATTGTTAATTAATTTTCTTGAAGCGCTCTAAAATGTATCTTATTTTGGTAATTTTAGCTTAATGTAAAGAGGAATCTGCTCTACTTTGTGTTATTAAATCATGTTATTTCTTATAAAGATGCTTCTAAATATTAGTAACCCAATTAAATATCTATAATACTGTTTTTTGGCGATTATTGTTGCTGTTTATGTAGCTGCAACATGTAGTTTTTTGGAAAAAGGGGCAAAAAAGTAAAATGGATATCAATTGTGAATGGTTTATTTATTAACTTTTCATTTTCAACTTTTGTCTCAACTCGACTCAACTAAAGTTACTAACCACACAAATTACAACTTCAATACTTAATTAAAGTCTAACAAATACATCAGCAACACATCAGAAAATTGATATTGTTAGAAAATCTTCGTTGTAGTAATAGAAGATTTTTAAACACTAATTTTCAGAAAATAACTACTTCAATTTAGTCAACATTATTCGATAATTGAACTGTTTCTGAAGGCGGTAAAAATCAACAAAAATATTTTTAAATTAGTTTGAAATGTGATTACAAAAAAAATGTATATTTTTTGAATTTGACTTTTTCCCATAGTGCATGGTCCAGTTCGTATATAAATTCACAAACAATTTCATATTTTTTGTCGTTTTAGACGAGTGGATGAAAATAAACATCGAGTGGCCGATCAAACGCTGGTTTGGCAACCACGATCTTAGTCACCTTTTGCAGATCACATGTGAGTCTTGCGACATTAGCGGAATCGAGGAGATCATTTCTGTGAACAAGAACTACAGGCCGTTTATAATGATCGACACACAGAACCGGCAAACAAAATCACGCCAAAAGCGCAACATCAATTGTTCCAGTGGCGTGACCGAATGCTGCCGTGAAAAATTGTACATTTCGTTTGCGGACATCGGATGGGACAACTGGATCCTGCAGCCGAAAGGTTACGATGCCTACTTCTGTCGTGGATCGTGCAGCTCTGTAGCGAGTGTAGCTCAGGCGGCATCGCATCATAGCTCTTTGCTGGTAAGTTCAAGTGACATCTTTTCCGATTGTATCTCCCAATAATTTTTTTATTTTTATTTTAGAAAATTCTTTCCTCGAATGGTACACGAAAGCCCCTCGATCTAGTACCCTGCTGTACTGCCAAACAGTATTCCTCGTTGCAGTTGGTTGTTGTGGATTCAAATAACACGGCCACCGTCAAGACGCTGCCCAACATGATCGTTGAGTCCTGCGGCTGCAGATAGATATAAATGTATATATTCATGTCTAGTGTATAGCTAACTAATTAAGTTAATGTAATTCATTAGTTATCGAACAAATTAGACTTAGGGCTTTTTTAGCCAAATCATTATCATTCGAATTCCAATAATTTAAATGCACCGCAATGTATTCATATTCAAACGAACACAAAACCAACAATTATCGACTAAGTTGTAGGCTGTGTTCTGACTCTTCTACTAAAGTCGCTGCCATTACTTCTAGTTGAGTTCGGTTTAATTAGTCGAAACTAAAGCTTATGCCAAAGACGAAGGCGAAACTGAAACCGCATCTGAAGCTGAAATAAATGTACTTAAGCAACCAAAGTACGTTTACTTTTATAAGTTAGTCAATAAGTACACCCTAATGAAAGTAACCTTAGTTGTAGTTTGTGTTGCCTAGCTGTCTTTCGTCCTAAAATGGTAACTTATTGAAAATAAAGAATAACAAGTAACGAAATCCCTTTGTCAAATTTTTGAAATCTCAACTGAAGCACAGCATAGCGCCCACAAAATAAAGTGTCATGATCTGGTGATGATGATGATGCATTTTGGATCGCTGAGTTCGAATCCGGGGCTAAGATTTCGCCATCCCGTCTGGGCTTCCACTTAACCGCAAAAAAAACATTTAAAAATTCTTCAATGGATTTAGAGTCCTGATCTGGGCATGCGATACTTGTTTTAACATGTATTTTGTCCTTCTTAGTCTGAATCCGAAACCAAAAATGACCCTGCATGTCTACACGTTAAAATATAAATCCCCTGGCCAGATTCATTTAATTTATAGTCAAACTATGGTCAGTCGACTGTTTAAAAGTAAAAACCATTTACAATCATATTGTTTGTTAATTTTAAATTGAAATATAAAACTAAGAAAAAAAGAAATTTATTGAAATGTAATTGTATACGAAGTGGGATAAAAAAGAAAAAGCCGATCCAACATTTGTTGCAGAGGATTGGGGAAAACCCAGAAAAACCCAATCAGATCAGGAGAGTTAGTGTTAGTAACCAAAGGCAAATCAAAATCACGAGTAGAATGTTCGAACATGTTACGTAGTTAAAGAGTACTACTGTCAGTAGAAAGAAGATAAGTATATATTTAACTAGTTACTAGATACGTGGGTGAGGATTTGGAATTTTAAGGTAGATACAGAATTAATTATCAGGATTCTATTTCTTTTGGGGGATATTCAGTATTTTGTGTTTAGATCAGATCAGGTGGTGAAACTTTAACCAGAATCTGACGGATTCGAATTCAGGGACTCAAATACATATAACTGCATATGCCGCATACCCAGGCCACGACAATTTTTATACCCTTCGACCATTGAAAATGATCAAAAAAGGGTGTACTAACTTTGTGGAAATGTATGTAAAAAGCAGAAGGTGACGTGGCAGACCCCACAAAGTATATACGTATAGTCTTTCTCAGGGTCACTAGCCGACTCGATTAGGCCATGTCCGTCCGTAATTAATTAATTAAACTTCTGTCGCGTGCCGCTCGACTGTTGCTCTCATTTTTTGTGGGCCTGTGTAATCAAAAGAAGGCAGCGCGGCTCCGAATTAGGGACAAGGTTGACTTGCAATACTTCAGTGTTTTGTTCTCCGATAAGATTCTAATTTGCAGGACAGGTACATATTGTAGTTAAATTGAATTTTAAAATTGTATTATTTATTGTGACCTTTTTCATTTCCATAAACTTGGCATAGCCTCATTTATATATTATTTAATAACTGGAAGTGTCACACGTTTTTCACAATTCGGAGTGAATCAACTTAAGGCTTAAATATATCGCTTACAGTTTATAGATTTAACTGATACATTCATTTCAATTTTAAGTGTATATTGAAATCGTAATGATAGATTTCGTAATTAAGCGTATAAGCATTGTTGGACTTATTCATTGGCCTCTTAGACTTAAGAACTTCGGCAGAAACCATATGAGTGCCATGGAATGCAGTGTGTTTCGCGTAAATTCATAGGCTAGAAAAGCAAGGCGTCCGTGCTGTTTGGGTGTGTTCACACACAAAATATAGTTAAACAGCACTAGAATGGAAATACCTTCCAGACGACGCCGCAGGGACGTACAAGTATCCGGTTTTCTGAAATAAAATATACAATAAATTTAAGCGAAGTTTTAAAGTGCACCGAGAGCTCGTAATTAACATACAATTGCACAAATCGTGTTGATAGAGCCACGCCCACTATAATTCCCAGATCTCGCGTTAGGAGAAATATTGGACTACTCTCATGTCGCATATAGGTGGGTTCTGGGCACCACTTGAAGGCCTGCCGCACAGAGTAGTGCGGATCAAAGCCGAAACGCAACTTGACAAAATAAATGGCCACGGCCAGAGAGATTAACAAGAAAACAAACAAAAGCATCGGGCGAAGAGCGCGCGAATACAAGTAATCGGAAAGTGGCTTCAAGTGGCGCCCAATGCTGATGGCTTGGAAGGTGCCCAGCAGGCACTGATGCAGAAACTCTGTGGCTAGATAGAGACGACTCAGCCACATGCAGAGCGTGCAACATGCGAAGATGCCATGCAAAAATAAATGCATGTGCCGACCAAATCGGAATTTCTCGGCCAGTTTCGACCAGACAACTATTAGGAAGACAGTCAACGACATCGAATGGGAGCAGGGCATGCCACCGCTTGTCTCACAGCTCAAATCATATGTTTGCAGCGCCACACGCGGCCTGTGGGCGTTCTCACTGGCGTAAAGCTCACGTAGCCACCAAAGTGGCCGCATTTCCGGATAGACCCTGCAAAGATTGTAATATATTAAAGCCGTTAAACGAGAAAAGGAATATACAGAACATTAACTCAAATACAAACCATTTTTCGAAGGAGCTCATTACATTGGCCACACTCATCACGCTGAGAAGACTGACGAGCAAGTCTTGGCCATAGATGCCTACCACAGGTATCACAATATTCAACAGACTCCCGGAGTCCAGGTATTCGCTAATTATACGAAAGAGAGGCTCCATAGGCGCAAGGCTACAGGAATCTTATTAGGAACTACTCCTTGGGGGTGTCAGCAATTTTCACATACCGTTCCTGCACCCATTCGTTTATGTGGATTTCCACGTTGAGCATACTGTGATAATAATTCGTCGTTAGACGAAACATCTCTCCGTACATTGCAGTACAGTTTATGTTTTCCCATCAAGATTTTACAATAATATTACCGACCGATAACAAAAAATGGGGTTACAAACAAAGCTGTAAGCTCGCGCAAGCGCCATGCTAACAGCATAAAAGCTCATGTTAAGACATAACATAACAGTAACAAGGCAATCTGCCTTGCCGACAGAGTTGCATCCGTAACAATATCGTTTAGTTAAGTTACAACTACTGCAAAATAATCGTTAAGATAAAATGTAAGAAAAGGATAATCTACAGTAGTCATCCTTCTCTATGGCACATATACATATTTAAATATATTAAAAGGATTTTTTTATTTTGTACAGCATCAGAACAAACCAGTAAGAAAAGCAACAGTCAGGATACCCTTCACGCGACAGTGGGATACCCTTTGACCCATGTTCTGGAGTAGTTTAATTTGTTAAGTTCATACACATATACATAGGCACATGCCTTAAAATTATTCCCAACAGATGGCGCTCGCCCGTCTCTCTTGTTAACTGACACAAACACTTGGTTTTATGCTCATACTTTCTTAAATAACTTCTGTGTTTATTGTCCGATCGGATTGCAATTTAATGAATAAGTAGATATTACTATCAGCTAAGTACATGTTAAAGTCAGAAACTTTTAGCTTTTATACTGCGCTATCAAATTGAGTTCAAAAATTAAATTATATATTTGCGGGGGTGGTGGGAGTGGCACCCAACATTTGAAATAAACACAGAAACCTTTATGCCAAATTTAGCTGAGAACTGTGTGTTCATCTGGTCATCCATACATCCGGACATGGCTCCATCAACTCTGCATGTGATCCTGAGCATATATACTTTGTGGAGTCTCCCACGCCTCCTTCTGCCAGTTACATACATTTGCACAAAGTTAGTATACCCTTTTTTTTAAAGATTTTCAATGGTCGATGGGTATAAAACAAATTAATCTCACAAGCCGTCGACCGTAGGATTTGAACCCAAGGAACCCCCGGCTTAGTTGTCCACCACGTCAAAACCGCATTTGTTTCCTGCTCGGCATTATGATTTGAAATAAATAATAGTTATATACAAAATACTGGATTTAATGTGTTCTTAAATATTCAAAGGGAATTATTTAAAATCTTTAATATCTTTGTTACTTATTGTCCGATCATAAAGAAATTTTCAAAACGTTCAGAATAGATGTATATCAAACAACTATGGTAGTTAAGTTTATGTTCCAGCTGTAATGCAGCTTTGATGTAGACTTTTTGATTCACAGAGGCGGAAAGGGGCGTAGCAACATTTGGTGTACTTTGGTAATTTCTGAGAAACAGGCGTTCATACAAAAAGACGTGGCTCGGCTGTTAATGTTGATTCAAAATATACACACAGTTAATGGAGTTGAAGATGCCTTCTTTTCGAAGCACACATAAATTACACATACACTGTTGGAAAAAATAATAGAAACAGCACTTGCACCTGGACGAGAAACTAAATTGCTCATTATGTAAAAACACTATATGCATGAAATTGGCATCACATAGAAGGCTGAAAACTGTACTTTAATATGCCTGTTTTGGGTCGATGTGACCTTTGATACTTTGGGAATCTTGCTCTGAAGGGAATGATCCCATGTTTGAGCTGGAAAAAATAATAGAATCATACTTAGTTTCGGGCAGAACCCAGCAGCAAATAATTTCTACACAAAACTAGACAAGAACTTAAAATTTTACTAAATACAAAAAATCCGAGAATAACAAGGTACCACAGAATTTGTTTTATAAAAATTATTTTTATCTTGGAGATTATTTGAAAAATAATGAACCTTACGGCTCTATGAAAATAAATCGTTAGGAATTATTGCGCAAAATACTGTCGATTATGCATACATAGTTGGCCAGTTTTCTCTGAGAATAAAATCATTTTATCGAAAAAATCCTCCATACAAATTTTGATTTTATGCTCAAAAAACGGAATTTTACCTATAGTGCAGGGATCCCCAAAATTACCGTACCCCACAAGTATATAATATATATTATTACTAAGTATCATAAGCCGAGTCGATTGAGCCAAGTCCGTCTCTCTGTCCGGATGTAAGTCTGACCAGATGAACACACAGATCTCAGCTATTATAAACGCTAGAGACACCAAATGGAATGAAGATTCCCATATACTCGTCGTAAATCATGTTTGTTTCAAAAGTTGGATGCCACGCCCACCGCCGCCGCAAATTAATAATTTAATTTTTAAACTCGATTTGTTAGCGTCGTAAGAAATATATAACTTTCTAACTTTAACATTTACTAAACTGATAGTTATATCGTATTCTCGAAATTTCAATCGGATCGGACAATAAATACAGAAGTTATTCAAGAAAGTATGAGCATAAAATCAAGTGCTTGTGTCTACTAACAAGCGGGGCGGGCGAGCGCGAGCGCCATCTGTCGAGAATAATTTGAAAGTATGTTCATATGAATATGTGTATGAATTAAACAAATTAAACTTCTCCGAAACATAGGTCGAAGGGTATCCCACTGTCGCGTGCCGCGCGACTGTTGCTTTTTTGTTACTGGTTGTCCATTGTGCGTGTGTCTATCATTTTGTTTGAACCTTAAAAACAAAGCTTCACTATTACAAATGCTGGATACATATTATTTGGCAGAAAAATTCAATCAATAAATGCGTAAACAGAAGTTGTTTAAGTCATCGATCTTACGCCCATGTTTGTGTGAATCATTGGAGAATTTGGAATTCTTTATCACAAAATAGTCCCCAGTACGATGTTAAAACTATCTTAATGAAATTCGGGATACGATACATGCTTCTTATTATTGCACGCTGTAAATATGTTGAGGTCTAATCGGACCTTACGTAACGTAACTTTTAAAAAACATTTATAAGAACTTATACCAAATTATATTTTGAATAAATATGAATATAACATAGATTAATAGATACATTTTCATTTGCACATTCATAATAATTCATATATTCACTTTTAGAACATAGAATGAACGGGGCTTTATTGGTTTAGCTAATTACGATATCATTATAACAAATTATTGATGCGCGAGTACAATTATACACCTTCGTTATTATAATACAGATATAGGAGATTGAGATGTTTGTGGATTACAGCTGTTATGAAGAATTAAGATTTGCTTAAATGCTGTATGAACTTAATAAATATACAAAGTATGTATTTACATATGTATATGCGTGTATTTCTATTAGCACGTTGGTATTCGAAGCTGGTTAAAGAGAGTAAGTGATTCTAAGAACATAAATCCATAATGATTACACGGCTTAACCAAAGTTTTCGAAGTGGTGTATAAAATAAGGCAACTTGCGCGTTTTATTTACTTCATCACAGGCGGACATGACACTTTTCGTAAGTGGTCTAGGGCCGCATGAAAATACTCCTATTTTGGAAACCTATAAATGGACGGGAGAGAAGAGTGTCATGAAACATCAAGGGTGTAAATTAAAATATATGATATCTAAATGGAAACTTACGTAAGAATGTTTCTTTTGTACGAACTTAAGAAAACTGGACATATCTGGGCGTCCAAAGTGATTGACCGCCTTGAGTCCCGTGAATATGGAAGTCTTCGAGAGGCGTTGGAAGTGATTTTCACATATGTACTGCAAGAAAAAACGATAGAAACGAGGTCGAAATGAAATACTCAGGCATTATTTTATTTTATTTACCAGCATGGTAGTTCTCAAATCAAATTTGTGAAAGAATTGTGTAATAAAGATATGTATTTCCAAAACATTGGTTACATCCTTTTTCTCAACGTCACGTAGCACATCAATGAACCATTCAAAATGTTTGTGTGATGGGCAGATCCACAGGAAGTAAACCTTTTTACAGGCTACACCCGAGTAGCGATTGGTGCTGGTTCCAAAAACCAAATCATTCAGTATAGAGGCGTAGGGTGTAACACCAATACCACCTCCTACCATAACTGCAACTTCAAATTTATACCAGTCCTGATTGCCGCCTCCGAAAGGACCCTCTATTCGTAACTTCGGCTGATCTTCTGGATTATAGTTGCATGGATCGAAATAGTTTCGCAGCTTCCACGTCCATGGACCCTGTGCCTTAATATGACAGCTGAGGAAGTTCTCATGTGGTGCTGATGTCAGCGTGAAGCTATGCATCTCATGGGGCCTAAAAGCAGTACAGGATAAACGCACCCACTGACCAGACAGATACTTTAAATTGGGCGGTCTGTAGAACTTAATCTTGATCACATCAGATGGCAGAAGATCTGTCTCAATCACATCCAGTGCCATATACTTGGTACGCAATGAAACAATCTTGTCAAGGGTATAGACAATACCAGGTCCTAGAAAGAACATCCAAAAGCGCGGAGGTCCCGTCAGACGCGCCAGTCCATGGATCAGGCTAAGCAAATAGAGCCCAATATATAGGGAATGCATGTTCCAGAAGAAGTTGTATGCCCTCTTCCGTATGGTCGGATGGGCGAAAACAAATATTATGCACATTATGATAAATAGAAGTACTCCCGTGGTTCCCGTGACTGTCTGGAAAAGCCAGAAGGTAATATCTGGCTTATAGTCGGAGGCAAAGTGCACCTCTCTCGTCAAACATCGTAGGTTCTCGTGCGACTGAGTCGACACATGATAGAAGTTCACAATATGTCCCACGGTGTGCAACACCGAGAAGAAAAGCGCCGTACAGGCGGCAATCTTGTGGAACTGTATGTGCGAGTCCAAGGGGATGTATTGTTGTATAGGAAACTCTTTAAGCTTCGTGATGAGGTTTCTGTCGAGATTAAAATATAAGGTAAAGTTAGAGCACAATTGTAAAATAAATTCTTACAGATACCTAAAGAGTACTCAATTGGCATTTCTAAAGACTTTCACCAGAAATGATTTCTTTGATTCCACATTTTCATGTCTGATTCGTGGCATATTTGATTCATAAATTAGTGGTTTATATTAACTAAAGTTGTCTTACAAGTCTCAGATTCTATTAGATCATCATCCAACATCATACATATTTTTTATACCCTTCGACCATTGAAAATCGTTAAAAAAAGGGTATACTAACTTTGTGCAAATGTATGTAACTGGCAGAAGGAGGCGTGGCAGACCCCACTTAGTGTATATATTCATACTCAGGATCACTAGCCGAGTCGATTGAGCCATGTCCGTCTGTCTGTCCGGATGTCCGTCTGACTATATGAACACACAGATCGCGGCTATTATAAGCGCTAGAGACACCATACTCGGAATGAAGTTTTCTATATACTATGCGCAGATCAAGTTAATTTCAAATGTTGAATGTCACGCCCAACGCCTCCGCAAATCCACCGCCCGACTGTTGCTCTCGTAAGTCATGTTAACTTGTCTGCGAGTTGGAGAAATAAGTTCTTGGAACTGGCCGCATACGGTTCTTATAGCTGTACCCGTTTTTAAATAAATAAAAAATGGGTATGGTTACAGCATAAACAAAAAACAATATTAAATATATAATATATGTAACATGGATCCCGCTGGGTTTCGAACCGATAAACTACATTCACACAGTTCCTTGTAAGCCTCTTTCGGGCTAGATTTGACAGTTTTCGCTAGGAGAACTATGTCGAATAATTGGAACAACAGAGTTCCTTAGAACTCTATTTGGGATTTGACAACTCTTCCAAAGGGGGACGGGATGGCTCACAACGATGAGGCGCAGTTACCTTCCGTACGACCGACCCGTTATGTAGAAGTTCGAATCCCCCCGAACACAACAGGATTTCGAAACTGTGTCTCCTTCCCTAGTGTGTTTGTTATTGTTAGTGTTACGTAAAGAGAGAGAGAGCAAACAGGAAATATCGAACATCCTTATAGCATTAAGAGTGAATACTACTGAAGGAAGTCGGAAAATACTTTTTTTAAAAAGCTTTAACAAGGGAGGCTCGAGCTCTATCTGTCGACAAGCATGTGAATAAATTTAACATTTTAAATTAGGCCGAAGGGTATCCTACTGTCGAGTGCGCTCGACTGTTCTTCTCGTTTCCACCTGATATTTATGTAAACCTAGCTCACAATACTGACCGTCAAAAAATTGCAACTTAAATATTTTTATTTTAAATGATTATTTGTTTTTTTTTGATGAAAAATCAGCCACTTAGAAAGGTCGGATAAGAAAAACAATTGCACCAGAAGGTTTTTACTGGCCTACTCTTGGCAAATCCGAGGTGATCCCAAATCTCATGATTTGATTTTTCCGCTCAAAAAATAATGATTAGTTGTTGAGTGAAAAAAATTTCGATTACAAAATAACGTCTATTTGTTGAACTAAGATTGCACCTCTTATAACAAAGATATTAAACAAATTTTGCTGCTTCAAATGGTATCATTTGAAATTATTTTCGTATCCTTGACCTTTCATTTTAACTTAAAAACTCCATTTTATTGCATTTTATGGTATAATATTTAGTCATTTTTTTCTGACAATTTTTTCTGATTTTGATAGGGTATCTGTAGTTTTTGCGTGGCCTTTCGAACATTGAGCATCGGTTTTGAAATTTAAAAAAAAACCTATAGTCAGGCATGCCTTAGAGTGGTATACTTGCTACTCCATTTGTTAAATTAAAAGTGAAATTTACATTACAAATACTCTAACAATTACCAAAGATTATCATTTGTATTATTTATTTATTATTTAATTATTTATTTTATAGACCGGTCGTGCAAATATAAAAGGTATCGCTGCAAGTGGCGATCTCCCGACGGTACCCGATAGTCAGTGCAGTAAAATGTGGTGCAATGCAGCCATGCGAACTAACAACAAGCGCAGACAGCGGTGCTAAACGGATTATAATTTGTAGGAGAGATAGATGCCAAGGACAGCAACTGCTATAATTTGCACATCCTTGCAGATGGTATAATAATTTTGATCAGGAGTTTGCAAGGCACCTTTGGAGACATCTCAGACCACATAAAGTATTTACTATATATTCTGAATTAGCATCACCAGGGTAGTCAAAACAGCCATGTCTGTCTGTCTTTCCGTCCGTCTATCTGTTGCAACGCAAGCAAGTCCCTCCGTTTTAATTGCTTAATTGCTGCATATATTGCAATATTAACATTACTGCACGCTGTGAATAGTCGGAATGAGCCGGATCGAACCGATATATCGTATAGCTGCCATACAAACTACCGGCTGATTTTTGTTATTTGTCAGGATATTGCAAATACATATATAATATGTATATAAAATTTTATGAAAATCGCACTACTGTAACACAGCCATAGAAACGATCAAACGAAATGAAGATTTTTATATGATGACCTGTTTTAATTTGAGAAATTACTTTACTTAGATACATTATATAAAATATAAACAATGCTTTTAATTCTGCACC
The DNA here is from genome assembly GCA_018904025.1 of Zaprionus vittiger. Taxonomy (NCBI): domain Eukaryota; kingdom Metazoa; phylum Arthropoda; class Insecta; order Diptera; family Drosophilidae; genus Zaprionus; species Zaprionus vittiger. The sequence continues at coordinate 68,757 of JAEIFQ010000026.1, read as the reverse complement.
ATTATATAAAAACTAGTATTGCAAGTTTTATACTGTAAAAGGATACACCTTTCGGCATGCTGAAGGTAGTCGTTCTTCCTCGTTTTCAAATAAAACCAGTAAGGAAAGCAACAGTCGCGCGGCACGCGATATTTAAAATAAATTAGATCTGTGGCCAGTTCACATAAACCATCATCGTACCAAATTTGGAGTCTCTAGCTCTTTTAATAACTGAGATCTTGATGGTCAAGCATACAGACGGACAGACAAACAAAAAGGGCTGAGTCGATATCAATAGTGATCCTGAGCAAGAGTATATAAACTTTATTATTTTTCCGCTATCTCGTTTACATGTTGGGCATGTCTTATACTAACTCTTTACTAATACTATTAACTCTTCTGATCTGATTGGGTTTTTCTGGGTTTTCCCCAATTCTCTCTAAACGTAAAGTTTACGCTTAATTATTTTAAATTGACTTTTTAAATAATTCTTTGTATTAATATATTTTCTAATTCAGTCGACTGTATAAAATTAAATAAATAAAAAATGGGGTCTCCCACGCCTCCTTCTGCCTGTTACATACATTTGCACAAAGTTATTTAGTATGGTTTCATTAGTTTCAGTAGTCTTCATTAGCATCCCTGAAGCAGCGCACAGCGGTAAAGGCTCAGTCGCACAATGACATCGAAACGATGAGGCACAGCCGTAATTCATTGCGCTGTGTATCGTTTCAATGTGTGCGTGTTTTTATGCACAAGATTGCATCCAGTCGCGTTGCTTGTGATGTTTGAAAACAAGCAAATGCTCGGGCCAGTGCGCTGGCATTATTAAGTCAATTTCGTGATTCAGTCTCGAGAGCCAAGAGACGCTGTGTGCTGCTTCGGGGTTGCTAATAGTGTTGCCAGGTTAGCTTCTGTCCCGTCAAATTTGGCTTTTTTCAAAGTCCAAAAGCGGAACAAAATCGAATATATTTTATTTAGTTTTTTTTTAAATACCGGAAACTCCATTCAATCAGCTTTTTATTTACAACTCCTTACTATTCTTCGTTTTTTTAAAGCTTTTTTTCGCTCTAATTTTGGGAACACTGGTTCCTAACAAAAAGAGCCGATCGCTCACTCGTGAAACCCTTCGGGCCCTGGAGTCATTATAACCGAAAGCACCACGTGAGTAGATTCCGCTGGTTGAGTACTCTATATGTTCGATGCTTAGTGGTTATGGATTGATTTTTATTATAAACATCAAAAAACAACTCGTAAGAAAGCTACAGTCAATCGAGCCAGGCTGTGATATACCAGCTACCCTTTTTGGTTAGTTTAATTTTATAAACATATACAATACATATGGTACATACACGCTTTCAAATAATTCTCGACAAATGAAGCTCTCGCGCTTCGCTCTCGTCGGCCTCCCTTATTAATTGACACAAAAACTTGGTGATATTGTCATACTTTCCTAAATAACTTCTGTGAAAATGTAATACCAAAAATGAATGGAACGGGCAGAGGGAGTCGTGGCAGACCTAGGGATACCAAATGTTATTATTGCACGCATATCAAGTTTATTTTAGATTTTGGCCACATCCCTGCTCGCCCCCTTGAATTGAAATATTGAATTCCAAGCTTAATTTCAATGCAGGATAGTTCACTTAGGTAAACACAACAACTATGAATCTCGAATTCCCTCCCTGAAAGTATGCAACACAAAATACACAAAACAAAGAAGTTATATATTGATTGGTCTGGTGTGTTACAGGTATATCACAGTCGACCACACTCGACTGCAGCTTTCGTGCTTGTTTTTGCTTTGACTTTTTTAAACTCATAATAATTATTTACGATCTCTAGATACGATAGTCAGTTCTATAAATGTAGACGTCAAAAGGTTGATAATTTTATAACTCGTTAAAAATTAAATTAAAAAATTGTATTATTCATTTGCATGGTCGGTAGATGTGGCACCAAGCATTAAAATAAACATAATCCGTGTTGGTTCATGCCAAATGGCGATTCTAGCTCTTACAATAGTTTAATCTCTTTGTTCACAGACAAACAGACATCCGGAAAGACGGACTTGTTCCAGATAGACAATATATACATATATGTATATACACATTCTAGAGTCTTCTTCCACCAGTTACACAAAGTTGGTAAACCCTTTTTAAAAATTTTAAATTATCGAAAATGTTTTATTAATTGTCATTTTACCCAAGCCACACAGTAGTCAACAGATCTGGTAGCTTTCAATGTATTCTAATACTTTAGAAAAACGAACTTACATGAAAAACTTTAAATTTCGTAGCACTAATACTCTATTAGACCTAAGGGACCAATAGACAGACATGGGCATATCAGTTCAGCAGTTCACGCTGATTAAAATGCTTCATTCTACTTACATACATACATTTTCGGAAGATGATTGTTATTGTTATTGGTTGTTATTTATCAAAGTCGTATAGTGTTCTAATGTTATCATAGTTCAAGGAGAATAAAAGTATTTGTTTCGTAAGAAGTAATTGTTAACTTACCGAGACATTGTTAGTAGAAGAAGCGAATAGCAGAAGGACAAAGAAGCTGCTGACCCTCGAGTGATGGCAATTCCTACGCCCATGATATGGCGCAGATCCGTGTGCTCCGCCATAAAGGAGTAGTGTATAAAACGTTCGACGAACAGCACAATAGTCACCACGTAAAAAAGAAATAAGTAGAAAATATTCTGACGATTTTCTTCGAGAAATGTGATATACGCATCCCATTTGGCCAGAAACCAATGACGCGGCTTGTCCTGCATGGGTTCTATGTTGAACGAGGTCATTCGAGCAACATTTGTGGATGTGTCCAGAAAATTTTGTTTGGCACCTTTGCAATCCAATCCAATAGCAACAAAATCACCTTTGTATTCTTTCATCATGAGCTTAAAGTCCTGGTAGGTTAAATGATTTTTGTGCTCGAGACCTACGTCTTGGAACATGCCGTCTATTAGTTCGGTGACCTGATCATCACCTAGGCTAGTTGTGCGCGCAATCTCCACCAAGGAGCGCATCATCTCACTTAGTTCGCCTTTGTCGATGACCCCGTTACGGTCATTGTCGCACATATCGAATATAATGCGCAGCTTGTCATCCGTTTTGCCCCGAGAGAAGAGTACAACAGTCTCCAGAAACTCTTGGAAACTGATTCGGCCATCCTGATCCTTGTCCACAATATTAAACATCTTGCGAACAAACATATCATTAGGCTTCATTCCAAGTGCCGCAGCAAACTCCGCCTTGGACAGGCTGGTTCGCATCACAGTCATTACTTCGCCGTCACTAGACGCATCCGAGCGACGTCGCCTTTCGCCTGGCCTCAGACCGAAGGTCAGAGCATAAGCCTCTCTGAAAAAATACTCCAGCCGCTTTTGGCGTCGCTCTCGAGTCTCTGCTCTGGCCAGCATAATGTCGCGATTGACCTCCATAAGCGTCAGTTCCTTTTTGTGCAGCAGCAGAAAATCCTCTAGCTTCTTGACGAACTTTCGTCGCGCCCCGTACGATTCAAGTTCCAGAACTAGATCATGATCGCTGTGTACCCGTAGCAGAATATAAGGCTTCTTTTTGATGTGATTGGTGGCGGACTCCTCTACACTGACCACGTCTACGTGCTGCAGATTGAAAGTTCGCAGCTTCTCGCCCTTGCGATCTACCGTGTAAATAGCTGCCTCAGGACCAAACTTCACCGTCACTAGGCGCTTATGGTTGGCATGCAGCCACTCACGGGCTAACATCTTATCGACCGAACCCTTTTGCTGCGGTGCACGTAGAGCCTCTTGCCGAATCTTGAGCCTGCGCCGTTTGCTATTCTGCAATTTGACTACGCAGTAGCCCGCTCCAGCACACAGAATGGGCACAAAGCCAAGAAACACGCACACATAGATGAACATGAGCTCCGAGCCAGAGAAGTAATCATAGCCCTCCAAGTAATTGCATGGCTCGAGCTCTGTGGCATTCAGTTGCATTGGCTGTGGACAGGGATCGCCTGCGTGCCATATGAACACATCCTTCTGTATCTCACTTTCTTCAATGTCGGTGCTATTTACAATGATATCCCACAGCGTTATCTTTCTTAGTTCAGCTATTTCCTCAGCTGTGAAAATTCCGTTACGCTCGTTCTCGAACCAGAAACGATCCGCATCACGCAGGCGTTGGAACTGCTCCTTAATCACGTTGGTGAAAAGTTCTCCCGGCTGGCCATAGGATTCTAGCATGCCACCTACGTAAACATCCACGTCATCCAGTTGATTGTCGTAGGCATCCTTAAGCATGCTGTAGATAATTAAGAAATGTATTAACAACGGAAAACAAAAAAGTCAATTTTAAAAAGACTATTTTAAACAGTCGTTCTTAAACTAACACGGTACGATTAAACTTACTTTTATAATACAAATTAAATATAATAATTATTTTACAATTTTTATTTTAACGAGAGCAACAGTCGAGTGGTACGCGAGAGTAGGATATACTCCGACGTATGTCCCGGAGTTGTTTAATTTGTTAAATTCATATATACATACATATATTGTATACATGCTTTCAATTTATTCTCGACAGATGGCGCGCGAGTTCACGCCTATCCTATATCGCCCTGCCTCAATCAAACTCATACTTTCTTAAATTCTGTGTTTATTACCCGATCGGTTTGAATTTTAGACGATACGTAGATATTTCGTTCAGCTTAGTAAAGGGTGATTTTTTAGCTATTATCTTGTTGGCAACACTGGTGTAATCAGCTGGCGCACGTTTCCTGTTTTGTATCACTGTCAAACATCTTCAGTTTGGTCTATAATTTAACCATGAATCGTCTTACAAATGAACAACGCTTGTAAGAAAGTTCATCGCGCGCTTCTTCCATTTTATGGTAAGTTTAATCGACCCACTGAAGCGGCTATTCGGGCAATTGTGACTAAATTTCGCACCAAATTTACATTGTGGGACATTAAACCACCAACACGCTTACGTAGACTGCGAACTGAAGAAAATATCGCAGCTGTTTCGGACAGTGCTAATGATGACCATCATTGGACCGTACTTCTTCAAAGAGAGATGATATCAAACTTATTCTTTCCCAAAATGCAGGAGTTAGAATTGCATGACATGTGGTTGCAACAAGACGGCGCCACATGCCACACAGCACGCGTAACATTGGACATATTCAGAGTCAATTTCGGTGAATATTTTATTTTACGTTCGGGACCGGTCAATTGTCCGCCTAGATAGATCGTGCGATTTAACGTCTTTAGACTATTTTTTGTGGGGCTATTATTAATCTAATGTCTATACAGACAAGACCGCTTCAATTGACGCATTGGAGGACAACATTGAAGCATTTATTCGTGGGATACCAGCCGAAATGTTGGAAAGAGTATGCCAAACTTGACTAAGCGGATGGACCATTTGAGGCGCAGTCACGGTTAACATTTGCATGAAATAATCTTCAAACATGAAATTAGATGGACCGTACTATCGATTCAAATAAATATTTCATGCATATCTCTGAATATTTTTTGAATTTGAAATTAACTTGATCTGCGCAACAGTTTACGAAAGTCAAATTCGGAGTCTCTTATATAATAGCTCAGAATTTGACGTTCAATCAGACGGTCATGGCTGAGGATACTTATCTCTTTCTCTCAATTGCCGAAGGGAATAAAAATAACTAATATTCACTTCCCTGTTAATAAGGATTTTGAGTATACTTTACAGGCTCATAAATGTCATGAGATCAAGTTTATACCGAATGAATATAGGAATATCCACGCGGCTGTTGACGCTGATTATGAATGGAATAAAACAAAACAACTGACAAAAGCTACAGTTTACGAGTAGCCCTCCCGACAGAAACTTACTCCAAAAGTTCCGGCTGCGCTTCAAAGAGCTGTGGATTAATGTCCCTCCAGGTGTTTTTTCTATGCAATCCGTAGGATTCTCTAGCCGTGTTATAGTCAGGCAAACCATTATCACGGCCCCGCATTATGTTCAGGGCCCCCAAATCACGACGTGTAAACTCCATGGGTCCAAAAAGTTTATCGCGTACATCCGAGCACAGAACCGGATCCTCGCGCTCTGAAATCTGCGACGATAGTCCCATTAGCACCTCCTCAACGCTGGTGTCGCTAAAGAAACCCTGTCAATGTGGATCAGCTGTGATATGCGAGAGTCTCCAGAAACATGTAATCTACTCACGCTAGAATCCCACCAAGTGGAGCAGAGACGAATGGCCGGATATCCCATTGGTGTTTGCTTATAGTTACATTTGCCATCGCGTCGGTAAATACCAGGTGGAATCATGGTGTGTCCAAATCGAAAGGCAGCTGCCTGAAAAATATGTCCAATACCCGGATGAACATCTTGTTTGTAGCCATCATACGGCGGCAAAGCAGAGCCGAGGAATGCCGGCAAATATTCGTAGACTATCACATTCTGCAGACTAGCGATCACCGTATGCCGTGCCCTCTGAAAAATGTCCTCGTCGCACCAGGTGGGATTCAATCGTTTTATCCGCTGCGCCAAGATATTGTGCCAGCGGAGGAATAGTATTGCGAATGACAGCAATGCCGGATTTTGATTTGTTCGTGGATCACCCAGAACTATAAAATGTGCAAAAAGATATGCATGTTCTTAGTAAGACAAACAGATTTTTGAATTTATATATGTTATGGCGAACACTTACGAAATAGCCGCTCCGGGCTGAGCATTTTCATGACATTAGGAACTGGATTGTTAAAGAGCGGCACTCGCATTGTGTTGCGCACCGGCAGCTTGCCATCTTTCTGGGTGAGCAGGGTGCCATTGTGAAAGGAGCGCATGGCAGTGAGCCACGCCTCGGAGGTGCTGTAAATGAAACTGCCATCAATCCATGCAGTCATTTGATTTATCTGCGGAGTAGTTTTTATTGTGACATTTTACACCAGCTGGGATGCATACCCACCTGTTCTCTGGGGGCATTGGGGCTCTGCCCAGTACTTCGGTCATAAGCGGCCCTGTGAAAGGGAATGTATTTGCCGCCACGGCATTCCCGATCGTACATCTCGTCGCACTTCTCAATCTCTATGCGATGCATCTCGATGGGGCAACCAGACTCTGAGGCCATTACAATCTCATTGGCGACTACCTGTCCGAAGAAAGCCAACAATGCAGTGCGATTGAACTTCGAGCCGAGCCCATCGCGTCCACGCATGAAAAGTCGGCTCAGTCGACGTGTCGAAGGCCTATTGGCACCCGCCATAGCGTACACCCCATCCGAGTAGGATGGCGGCGCTTTCCGCACAAGATGACTATCTAAAATTTGTTGTCCAAACACATTTAGTCGCTTTGACTGTGTAAATTTACAAAACGTCGTTTTGCTCTCATTCAGATTAAAAAGTTTATTTTCTACCAGAAACAAACTTTAATTCGTTTGAAGCTTTTGCAAATAAACTATTTTAAAAGTATTTTTTACATATTTATGCACATTTATATTTTTAATCGTTTACATACCTACAGAGCCCCAGTCGGGATGGGCTAGATTGTTGTACCACCCATCGTATCGCTGCTTCTCAGTCTGACTAAAAATTTTGTCTACAAATAAAATGATATTATACATTTGATTTCGAAAAATAATATAGTTAATATATGTATATCAATTGTTGGAAAACGATAAACTAATTTTCTACAAATATAATTGGTCCCAATGTACAGGGTGTATTATTAATAATACATTTAATATATCATTATATGGAACGCAAGTAATTTTTAATGATTTTTTTTGAAGCGCTCTAAGAAGTGGAAGAATTTTTCTATTAAAAGGTGATTTTCATATGTATTTTCCAAATTAAAATCATTTAAATGAATTTCTTGCTGATTGTTGTTACTGTATAAAAAGCTGCAACTTGCAGTTCTTTTACAAAAGCACAAATTTATATATCAGAGATTATTATTATTTTGTTATATTCAAATCCGATTCCGTCTTGAGTCTTTTGTTTTTGGGCTTAATGCGCATGAATTAATAATAATAAATTATGAACAAGATCGAGTTTATTGAAAAATATAGAGAGGAAGGTTTATTCTTTAAAGGAACAAAGGCGCACTTAATCACCATCAACATCCAATTTTCTAACAATTCTGCATTTACATCTCAATTTCGTTAAAAAGTGGCATAAGATACTTTTAGAAAAACGCGCCGGTATGAGTATAATGATAACAGGCAAAATGTGAATATGTTACATAAATAATTCAAATTTAAATTACACTAAAATTTCATTGAGAAACAGCGAAAATAATAAGTATAATTAAAGAAGCAAAAAATGAACAAAAATCTAGTCTTTGAAATTTACATATGTAAGTATGTAAATTGTACGTCATACTTGAAAACAACGTTCGCTTATATTTAGATTAGTGTAGGTATCAGTTTGTAATTGTCTGCTAATAATGTATGGCAACAGAGACAAAAACAGGCCCGAGACTATACTCAATCCGGTTAATCAAAAATGTAGTTAGCAAGCAACAACAGTTTCTAAAGGGTATTAGCCAGTGTGTATACATACAAATCATAAATGTGTACTTATGTACATATGTATGTACATTCTCTATTACGGATATCACGTTAGTGTCTTTGGAATTCCACCAGCACCTGCTGCAAAGTTCGGAATCGACTGGGGGAATGTAAAACTAACGATGATGTGAATAGACACACAAATGAAAAAATGGAATATTAAAAATGTTTAAACGGCACAGCGAATATTTTATACCCTTGCAGTTTTTTTTTTTTTCAATTTTAACGATTGTTTCTTTACTTATGTATCTATTACTGACTCAATGATATAGTTGTTTGCTTTTGATCAAATGGAAAAATTAGACATCGGTGTATTATCGACTTATTAGCAACATGCAGCGTCTGCGCGACAGACATACAAAACAAGTTAAACATTCCTGTTGATGTTAACAAAAATATTCAATTTATTACAAACTAATAGACAAATTAATGTACCCTTTGCATGGGTATTACATGTAGAGACTACTACAATCGAGTGCAAAGTATTCTGGTAGAATTTTCTGCTTCTGCTTATAATAACTCGTTTGGAAAAAGTACAGAAGATAATCAAAGATGGCCATCACCCTTCAACCCAAACTGTTGATAGAGCAATAGTTGAAGTTTAACTAGACCAAAATAAGTTTAACTATTGTAGAATTTGGAAGAATTAAACATATTTCAAGTGACTAGTAATTGGTTTATAATTTCTTTAATATCAAAACATCAATGGGTTCACTGTTTATTTATTACATTTAATGCATATAAACTTCTCAAACTCTGGCGATCCGGCAACCCTCTCAATTTGCCAATCACACTTATTTAAACATTCACTTTCAACAGATATTTATCTGTTAAATTTATCGATATCCTTTTAATCATCGTTAAGTCCTTCTCTTTCGATCGCTAACTGTCAAGCACACAACACGTGCCGGTCCGTAACTTTTAAAACCTTATACATTTAGTCATAATAAATCTTAAGCATCAAACACCATCCATTGCATTTGATTCCATAAAGCGTCTACCAAAACTCTTGTTCACCACACTCTGTATTTGTAAGCTGGTATTTGGTTAAAAATTTGAGACTTAGAAAGAATGCCCACATGACTTAATTTTATCTTGAAATCAATTAACACTATCCATAAAGTCGGTTGTTTGGCTGGACTCTGCAGCCAAATACTGAAATCTTAATGAAGCTAACAAACAAATCTTGTTTATCTGCTGCAACAAAAAAAGTTGCTAGTATCTTAAATTGTTGTCAAAGAATGCAGTCGCACCCTAAAAAGAACAACATACGGTATGAGATTTAACGTTTTTGTTTTTGTATTGCTATTATTTTGCTCACACGATGTTAATGAATTCGACTTAACGTCTCGAATCTTTTGACAGTTTTATTCTATTAATTAAAATTGTACGGGCTTAATTAAAATCTCCAATATTGGATATTTAACCCTAAGTTTAAGTTGTTTTAAAGTTTTCCCGAAGGGGTAGGAAAAGCTGAAAAACTTGTAAAATAGAGAGCAATAATAAAAAAATCTTTTAATAAACACAATTAAATCAACTTTCAATCAATAAAGAATAAATAATAATAAAGAAATATTTCCTTGTGCATGTCGAAGGTTTATTCACCTCGACAGAACAATCATACATTGCATATAATAGATATTTCGTTTAAAAGTTGGTTAGTTTAAATTTTACAAAGATCGTTCCTATGGCAACTAAACACAATACATATAGTTATGGTTATACGTACTCAGACCGTTTTGACATACTTGCTCAATTTTTATTGATTACAGTAACTTAAATGATTCATCAAATCGTGAACATTTTCGTTCGATTTTTTTTACAACTTTCGAAGTGTATTCACTCCACAACAGTGCACCTATGAACTGAATTCAATTTTCGGCAATGAAGTTCCATCAAGGACCAGTGTATGTTCATACTGACTGATTTGTATAAAATTGGAGGGTTTTATCTCCTCTAATCGTTCCTATACTAGTTATGTATAATGTTGTGGAATTGAATAATATTTTATATGCTATTTGCTCCAATCGCTGAATATTTTATAACGTTTTTTATTTAAATCTTTATTTCTATTCCTATAAAAGCTATATACATAGTTCTCCGACTTTAATGAAATGGAATAATTAATCGTCGATTAGTGTCTAAATATTATTGACACCGACAAGTTCAGTTATTTCGAAAATGAAAACTGTTTTAAAGCTGAGAGACTAGTTTGTGTTGTAACAGACACACGTACATATGGACAGACGGACATAAATCAAACAAAACTAAAAAACTTCATTATCGGTTCTTTAAATTGATACTAGATCTGCAACCTCAGAACAAGGTCTAAATTCTGTTGCTGGCGGATAAAAATTGCGAGTCAGTGACTTTTGAGGCTTACATTTGTGTAATTTAAAACACAAGATGGTATACGTAAGCGATACGATTTGTGTTATGTGCTTTAAAAAACGATGCTGTAGATCTATAAATGCGCTTGCAATATGTATTGATTTTTAGATGCAGAAAGGGGCGTAATCAAATCTTAAAATAAACTTGATCTGCGTGCAATAGTTAGACCTTTTTTGCATATTTTTTTTTGTAGATTATAGTCTCTAAGATTTAGATTTTAATAGGGACAGACCGACAAAGGGATATGGCTATATTGATTCGGCCGTTGATGCTTATAAGAAATATATATACTTTGTGGGGTCGGAGAAGCCTTCTTTTGCCATTTTCGGTTGCCGGAAAGTAAACAAAACAGGTACAACAAATCCAACACATATTGTGTTCTGTTCAAATTCAGAAATTGTAATATTCAGTTATAGTAATTATGACAGCACTTAAGATAAATCTTTGACCCAATTTTTTTATGATGAAATTTCTCATTCATCGCATTTCTATTGCTGTACCGTTTCAAATTAAAATCGAGTCACTATATGATCTAGCTACCATTGGATCAATCGAAGAACTATGTTAAGAAGCTTTGTATTCCATATTATATTCTATTATATTGTATAGAAATAAAGACAGAAGCAGATAGCAAGACGTATGTAGGCTTTCTCTATTGTTTAAAAATAATGCGATACCCGATAAATCAAATAAAATTGAGAATTTATTAGTATTTGACAATGCCTGTACCCAATATATTTTGATGCATGGTAATGGAACTTAAATGACGTTTAAAATCTCTTCATAGATTTTGTTTATATTTTCATTTACCAACATACGTACTGTTGGTTTTTATAACATCTGAGCAAATAAGTTCATAGCTCTTTTCATCTTGACATCTCGAAACAAACCGTACTTAACTTTGTGACTTAAACTGGGTAATATAATTAAATTAACTAGTAATGTGCGGTTTATTATAATTAAGAGCTTATGCGTTATGTAAACATATAGTGTATAAATCTGTATGTGCCAAGTCGGCGTTAGGTAACAGTTGTTTCTCTCTCCGAAACCCACTCTAATTCAATTTGTTTGGCTACGTGCGAACCGTACTCACCATAACAATGTATAAATCCTACATTTACGCTCAGATTGATCAGTAGCAACAAAGGCAGGCCGATGCGAGGGACCAGTCTCCAGCTATGCCGACTTTTTGTTTGTGTAGACGACGCCCGCTGTCGGGGCATGCTCGGAACACTCATATTGATTGCTTTTGTTATAAGCAAATTTGTTGGCTTGCGGATTATATTGTGAAATTAATTACACAATCTTTGTGTAGCAGTAGGGTGTCGATTTCTTGAAAGCGACTCCTAACTTTGCATTATATTTACAGACATTTGTATTATCAAACAAAACTGCTCTCAACACACGCCTACGATTTTACTGTATGCTCATCATCTTTTCCATCGAATTGGCGTAAGGTAAGAATCACTGAAAAAAATAAAACATTAGATTTAAGACTCAGATTCATACTGTTTGAAGAAAATGTATGCCCTAGAAGAAGGTATATTCATTAGATGCCACATACAAAAGACTACATCTCCGATCAGAGTCGCAACGATATGTTTGTCAGTTTGTAAACATGTCTCTCGCTACCCAAAGCGTAAAAGGGGTGGTGTATAATAACTATTAACTAAAAATGTATGTAACATCCTGAAGGAGACGTTTCTGATCCCATAAAATATATACATATGTATGTTTGTCATCAGTATCAACAGCCGAGTCGGTATAGCTATGTCCGTCTGTTTGTCCGTCCGTATGAAAATCTAGATCTCAGAGACTATAAAGTCTACTCATACTAAATATTTTGAGACTGTTGTTATTATCAAGTTGATTTACAGCACCCCTAAATCAATAAAAACCAAATAGCAAGTCTAAATTAAATTCTAGAAAGTTACAAAGCTTAGTACTTTTATTTTTCAAATTTTGGTTGCAACCGATAATTCAAGAAGTTATTAAACAAATTTAAGGGGATGCAAAACAAATAGGTTAAGTTCGGTTGTAGCTTTGTTGTCTCTCAGTTTTCAAGTTATCTTTATGAAACTTCACTTATATTACGATACAAACAATATATGCCATCGTACTGTCATAGAAGCTATCGGCCGATTTTGGTAAATTTTAAAGGTATCGCCACGAAATAGCCCAAATTAAAGAGGCGACTGGGCAGGAGTGGTCAAATAAACTTATGTATATTATAAACAATACATACAATCATCTTTGACCTTTTAATTGTTCATCTTATTTCGCGGTCTTGTGATTTCTCTTCACTTTCGTTTTTTTTGAGCTGTACTTTTCGAATTTATAGTTATTTATATTGACATGTTAGAATTTATAAATTAGTATTTTTCAAGAATGATAGTTGTAAATAAAATGTAAGGACATAACTTAACAGTGTTTAGCTTTCGTCTGGTTTTGTCTGAAACGTGTGTGAAGGGTAAAATAATCAAAAAGACAAAAATAAAAATGACATTTATATGGATCTATCCACCATTATAAGGCGCACCCGACAGTAAGATACCCTTTTAAAAACCCGATACAAATACACTGAGATATTATTGCTTTCTCTCTCACACACATATGCACGCAACGCATACTAAAACACAGCAGATTGAATGACTTGATTGAAGGGTAGACACTATTATTCAGCTCAAGTTTATTCATACAGAAATCTGGACATTCAAATAGACCAAAGTACTGTTGGGTCTATCACACCACCTGCCTGTTACATATATGTATTTGCACAAAGTCATTATACCCTTTTTTACCATTTTAAATAGTCGAAGAGTATAAAATGGTGGAATTTCGTATGAAAAAACACATATTTTGAGTAGTGAAACTTATGATAAATTTATAAATCATGCGCGGTAGAAATGAGTTATATAAAGATACGTAAATTGTATTTTATATTTTGTAATTATTTATTTGGATGCCACACACCGACTTTGTTGTGCGCACGCGTGAGCAACACCCTTTGGCAAATGCTTCTACCAGGTAATGCTTTTTGTCTTTCACGGATACAGGTAGACAAGCGTGCAAACACATAAGCAACAAGTCGCGACGTCGACGTCAACGCGCTGCACGCGACAGTGGGATACCCTTCGACCTATGTTCCGGTGTAGTTTAATTTGTTAAATTCATACACATATACAAATGCGCATACTTTTAAATTATTGCCGACAGATGGCGCTTGCGCTTTGCGCTCGCCTGCCTCCCTTGTTAGCTGATACAAGCACTTGGATTTATGCACATACTTTCTTAAATAACTTCTGTGTTTATTGTCCGATCGGATTGCAATTTAGAAAATAAGTAGATATAACTATCAGCTTGGTATATGTTAAAGTCAGAAAGTTTTATCTTTAATACAACGCTTAAAAATTTAGCTCAAAAATTAAATTATTGATTTGCGGGGGCGGTGGGCGTGGCACCCAACATTTGAAATAAATTTCATCTGCGCCTGGTACACAGAAACCTTCATTTGGTATCTCTACCTCTTATAATAGCTGAGATCTGTATGTTCATCTGGTCATCCGGACATCCGGACAGACAGACAGACATGGCTCAATCGACTCGGCTAGTGATCCTGAGCAAGAATATATATACTTTATGGGGTCTGCCACGCCTCCTTCTGCCTGTTACATACATTTGCACAAAGTTAGTATACTCTTTTTTGACCATTCTCAATGGTCGAAGGGTATAATTAGATTCATATACTTTAGAGTCATCTATGTGTCTGCCATAGAATAAAGTTGTAACTTAAATACTTTACTTGAAAACACAACAGATATCGTGGGCGGTGGGCGTGTCATAGAAATTGAAAAAAAAAATGTATCTGTTTATGTTAAATGGGAAACTTATTGGCTCAAAGTCAGTATACCAATGGAAGGGTATTAAAACTTCCAATGCTGCAATCAAATGTAAAACTGCTTGTTTTTAAAACAGTGTTGCGCAATGCTACACAAAATTCGTCACTTATTTTGTAGATATTTTAAAAACTATTAGAATTTATTACACATATTAAGTGAACACCTGGATTTTGAAAGTAGAGTTTTAACAAAAGCCCGTATTCAGACAATCCCCATAATCAATTGAATTTGTTTTTTTTTTGTAGTTTTGTTTAATTTGTTATAATGTTTACTGAAGGGTTTGTAATTGTGTGCTGTTTGTTATTAAAAAGAAGCCACAATAATAATATGTTAAAAATTCGTGAAATATTCGTGAACGAAAATGTACACACGCAAACGTCAAGAAGGCGACTCTTAATATGAACAAAGAGAAGGCAAAAATATGCCTCCAGATATTTATATCGAATTTTTCGTGGGAGCAACAGAGATGGCAAGCGAGCCGAAAATAAGTGCTAAGACATTTTTATTACATAGTGTACGTTTTTTGTGTTTGCTACTTGGTGCTTTCTTTTAATTTTCTTGCAGTCGTGGTTTAGCGATTTCAACAATTTTCTATCCATATTACTGTGCTTGGTGCTTGAAACAAGCACGAATGAAAATTAAAGTGAAGACAGCCCCGAACAGAGGAGCAACAATAACAAAGATGACTATAGCGCATGCGCGACACGATTACATTCACTCTCACTAACAAAAAGACAATCCAGTTCCGTTTCGTTTTCTTTCCACGTCACACCAGTTTTCTAACACAGCGGTCAAACCAGCGTCCGCACCGGCCAAGAGTTTGTTGATTACTGAAACTCAGCTGTACAGCAGACAGCTGGGCTAGGGTGAATACAGAAAACCCACCACAGTACCACAACCTCCGTCACCATCGTCTTAACATTGTTAACAATATTGTTTAACCGGTCCAGTTGTTGCCGCATGCACTCTATGAATACTTATCGTTCCCTTTGCTATTTCAGTGTTCCCCTTACGCTCCTTGATCTGTCTAAATATGAATTATAATTTTTACCACCAAAACGTTTCGTATTAATTATTGTGGTGTCAATGCTTTAGCTCCGTATGCACTAAACAGAAATCTGCCAAGCTATATACAAAAACCAGGCATGCAGAAATACTAATAATAATGAAATTTCATTTTGGTTTCCAAGCAAGTGCTGAAAAGTGATTAGTGTTGCCAGATCGATAGAATTTGTGTGATGATGGCATTGAACAGCTGATCGCGCAGAATGAAAAACGCCGTTTCACATTTTCCTTATGATGCCATCAGCTGTTCGAATCAAAACCGGGTTGACAAACGAAATAAAATCACAGCTATTTTAAACAATGCAATGTAAACAAAAGATTTTTTCCGCTTTGGGATTTTTTTTGGTATTTTTACAGTGGCTTTCAGCTTATTTCGTCCAAAAGCGCATCTGAACTTAAAATGTAAATTTAAAGTTTAATCTGGAAGATAAATATGAACGCAGTATTAGGACTTTTTAGGATTTTTTGTGTAATTTTTCGAGATACCACTACATTAGGGGCGTTTTTAGGGGTTTTTGGTAATATTTAGCTTGGCCCAAAACAGCGGGGTAAATGAATTCATTACACGGGGACAACTCCATAATGACCGTTCCATTTTGCAGGTATTTTTTTCTGATCAAATCGGAAATGCCCTCCCAAATATAGTAAATCTACAATTAGGTTAAAATTTTCAATCAGAGTTGTTCTTTGTTATAACATCAAAAATCATAGTTTCTAACTAGCGAAGTGAAAGAAACACTGCGATTCAAAAGAAGTTACGTTCTTCTGATACAGCTACATGTAAAGGGGAAAAGTTGTATCTTTAATATATCATATGAATTTAAATGATATACGAAGTAAACACAAAAACATTAATTCACATTAATTATTCTCTGCAGCTTCCATGATAGCTGATTACCCAAAGAGACGGACAAACTGCAATATGTATGTATGTACGGGTATATGTCGCGAAATGTTGACTCTACTAAATAAATTAATAGGCATTGAGTTAAGTTCAATATAAATTTGTGTACATGTTTTTTATATTTTTATAGAAAATCAACATGCGTCAAACTTTTGTGAAATAAAATATATACCTTGTGGTCAAAACTCTAGGTGTAGTGTTTGTAGGAATGTCGTCCTTCAACACGGTTGGAACATATTGGCCCCTTTCAAGTTTAAAACCTGTTTTAATGAAACTTGTTACACTTGGTTTTTATTACAGCATTCTGAAAAAAAAAGTCGAATTGAGTCTGACCGCATCGATTTATTACAAAATTGCCCATATAAAGCGATGATATAGGCCAATATAGCTTAACAATTTGAAAGTACAGGCTTGTGCACTTACAAATGTGAAGGAATTAAGAGTATTCTTCAAGGGATACGTAAAATATTGGATTTATTAAATTTTCAAATTCAATTAAAAAAAACTAGAAGCCGCCGAGACATAATTTTTTCACCTTATTCTTCCTAATTCCTAAATAAATATAGCACAATCTGTAAAAAAAATCGATGAACATTGCTTAGTGCATTTATCTTGCATTTTTATTAAAATACATGGGAATGATAGGGCTTCTACAAATTTTGAGGAAGTGATGCCGTATCGTTTTCGACAGTAGCTTTTGATATTTGTATGTTTATATTTTGCTAAAAATTTTGACAAGCGTCCCTGATCACGAATATATCTATGTACATACATATAAATTTGTGGAGAAGACACTCCATTTTCTACCTGTTACACACATTTCTACTAAGCCATGTCTGTCTGTCTGTTGGAACGCCAACAATTATTTTCTCAGTTTTAGAGCTATCTTAACCAGGGCCGTATAAATCGCTCAATTTTTAAAAGATTTTTCATGGAGACATATAAAGAGCACCGAGGGGTATCCATAAATAATTGAAATGCATAATCTACATCAACATTTTTTAAAACTTCGTTATAAGAGTAATATTTGTAGATTGAGCGTTATTTTAATCAAAAAGAGACCAACAATCGACCGTACTCGACAGTAGTACACCTTTCGGTGAAGTTTTAATTTTTAAATTCAAACACATATGTATATGTACATACCTTTTGTATGTGCTTTCAAATTAATCTTGACACGCCTGCTTCTGCCTGTAACATACATTTGCACAAAGTTAGTATACCATTTTTGAACATTTTCAATGGTGAAGGGGTATAAAAATAACGCTCAACAAGTAATCATAATCGTTATAACCGGCATCACCTCAGATATGTCTAGAGTTGACTAGTAGAAACTTTTTGGTTCAAATTTGTTGTTCCTTTACTAATTTTCCAAGTGTGTAAGAAAAGCGCGCGGCACGCGACAGTGGGATACCCTTCGACCCATGTAGTTTAATTTGTTAAATTCATAAACATATACATATGCACATGCTTTACAATTATTCCCGACAGATGACGCTTGCGTTTCGCGCTCGCCCGCCTCCCTTGTTAGCTGACACAAACACTTGGTTTTATGCTCATACTTTCTTGCGTGGCACCCAAAATTTGAAATAAACTTGATCTGCGCCTGGTACACAGAAACCTTCATGCCCAATTTGATGTCTCTGTCTTTTATAATAGTTGAGATCTGTGTGTTCATCTGGTCATCCGGACATCCGGACAGACAGATATGGCTCAATCGACTCGGCTAGTGATCCTGAGCAAGAATATATATACTTAATGGGGTCTGCCACGCCTCCTTCTGCCTGTAA
The DNA here is from genome assembly GCA_018904025.1 of Zaprionus vittiger. Classification (NCBI taxonomy): domain Eukaryota; kingdom Metazoa; phylum Arthropoda; class Insecta; order Diptera; family Drosophilidae; genus Zaprionus; species Zaprionus vittiger. Next base: position 50,167 of record JAEIFQ010000026.1, on the reverse strand, counting down.
CATACATTTGCACAAAGTTAGTATACCCTTTTTTGAAAATTTTCAGTGTTCGAACGGTATAAAAAAAATCATGTGCGATAAAGTACCTTAACAAAAAGCTTACACCATAACATACAAAGTTCGAAATTTTGGTTTTTGAAGAAAGGCCGACTTCTTTGTTTCAAATTAAATCAACTTATCAGTACCTATTCAAACTGCAGAATTACATGGGTTGCATTTGATCAAAATTGGAAAATTTTATCTTATAGCTTTTATAGGAACAATAAGTTAATTATAAAGATTTACATAAACTAGACGAGCGCTACAGTCGGTAGCAATTTTAGAAAACTTTATATGTAATTCCCCATAGCCAACTGATTGCAAATTCTCTCACACAGACAACCAGCCATACGCGCAGCGTAGCCATCAATGACTGGTAACAGCGAGAGAGAGAATGTTGATTGCAATTTGGCAGATGTATAAAGTACCAACCAATGCAAGGAGAACCGATTGACGTGGGCAACTGGAATTTTAGATAAACTTGATCTGTGTATGGTATACAGAAAACTTAATGCGAAATTTGGTGTCTCTAGCTGTATAAGAACTGGAATTGTAGCGTTCATCTAGAGGGGCATGGCTCAATCGACTTGGTCCTGATTAGGACTATAAATACTTTGTGGGGTTTACCACGCCTCCTTCTGCCTGTTACATACATTTGCATAATGCACTATGGGAAATTTTTTTTGGCATTTTTACAATTTATAAGTTGTTTCAAATTTAAAAAAATATATCATTTTTTGTTTAACCACATTTTAAACTACTTAAAAAATATTTTTGTTGATTTTTATCGGCTTCAGCAACAGTGTAATCATCGATTAAGGTTGACTAAATTGATCTAGTTGTTTGCTGTAAATTAGTATTTAAAAATCTTCTATTACTTCAAAGGCGATTTTCTGACAAGCCGTGCAAAAAAAAACACATTTTGAAAATGGAAAAAAACAATCATGGCGTGTTCTATTAGTTTTTAAAACAAAGTCCGTAGTAAATGTGCGTTTATATCCAATTTCTGATGTGTTGCTTATGTATTTGTTAGACTTTAATTAAGTAATGAAGTTGTAATTTGTGTGGTCTGTAACTTTAGTTGAGTTGAGTTGAGACAAATATTAAAAATGAGAAGTTGTTATAAAAACTATTCACAATTGACATCCATTTTGGTTTTTTGCCCGTTTTTGCCCCTTTTTCCAAAAAACTACATGTTGCAGCTGCATTTTCAGCAACAATAATCGCAAAAACACTTTTATAGATATGTAATTGGGAAAATCTTATTAAGAAGCATCTTTATAAGGAACAACATAATTTAATAACACAAAATAGAGAAGCATCGTCTTTACATTAAGCTAAAATGACCAAAATGAATTACATTTTGAAGCGCTTTCAGAAAATTAATAAAAAATTGCTTGCGTACCACATATCGATATAATAAATTTACTAGAAATAAAATGCAAGAAAAAGGTTGGAATACGATTGAGTTACAAAAATGCAGGACCGCAACTCGAGCGAAAGAATATCGGTTAATTATTGTTTTTATATTTATCTTAATACATAAAATACATAATACCACGAACACTTCAAGTCTCTATCTTTAAAAATGGAGTTGATGCCGAAAAATAGTTCAATGTTTGAATTCCCTTTTTTTTGACCATTGTAGTCAAAGATTATGTTTATATTTCCATCACTTTAACAAATATATTCACGAATTCATAAATATTGTTACAATAATCGATACCAATATATAATACTAGTATAGAAACGATCCGATGATGTATAACCTAACCTAACCTAACCTCTCAAGAGTAGATTATCTTCGGCGTTCTTTTTTCTCTTGATTTGAGGGCACTTGAGTGCCAAGTCGGTGCCTTCATTTCAAAGAGTTCGCAGTGAATTCCTTTAATGAAAAAAAAAACTACAATCAAGTGTTTATACCCGATAACCATAGGGTAGAAGGGTATTATAACTTTGTGCTAACCGAAAATGTAGGTAACATGCAGAAGAAGGCGTGGCAGACCCCACAAACTATTATACTTATATATATATACATATATTCTTAAGTATTCCTAATAATATATATTCTTCTATATGCTTAAGTGCCTACAGCGCCACCGGTGCGGTATTCTGATATGTAACATATATAAGTAAGTACAACAAAAGTTCACGCATTGTGAACAATCAGTTGTTAATCGATTTAAGTTGGTTTGGGATTTGGATTCAACATCAATATTAATTTTCGCTATTTGTGACTACTGTAACAGTCAACTGCTCTGTCATGTATGTGTGCCTGTGTACCTAATAATATTTATAAGTATCAAACACCTGGCCGGGCAAGTTTGTATTTGACAACATCGTGGCGAAGGTCTTAGCCGGGTTACTTACTAAATACCATGACTCGACAGCGACAACGCACAGTTTGTGTAAAAAAAGTTTATATGAAATATTTAACAGGCAGTTGACAATAAGAAGACAACAGTCACGGCAAACGAAAAACCAGTGTGAAGCCTTGTCGAGTCTACTCGACTGTGATATACCCGGTACCCACCTAACCAACATGATTCTTACATATTGTACTAATTGTATGTATGATGTGTTTTGTGTTGAATATTTTTCAAGATCTCACAGTGCACAGTGAGCAGAATCGCCAAAAAAGTTGTAAAATTTTTAGTTTTTGAAACACGCTTACCCAACCGCCAATATATAACAACATAGCGTATACGTAACAAATAAATAAAAACTTCTAGTTTTTTTATTATTACTACTTGTATTTAGTATTTTTTCACTGCAACTATCCAATTTGCAAATGCTGTAGAATAACGATTGTTGTCAATCCAAACGTCCAGCAATGGTGCATTACAGATCTCAATTGCGAGCTTGAATAATCGCAAAATTCAGAAAAATTGGGAAAATCAAATTATTATAAACCTGTATCTCTAATTTATTTTGAAATACATTTCACATCTTACAAACTCGCACAATTTAAGCTCTACTCCACAGAAGACGGGCACATTGGTATGGCTTTTATAAATAACAGGCAGTTGGGGGGCGTGGCAGACATAAACTATATATATTCTTAACCAGCGTCAACAGGTATAGTTACAGTGTGTCAACTTATTCTTTGCAAAAGGAAAATTGCAATGAATATTTACGTTTAAAGTAGTTTTTATTAACATATTAGAGTTTTCTTAATTTTTTGGCATCAACAAAAATATAAAATTCATATATAAACAGCAAAATTAAACAAAAACAAAAAAACTGGAAAAAAAACAGCTGTCAAGTAATTTTATATACAATATATATAAGTGTATCCGGCTATCTGTCCTATAATAGGAAAAAATGTGTTAATTCTGGGGGCAGATCTTAGATTGTGTTCACGCCACTTTCTGCCACCGTTAATCAATATAATCCGAATTAAAAGCAAATAAATTATCAACGCCCAAATGATTTCTGCATTTGGATAATTAACATAGAAGTTATTTGAGAAAGTTAAGTTATTATGAACTTAGTATAAATATTTTTGGTTGGCATAAATGTATAATACCCTTCTACCCTATGGGTTACGGGTATTAAAAATGAAAGCAACAGCTATTATAAGTTGGTAACTTGTATGTAGTGTGTATGGCATAAGTTTTAAAAAGCGACTCACTGAACAGCAGGCGAGTGCACATTGCGGTTACGCAGCCTATGAAGGACGTTGGCAATTCGGCTAGGCAAGAGCAAGAGTAAACTAAGTGCGTTAAGTACTACGCAGTCTCAGATTGCAAACTGAGTTTGCAAACTTGTTTGTTGCCTGCCAAACAGTTTTGTGTGCAATGTGCAATGTTAATTGAGTCAACTAAGATGAATGGAGCTCTGTATTTTAACGAAACTACATTCATTCAGAAGTGGTGTCTATATGAAGAGGTCCACTGTCATTCATTTGAAACTAAAGCGGATTGTCTCCTTTCACTTATTTATTAAGTCGGTTGAGCAGTTATATGTACATATGTATGTTTCTATTAGCTGTATGCATTAATTAGTGCTGTTTTTTTTTCGAAATTGTGAAAAAATTGTTATACATTTAATGTTCAAAGTATAGCCCATCGGAAGCTACGATGTTTGCCCATCTTTCTGGCAGTTTGTGGATCCCATCCCAAAAGATCTACCTCGGCTTGGAGGTCAAGAAAGAATCGAGCCAATTTCTGATACCCTGTTCTGAAGTGAAGCGTAATCCGGTGAGGGTATTCTGCATTGATCTGAACAAGTGGTAATCGGAAGGTGCTATGTCTGGGCTATAAGGCGGGTGAGGTAGAACTTCCCACCCATAGTTTTCCAAATAGTTTTTAACTGGCCTTGCAGCATGTGGCCGAGCGTTGTCGTGATGAAAAATTATTGATTCGTGTCTGGTGGCTTATTCTGGTCGTTTTTCCGCGATGGCCTTTTTCAAACGAATCAATTGTATTCGGTAGAGGTCCCCATTGATCGTCTGATCTGATTTCAATAGCTCATAATAGAGCACACCCTTGTGGTCCCACCAAATACATAGCATAACCTTGACACCATGGATATTCGGCTTTGCCGTGGATGTCGATGGTTGGCTGGGCTTCAGATACGATACAAATTTCGACATTTTCAAATGAATGAAACAAATTGTTGTTCACGCTAAAATAAATAAAATCTACTGAAAACGACGCAAAATTACAGTACCTTTGAAATGAATATAGCCACAGATGAACACGACGCGAAATAATACTAGCAGAGCCCTCTCTTAGTAAACCCCAATAGCAAGATAATTGGAGTAATGTTGGATATTTGATTCGCCCAATTGTAATTATTATTTATGTCCACTTTTGATACCCTTTGACCAGTAAAAATTTTCAAATTTGGGTATACCAACTTTTTCTTGCTCAGGATCACTAGCCAAGTAGTTTGAGCCATGTCTGTCTGCATGAACGTGCCGACCTCAGTATTTATAAAAGCTAGAGACACAAAATTCGGCATGCAGGTTTCTTTATACTATAAATTTATTTTGAAATTTTTGATGTCACGCCCACCGCTCCGCAAATCAATAATTATCTTGATTTGTATGCGACGTATAAAAGATACAAATTTTTCACTTCGACATATACTAAGCTGATTAAAATATCAACATATCCTACAAATTTTATCCTCACACTTTCATCCAATCGGAAATAAACACAGAAGTTATTGAAGAAACTATGAGCATAACACCAAGTATTTAAAAACATGTATAAGTTAACATATGAGCTATCCAATAGTTCAATGCCCGCTGATCACGCCATATAGCAATGACCCCAATGCATGATCAGCGTTCTTTGCGACAGTTCCGCGTAACCTAAGTAGTTGCACAACGACACTGTCCGTAACGTTCCCACGTTCTCCGGCCACCCTACATTTGAGCCGTTTGGGCAATGCGCTGGATCAGCACTTTTAGGCGACAGGGCTAGCTTCGCGTTAAGAACAATTTGTACTTAGTTTTAGTTTTGATTTTGATAATAAAAGAGATCGGTACTGTACGGGACAAGTCTTCTTATTTAATCCGAATAACATAATAACTGGCGCCCAACAAAAAAACCCCCGAAGTGAAGTCAACTCACATTTTTTCGATACGATAGCACGAAAAAAAAAAAAAAAAAAAAATATATCTAAAAACACACCAGAGATAGATACGAGCGTTGAGTGCCATGAAACACTTGACATTGTAAAATCAGTCCCTGATTTTGAAGGCAAACATGAGACATACGTGTCTTGGCGAAAAGCTTCACACACAGCTTACAACATTTTTGAGGTATACCAGCGTAGCTCAAAACATTATCAAGCATTGGGTATTATAAGAAACAAAATTAAGGGCCCTGCTGACATGGTGCTGTCCTCATATGACACACCACTGAATTTCAAAGCCATTATTTATATATTGGACTTTACGTACGCTGATAAGCGGCCAATCTATTCAATAGAACAAGAGCTGTCAACACTTCGTCAAGGGAACTTGACATTGATAGAATATTATGACGAAGTTGAGCGAAAACTTACGCTCCTCATAAATAAAACTATCATGACATACGACGCTTCCCTGGCTGCTTCTCTCAATGAGAAATACAGAGCAGATGCTTTAAGAGTATTTATCTCCGGAACTAAGAAACAGCTAAGCGACATACTCTTCTCAGCGCAACCAAAGGATTTGCCATCGGCCTTAGCATTAGCTCAAGACGTCGAGTCAAACCACGAACGCTTTCATTTTGCAAATAATTATGCAAGAAGTCTGGAAGATAGAGCTCAGCGAAATGAACAACGTTATCACAAACAACAGACTACAGAAAACTCGCAGCAAGGTAAAAGTCCATATTATAATAAACCGAGAATACAGAATAATGGTCCGCCTCAAAGGCAAGAGGCACCACAACCAATGGACATAGACAGTTCGTCTAGATTTAGGCAACAGAAGAGCTCAATTTTTTAGAAATGACTCCCTGTTACCGTTTGTAGAGCGAACGATAGCAGGAAGCACAATAAAATTACTGATCGATACAGGGGCATCGAAAAACTATATAAAACCTCTAGGGAACCTTAAAAACATAACACCGGTAAACAAACCCTGTTCAAAAAAATGTTTTATGCATCTCTTTAACACTACAACAACATTTTTGATTTTGTCGAACCTTTCAACATTTGATGGCATAATAGGACTAGACCTGCTTAACAGAGTCAACGCTACACTAGATTTCAAAAATAAGATATTGCATACTGAATCTGAAAATTTCACAGGAGTTCAAAACATAGAGGTCCCAGAAAAAATAAAAAAAGAATTTCAGGAAATGCTAAAAGCTAGAACTAACGTCTTCGCAGACCCTAACGAAGCCCTTCCATACAACACCCGATATATTCAAAATTATACCCCTATCCGATGGGAGTGTCTGATTTTGTCTAAAACCAACAACCTTGTTTCATGTTCGATCATTCTTGGGTCTAGCAGGTTACTATAGGTGTTTTATAAAGGACTACGCCTCGTTAGCTAGACCGCTAACGGATATTCTGAAAGGAGACAATGGCAAGGTTAGTGCTGGTCGATCCACGAAAATACCAGTGAAACTTGACGAAAGGCAATATCAAACATTTGAGAAATTGAAAAAGGTTCTGATTTCGGAAGATGTTATGCTACTTTACCCTGACTATCGTAAACCATTTGACCTGACAACCGACGTCTCCTCCACCGGCCTAGGAGCAGTCCTATCTCAAGATGGGAAGCCGATTACTATGATATCCAGGACTCTTAAGGACCCCGAGTTACATTTCGCAACAAACGAGCGCGAATTACTCGCAATAGTGTGGGCTCTTAAAACCTAAGAACTTATCTTTATGGCGTACCGAATTTGAATATCTACACTGATCACCAACCCCTTACCTTTGCGGTCTCGGATAAAAATTCTAATGCAAAGATTAAAAGGTGGAAGGCTTTCATTGACGACCATAATGCAAAAATTTTCTATAAGCCCGGGAAAGAGAATAATGTGGCCGATGCTTTGTCTAAGATGCATCATCTGACGTAGCAACCATACACAGCGAAGAATCACTAACTTACACTATCGACTCTTCTGATAAGCCTATAAACCTATTATTTTAGAAGAAAATGCGGTAGCTTCAGCACGTACTATAATTATGTTTGGTCAGAAAACAAGGCACATTATACATTTTAACGATAAGCAACAACTAATGGAGTTGGTTTTTGATGCAGTTAACAAAGATGTAGTGAACGCAATCGCATGTGAGCTACCAATTCTGGCGTTTGTTCAGAACAAACTTGTGGAAACATTCCCATCCACAAAATTCTGGCATACTAAGCGAATGGTCATCGATGTTCTTGATAAGAATGAACAGAAAGAAATAATTATTGCAGAACATAACAGAGCACACAGAGCAGCTCAAGAAAATGTAAAACAAATAATGCAAGATTATTTTTTTTCCGAAAATGACTCGTTTGTAACAGATTGTAACAGAGGCAAATACGACCGGCATCCACAATAGCAAGTTATTGGTGAAACACCCATTCCTTCCCAAGTAGGAGAAATACTACACATTGACATTTTTTCAACGGACAAAAAATATTTTTTAACTTGCATTGATAAATTTTCAAAATTCGCCATCGTGCAACCAATAGCCTCCAGAACCATTATCGACATAGAACCACCAATACTACAACTTATGAATTTTTTCCCAAACACCAAAACCATTTACTGCAACAACGAACCTTCTCTAAATTCTGGAACAATAAAATCACTATTAAATAACCGTTTTCATGTCCAAATCTCCAACGCTCCACCCCTACGTAGCTCATCGAATGGGCAAGTAGAAAGATTTCATAGCACTCTTGCAGAAATAGCGCGGTGCTTGAAAATAGAAAAACACCTAAGTGACACAGATGAACTGATTCTTCAGTCAACAATTGAATACAATAAAACAAAATACTCTGTTACCAACAAAAAACCAATCGAAATAATACATTACTCTGCACCAGATTTTGAAGCAGGTATAAAAGACAAAGTGAATAAAGCTCAGGAAACACAGATGAAAAGGTTGAATGAAACTAGAAGAAATAGAATTTTTCAAGTAGGTAAAAGAGTTCTTTTAAAATCAAATAGAAGATTGGCTAATAAATTGACTCCCTTGTATGAAGAATAAGTAATAGAAGCCGACCTGGGAACAACAGTTCTCCTTACGGGGAGGGTATTCCATTAGGACAATTTGAGATAATTACTTTTTTTCTTATTTTACTTTGTTAATATTTTTATTCAGGATTTTGATCGTGCTACTTCTCATCACAACAGCTACCGCCAAATTAACTGATTACTCAAGCTCGGACTATATCCCACTTGTGGACGGAATTGTAGTCATCTTGAAAAATTTTGAGTACCTCAGACACTCGTCTAATCTCAGTATGTACTCGGAAATAGCCGAGGAAACTAAAGCATTAATGAACTATTTTCCCCAATCGCACATGAAAAAGATTTTAGAATCTGATATAGGTCATATAAAAAAATAGAAAAAACCACAGTCGCGCTGAACGCGACAGTGAAATACCCTTCGACCTATGTTCCGGTGTAGTTTAATTTGTTAAATTCATACACATATACAAATGCGCATGCTTTTAAATTATTGCCGACAAATGGCGCTCGCGCTTCGCGCTCGCCCGCTGCCTTTGTTAGCTGACACAAGCACTTGGTTTTATGCACATACTTTCTTAAATAACTTTTGTGTTTATTGTCCGATCGGATTGCAATTTCGAGAATACGTAGATATTTTAATGAGCTTAGTATATGTTAAAGTCAGAAAGTTGTATCTTTAATACAGCGCTTACAAATTAAGTTCAAAAATTAAATTATTGATTTGCGGGGGCGGTGGGCGTGGCACCTAACATTTGAAATAAACTTGATCAGCTTATAGAACACAGGAGTCTTCCTGCCAAATTTGGTAACTCTAGCTTTTATAATAGCTGAGATCTGTGCGTTCACACAGACAGACGGACAGACGGACAGACGGACAGACAGACAGACATGGCTCAATCGACTCGGCTTGTGATCCTGAGCAAGAATATATATACTTTATGGGGTCTGCCACGCCTCCTTCTGCCTGTTACATACATTTGCACAAAGTTAGTATACCCTTTTTTGACCATTTTCAATGGTCGAAGGGTATAAACATTATTAGATACAGTGAAAATTCATCATAGACACGCTAGGAGTATTAACATTCTTGGTACTACTCTAAAGGTGGTAGCAGGAACCCCTGATTTTGACGACTTTGATAAGTTAATATACAGGCAGCAATCGTTAATCGAATCAATACATAATCAGGTTGTTATAAATACAAGAGTGCAAGAAAAAATCAATAAACTAACAGACACAATAAACATACTAATCAATAATGAAAAAACAAAACAAATCGACACCGACCACCTCTATGAAACACTTCTCGCAAGGGACCGAATTTTGATTTTAGAACTGGAAGCATTAATATTATCAGTATCCCTTGCAAAGATTGAAATTGTAAACCCCACTATTCTCGATTGTAAAGATTTGGAAAATTTATTAAATGAGCACTCTACAGATATTACAATTACTGATTCAATTTTTTGTTAGACGATAATTTTTTACATTTTATTATTAAATTCCCAAGCCCTAGCTTAGTTTGTCCAACACAATGGCACAATAATAAATTTTGCTGGATATAACAACGTAGCGGATTGCGATAACCATATTCTGGCAATTGGAAACTGCAGTACTACCCTCACATCAACATTCTGCAGAGAACTCCCTTTTACAACTTGCGCACAACAGCTGCACGCCAGCACTACAGCTCATGGCACTACTCGTCCCAGCCACCTCGAACAAGTTGAAGTCGTGGATGATCGTAATTAATAATAATTATAATAATTATCAACAATGGAATGGCAACCGTTACCATGTCTAGTGGCACGGAGAAGACTATCCACGGCACATTCCTTTTAACGTTCGCAGATGAAGTTAAAATAAATGGATCTTTGTTCCATAACTCGAGAGCCACAATTCGACGCCACCCAGGTTCAGCGACAGCGGCACTCTTAAATATCACTGGACATCAAGAAGTTTTGAGCCTACCATACCTACAACGACTGAACAGCCAAAATCTGAGGTACATCGGCGACATCGAAAAACAACTCGTTACAAAACCTGCAACCTTCAGTGTAACTATGCTTCTCGTCGCAATCCTTGGACTTTCCATTTGGAAGATGTATCAGAAACACGTGAGAGCAAGAAAATCAGCTTCCTTGCAAACTGCCATCGACGACTTAAGGAAGTCCGGGGACGGCCTTCATCTTAGTGAGGGAGGAGTTAACATAAGAGCTATCCAATAGTTCAATGCCCGCTGATCACGCCATATAGCAATGACCCCAATGCATGATCAGCGTTCTTTGCGACAGTTCCGCGTAACCTAAGTAGTTGCACAACGACACTGTCCGTAACGTTCTCCGGCCACCCTACATTTGAGCCGTTTGGGCAATGCGCTGGATCAGCACTTTAGGCGACAGAGTTCGGTACTGTACGGGACAAGTCTTCTTATTTAATCCGAATAACATAATAACTTATATAACAAATGTATGTAAATGTTAATCTACACCGTTTAGTCGTCAACTTATCTAATGGTCATGACGGGTGTGTTGACGGTTATCATACAGACACTCTTTATGACATTTGAACATAGGTTGAAGGGTATCCGACTTGACTGTTGTTCTTGTTTTATGATAATATCTTTGGTAACAGAGGCCCACAAAAAAATAAAAGTGACTTGATCTGGTTATGCGGCATATGCAGTTAGATGTATTTTAGGTCGCTGAGTCCGAATCCGGGGTGAGAATATCGGCGTTCTTTAAAAAACCTTTGAATATCCCCTAAAAGATACAGAATCCTGATCTGGGTATGCGATATATTTAACCTATATTTGATCTTCTTAGCATGTGTCGTATATCCAGATCAAATTTGTAAGGCATGGATTTACAAAAAAGGCATGATCTTTTCTGCTTGTTGGAACGAGAAATGTGAGTTATAGGTTAAAGGAGGCATCGCCATATAAAGTGTATATACTCTGAATCAACATCTTCAGCCGAGTCGATTGAGCCAAGTCTGTCAGTCTATCCGTCTGTCTGTCTGTCTGTATGAGTGCCTCTTTCTCAAAAACTATAAAAACTACAGCCACAAAATTGAACTAGACTCTAACTCGTTGCTTGGAGTTAAATTGATGTTAAAAATTTCCCTTTCCGCCTCTGCTAATCAGTAAAATCTACTTTAAAGCTGCATTACAGCTTCAAAATAAACTTAACTACCACAGTTTTCTGACACACATGACATAAACTCTATTGTGGGCGTTTTGGGAAGATTATGATCGGACAGTAAATAACGAAGACATTAAAGGTTTCAAGGACTACTATTACAACTGGTTTAGTAGTTCGCCATTTATTTATTTTTTTTAACACTCGCTTTTAACATGTGCTGATTGATAATTTTGTTTTAATTCCATAATGCATTAATATTTAATAGATCGACTCCCCTGGTGATGCTGATTTAGAATATATACAGTTAATCAAGATACACTTTACACAAATGTACATAACATTAACATGTATGTACATCTGTGTAAAGTGGTTCTTGACTAACTGTATATACTTTATGGGGTCAGAGATGTCACCTAAGGTGCGCTGCAAATTCCTGGCCCTCTGCAAGGGTATAAAAGCCAGAACCGTCCGAAAAATAATTCAAACACCTAAAATTTTAATAAATATAGACCTATCTGTAAACAAAAATTGATCAAAATCATTGACGCTTGCAGCTGTTTAACTTTTCAATGCAAAGAAAAAGATATTCAGTAATGCAAAATCGCCTACTACTTTCGAGGAGCTACAGGGAGCATATAATATTGATTATATGATATATAATATATACATATATAGTGAAAACCCAAGCCTTATACAGTCAAAGGCTGACTGGCGTTCAACTGGTTTTTTTGTGGGGTTGTGTTATCAATCACTTTTATTATATCCTTGGACAATTGAAACTGGTCAAAAAAGGGTATACTAACTTTTTGAAAATGTGTGTAAAAGGCAGAAGGAGGCGTGGAAGACCCTATAAAGTGTATATATTCATGCTCAGGATCACTAGCCGAGTCGATGGAGCCATGTCTGTCTGTCTGTCTGTGTGAACACACAGATCTCAGCTATTATAAAAGCTAGAGATTTGGCACGAATATTCCTGTGTACTATACGCTGATCAAGTTTTATTCAAATGTTGGGTGCCACGCCCACCGCCCCCGCAAATGAATAATTTAATTTGTGAAGTCGACTTGTAACCGACGTATAAATGATACAACTTTCCCAGTAAAAATATATCAGACTTCAATTTGATCGGATAATAAACACAGTAGTTATTCAAGAATTTATGAGCAGAACACCAAGTGCTTGTGTCAGCTAACAAGGGAGGCATCTGTCGACAATTTTTAGGAAGCATGTACATGTATGTATGAGTTTAACAAATTAAACTACTCAGGAACATAGGTCGACTGTTGATTAAACGTAAAGAGCACATTATTGTAGGATACTCTCAACTCCTGAATAGAAATAACGTAACGTAAGCCTTCACTTGCATTTTATTTGCCAAGCACATGCATGTATGTGTGGTCGTTTGAATGCAAAACAAATGCGTGTGCATAGAAAAGAAGAGAAGGGAAACAGCTGGCCCCACACGCTCGCATTGTTTTTTGCTGTCTTCCCTACACAAGCATTGCAATGACGTCACGGCTTGCTGGTTTGTATATGTTACAAAATCCAAGCGATCGAGGTTTGTTTAATAACTTCTGTTTTTTATCCGATCGGATGGAAACTTTGACGATATGTAGCTATTATGGTTAGCTAAGTATCAAGGTCAAGGACTATGCAGAGGGGGCTTCAGCCGTATCTCGAAAGCCATAAGCCAAGTCTACTCAAAGCCTCTTCGTGATACCAGTCGTTCCCCTTATGCCAGCGTCTGGAAACGAATTTGAAGGGGCCACCTATGTCGGACTAAGGTGTCACTCGACCCGTGGCGAGATCCAATAGCCCAGTCTCAAAAGAAGAGCTCAGGGGTAAGAAAGTGGCAGTCAAGGCAGCCACAGAGGCAGGAGGCGAGGCGGGCATTGCAGCGCTTTCGCAGCCAACTCTGTCGGCTAGAAAGCAGAAGAGCGAGAGGGCACGGCCACTGCCCGGTCAACTCGGTGGGCCTGTCAATCCAAGCAAACTCAATCTGAGTGGGGCAAAAGTTAGGTGGTACCTGGTACTGGAAGCTGGTGGGGAGAGCCAAAGATCACGGGCAAATGACCGATGCTACGGTGGCACCCTAGCGCTCCAGCACTGTGCTCACGCCGCCCACCGACACGACCAAACGGACGCGCACGGAACAGAAGCGGAAACAGTAATAGGGACAATTCAACTACCAACGACAAGGGCGTAGGGCAACGAGAAACCTGGGACCTCAAGGAAGTCCAGAACAGCGGCCCCCGCAAAGAAGGATAACTCGCCTTCTATAGTGCCCACCCCACCTGCTACATCGTTTGCAGCGATCGCAAGTAGGATTAAGGTGGCCTTGTTACCCAGGGAATACCAATACTCATGGCACACGGGGATCTTTCTGCGCTCGAAGAGGCCATCCTGGATGAGGTCGCGACGGCAGGATGAGGCTCACCCCTGGTCTTCACAGGCATACACTTCAGGGCACCTGGAAGTAGACTATAAAGACCAGGAGATAGGCAACTGGCTGATCAAGGCGGGACCGAGTTTTAAGTCGTGGAGAGGAGCACCCTTGTGTAAGAAAGTGGGCGAAGATATCCCATCGCCACACACCATTACCTTTGACGAGGCCGGCCGGGACGGGCTATACACTAGCCTTTAATTTCGGATGCATTTCCATCAGCAGCCTACGGCCGAGGACTGAGAGTGCCCCAACTCCATCATCTCCGCTATATCCAGTGGAGCATACATCCCCGGAGCGAATGGAGCCCATCTCCACTCCGTCCCTTCAGCCCAATCTGGACCACACACAGATAGCATCCGAAAAGGGTTGATGATGCAGAGGATGGGGACCTCGCACAGGTCAAACTCAACCAGGCGGACGTTGAAGCGATGGAGCTTTAGATAGAGCTGTAGTTGGAGAACTAGGAGGAAGAGAAGAAGTCCAATATTACCGTATTGGACTCCGGCGAGATGCCACAATGATAGCGAACACCGCTATCAAAAGGTTAGCCCAACTGAATTCTATCCAAGGCAGAACCGCATAGAGTGTAAAATATGTACTTAGTTTTGGGTCGTAAGAATTTTATATGCTTGCATTTAGAACTGTTCTGGTTTAATAAATTAGAAGCAAACCATGAAGGAAAGCTATCTATAGTAGGTCATCCGCGTACTACGAGAATTATTTATAACTGTTGAAAGGTTATTGATGAAAAGCGTGAAGAGAAGGCGACCCAAAAAGCTCCCCTGAGGAACACCAGATGTGGCAAGAAAGAACAGTAGGAATATTTTTAAAGACGAATCGTTGAGTTCTGTCAGTCAAATAACTCGCATTCCTGAAGTTTTGGTGAAAAACTAAAAAGGTTCAGTTTATATGCACAAAGGGAATGATTTACTGAGTCAAATGCTTTACTGAAATCAGTATAAATGACATCAGTTTGAAGATTATCCCGAAAACCCTTTTTAACAAAGGATGTCAGCTCCACTAAATTTGTCGGTGTTGAACGACGTTTTCGTTTTAAAAAGGAGATATAACGGATCTACAGGAATGTTGCAAGTGAGAATTTAGGATATTCTCGAAGAATTTAGGTATGGCCGAATTTCGGTATACCTCTATAATTGTTTGCATCAGACCTGCTGACCTTTTTGAACAAAGGAATTATAAATGATTGCTTCCAAATGGAAGGAAAATGGCAGTTTCTAAGGAAACTGAAAAAAGTTCGAGCAGTGGCTTACTAAGTCAGTTGGCGCAGTATAAAGAGACGACAGTATAGACGGGAATACCATCGGATCCTGGCGAAAAACTGGTTTAACCGAATGAAGATCCTTAACAAGTGAACTTTCGTTCAGGAGCGAGGTGAAAATGCCATTCGAGCTGGGACATTTATATGGATAGGCAGCAGAAATTTGTATAGAAGGTGAATAGGTCGTTTGGAAAAATTTTGTCATGGTCTGATCTGTGTTTGCATCAATATTTTCAAACTTCAATTTGGAGAAAAATACCACAGACTTTCGCTTCATATTAACAACACTATAAAACTGTTTTGGATTCTGAAAAAATTGAATTCTACGAGTTTAATAATTTGTATAACAGTTCACGTTCAGCACGGAAAACTTTGACCGAGTAATTAAGTAACGGGAAAGAGCAAAAGGAGAGTTATTTATTTTTTTTAAACAAACTAGATTTTAAGTTTTTTAGGCATGACAACTCTTTTATAAACCACGGAGGCTTACTCGAACAACTAAAAGTGCGCTGCCTTGGGAAACTCCAGCGTTTATACCGTGGTCGTCGGACATATCAGAGTTGCATCTCACAGCGAAGGCTCTCTTGTAGAGATTTGAGCTCAGGAGTTTGTGGGTGTTCTGGGGAAGCATTGTTTTGATTTTGAACATAAAACCATATAGCCAGACCCTGTCAAATGATTGAGCGAGCCATTCAGAAATATTGCTGTGCAGTATTCCTGTTTTTCGAAACCAGTTTGTATTAGTGATGTTATTCGATTGACTTGTGCAATGGCATTGTTTTTTAAAGGTGAAATAGTTTCTGCCGGCTTGATTAAACTGGGATGAGCTTTCCATAGTGAGTTTTACTGCCCGGTCTTACTAGTTGCTCTATAAAGCGACGTTGGGCATTTTTCTCTTCTTGCTTGAGCGCATTGGAGAGTTTATGTGAAGCGTCCTTGTCTTTGCTTTGCGAATGGCGATCTATGAACTTGCCATTCCTGTCGCATCCGTTGTTTGTCAAGAACAAGCTGCTCGATGCGTAGGTTTGTCATCCTAGGTCTGGGAGGTGCACTCTCCATTTGGAGTGTAGGGATGTGAAAAGCTGCAGCTAAGACACACCCCAGGGTATTTGTTGCAGATTCAATATCGGCATCGAAGTTTGGCGAAGGATTCAGCTCAATGTGTGAACTTATATATTTTCTGTATTTGATTGAGTTTTTTCTCTTTAATGTCTATTTGCTATTCTGTTTTGTAGTCTCAAGGCGTTGGAGACCTGGCGAGGGTTATTTTTGGTGATTGCAAAGTTAATCAAGTCAGGAGTTTCGTTCGGGTCAGTTGGCCAGTATGATGGTCTGTCTGAAGAGATGTCGAGCTTTCTATTTGCTTTAATGATGACGTTATACAACTGTGTTCCTTTAGGGGTAACGAGGCGTGATCCTCAGTGGGTTCGTTTGGCGTTGTAGTCACCTGAAGCAATGAAGTGGTCCCGTTGGGTGTTGAACAAGTCCAGAAATTGTTGTTCGGATACATTACAATAAGTTAGACAATACACCGCTGCAAGGTTAAGATTGCCGCTTCCAAGTTGTACGTTTAAAGATGTGGCATACAAGTAGTTGGTTGCAAACTTGGTATGGCGGTGGTGTTTGATGCGGTTTCTTATCAGGATACTGGTTCCGCCATATACTTTTGCGTCTGGATGGTTTGTTCTGTAGAACAAAAAGCAGCTTATTTTAACGCCGTAGGGATTCCATAATAATATTCGAAGAGCAGCCATTGATTATTTAGAACGTTGTGAAATTAGCAACTTCATGAGGAGATTTTGGTTACGCACGAGTTCTTGCATGGTAGTCCACATGAAGGACATCAATTCGACATCATATGCTGCCGCAAAGTATGCATTATGGTTTCAATACTGCTTTGTGGTTGCGTCGATGTTGGAGGATCAGTTTGGGCAGAATGTAGAGTTGTTGTCTTTCCGATTTCAGGACGTTTGAGGTCACATTTTTTGAGGTGATCGCAGGGCCGAATAAGCATCTTCTTACGGCTAAAATAATACGTCTGAGGTTGTTTCTGAGGGTACGTTATAGGGTCATGCAGACGTTACTCTGTGATAAATCCGTCTTTTGAAGTCATTGTAAAATGTGCAGCCTCTATAGTTTGCTGTGTGGTTACCGCCACAGTTTTCGCACGTTTTGCTTCTGGGATCGCTTTTATTTTTCGTGCAATGAGCTGTTTACAGGTGACATAAACTGAACGCAATGCGCAGTTTGCTCTTGAATGGCTATATTCTTGGCTGTTCGTGTATTGAACGGGGCCTTCGCGCTTGTGTGGTTCTTCTTCGGTAATTCTATGATGCAGAAATGGGGTACACTTTATTTTTATACCCTTCGACCATTGAAAATGGTCAAAAAAGGGTATACTAACTTTGTGCAAATGTATGTAACAGGCAGAAGGAGGCGTGGCAGACCCCATAAAGTATATATATTCTTGCTCAGAATCACTAGCCGAGTCGATTGAGCCATGTCTGTCTGTCTGGATGTCCGGATGTCCGGATGTCCGGATGTCCGGATGACCAGATGAACACACAGATCTCAGCTATTATAAGAGCTAGAGTTACCAAATTTGGCATGAACATTTATGTGTAGCCGGCGCAGATCAAGTTTATTTCAAATGTTGGATGCCACGCCCACCGCCCCCGCAAATTAATAATTTAATTTTTGAACGCAATTTATAAGCGCTGTATAAAAGATATAACTTTCTGACCTTAACATATAATAAACTAAATGAAATATCTACGTATTCTCGAAATTGTAATCCGATCGGTCAATAAACACAGAAGTTATTTAAGAAAGTATGAGCATAAAACCAAGTGCTTGTGTCAGCTAACAAGGGAGGCGGGCGAGCGCGAAGCGCGAGCGCCATCTGTCGAGAATAATTTCAAAGTATGTGCATATGTATATGTCTACATACATACATAGGAACATAGGTCGAAGGGTATCCCACTGTCGCGTGCCGCGCGACTGTTGCTTTTCTTACTGGTTCCTAGTAGGTTTAGTGTACTGGTGCCCACAGCCCTATGCGCAGTGCATAGCAAGTGCCTCTGCCCAAGCTCTGCCAACACACGTTCGAGTGTCAACATATTCGTGTGACTTCGGCATTGCTGTTCGGGCTCTGCTTTATCTTTTTGTTCAGTGCAAAGAAAGAAAGAAAACGTAAAAGACTTCGTGCTTGCTTGCACCACACAAACGCAATTTTAACGAAAGCAACAGTCGAGCGCACTCGACAGTAGGATACTCTTCGGCGTGGTTTAATATGCTAAATTTATTCACATGCTTCTCGTCAGATAGAGCTTGAGCCTCCCTCGTGAAACCTTTTTTAAAAAAATTATGATACTAAAATTATTAAATTACTATCTTAAAATACAATAAATTAAAGTCTTTCCTAGTTCTCGAAGATCGTAAAGCATGTGAAAACCATTACAAACACAAAATTTAAGTGAAGGCAGCGAGAAAAAAAAATAAAAAAATGTTTTCCGGCTTCCTTCAGTATAGCAAATCTCACTCGTATTCAGGCGTATTTCTTAATTCTATAAGGATTTTCGATATTTCCTGTTTGCTCTCTCTCTCTACGTAACATTAACAAATACACTAGGGAAGGAGACACAGTTTCGGAGTCCTGTTGTGTTCGGGGGGATTCGAACTTCTACATAACGGGTGGGTCGTACGGAAGGCAACTGCGCCTCATCGTTATGAGCCATCCCGTTGTTTATACCCTTCGACCATTGAAAATGTTCAAAAAAGAGTATACTTACTTTGTGCAAATGTATGTAACAGGCAAAAGGACCCGTGGCAGACGCCATAAAGTGTATATATTCTTGCTCAAGATCAATAGACGAGTCGATTCAGCCATGTCTGTCTGTCTGGATGTCCGAGTGTCCGGATGACCAGATGAACACACAGATCTCAGCTATTATAGGAGCTAGAAACACACAAATTGCAATCCGATTGGACAATAAGCACAGAAGCACTAAGCAATGAACACATAGAGGCCTCAAACAGCGTCAGAGCTGCTGAGAGTTGTTGCACAACTATTTTTCATATTATAAATTTGATATACAAAATATAATATAATTATGAATATTTAATCTATCTACTCAATAAATTATAAATACACATGTTTTCAGATGTTAAAAGTTATTGCCGCCAAATAACCATTTTGGCTCACTGTAATTCGGTCTCTTAGCTCTCGATGACAAAGACAAAAACAAACACATAGTTGATTTCACGCTGGCCAGGCCCGTAGCTAAAAGTGCGCAGGGTGTGCGGTAGAGAAGGGCTCTCAACAGTCTGGGGCTCACGGTTACCAAACATAAAAATGTTATTAATGGTGATATATTTGTACAATTTAATTCCTTTGGTAAACACATATATATTTATTAATTAATGTAATTCAAGTAGGAGTCCCTGATAAGTATTGCACAGGGGCCCGTAAAACCCTCACTACGGCCCTGTGCCTCAGTCTCTAGGCTCTCGACGCCGAAGCACAAAATTGACTCCAGGCTGCCAGTGCGCTGGCCGAAGCATTTCGCTGTTGACAAACTTCACAAGCAACGCATACATTCATATGCGAGCTTGTGCATACATACACGCACACATGGAAACGATCGCACAGCGCAAAGAAGTACGCGCATGCTTATCGTTCCGCTGCCGTTGTGCGACTGAAGCAGTTTTGATGCTATGCACTCGAGCTACCCCGGTCGAGCGTTTATTCTCAATGCTTCTTCTTCTCTGGGGTGGCAGGCCCGAAAAATCGGTATCAAGCAGCTCTGACGCTGTTTGAGGCCTCTATGTGTTCATTGCTTAGTGACAGAAGTTATTTAAGAAAGTATGAGCATAAAACCAAGTGCTTGTGTCAGCTAACAAGGAAGGCGGGCAAGTTAGAGCGCCATCTGTCGGGAATAATTTTAAAGCATGTGCCTATGTATATGTGTATGAATTTAACAAATTAAACTACACCAGAACATGAGTCGAGGGGTATCCCACTGTCGCGTGCAGCGAGACTGTTGCTTTTCTTACTAGTTTATATTTATCTATGTTCACTCCAAGACATTGACTTTGGTATTGAAAACTATTTCGAGTCCTTCATGCATGAATGCGTTTAGCTGATGGATTCGCGAGTGATTCAATTCAAGTTATAAGCTAAAGCATTGGTCGCGACTGCAGCGGTTTTTCAGCTCATGAATCCACTGCAATTGTGACATTGGTGTGAGACGTGCAAGGCCGTAACTTAAGCATTGCAGCATTATTATTACGAAGCATGACTCATTACACACTTCGAACATGGTCAGAGAAGGGTTTTTGGGAAATGTGTATATACTTGGGAAGTGTGTGTAACCCCAGAAGTGGATGAGGCAGATCCAAAAAAGTACATATTTTATTGATCAGGATTACTATTCGAGTCGACTGAGCATTTTATAGCTTTTGACCATTGAAAATGTTCAAAAAAGAGTATACTCGTAACCAGCGCAAATAAATAATTAATATTTTAAAGTCGATTTGCAAGTGACGTACAGTCGGTGGGGACCCTTCTTACGGCTAGCTGAAGTCGGGTGGGGGGGTCGAAGACCATAAAAACCGAGAAACCAAATGCCCTAGACGAATATCGCATTATGTTCATAAAACTTTAATTTTATTTAGTCCCTGTGCCGAATTAGGATGGATATAAAAAAAACTTCTGTTATATTGCATAAAAGGGATATTTTTAAATCAAAAAGAAAACAAACACGTTTGTGAAGAATTGTTGATGATCATAGAAACTTGTAATATTATCGAGACAGTTAGATGTAATCGCAGTTAAAGGAATCCCAAATTGTAGTTTTATCTCATCATGTCGTTACACTATTTCGTCTCAAGGAAAAATTCAGTTAGGTTATTTACACATTATAATAATCCAATTTTATTAAAAAAGAAAATTTAAAGAATAAAGATATCATATGTTTAAGTTTACGCTCACACAGGATTGGGAATAAAAAGTTAGAATATTTGTGTTGGAAAGTATTCCCTGAATGTCGAATCATCAACCTAATTTTATTTATTTATACTAATTCATTTTGGTTTATTTTTTTTTTCTTTCATTTGTTTAGTTTTAGTAGTTTAAATTCATATTTTTGTTTTACTGTTACTTAACGTTAAATATTTAAATTTAATCAAGAATATCAATTTTTCCTCATTGTATAGCTATATATGGTTTAATTCATTGTTTTGCTCTTCTTTGCTAAAATGTTTAGTTATATATATATTTGTAGAAAAATGATTTTTGTTATATATTTATTATAGTAAAGGTCGCATCTTAAAGTGTAGACGCCAATTTAAGATATTTAATTTAAATCAAAAGAACTGTTTTTAAGGTATATTTAACAGTGCATAAGCATATTAATATTCATTCCGCTTTGCATACAGTTTACCAATAATTTATATATATATATATATATGTGCATGAATATATTTTATAAATGCAAGTGTATGCGTATTGTAGCGGGGCCTGAAGCCGAATAAAGTCAGGTGCCTGAAAGTAGGCAGTAGTTTTTTGGTGGACTGCAAGTTTCACCGAATAAAAGATTTTTGTTTCAAGCAAAGCTCGACTTGTAATGAAATGTTAATGTTAACAGCAAAAGCAGGGTAACATTACATGCCCAATTGAGTTAGGGTTGGGGTTCAAAAGCTCTACGCCTGGTTGCTTCCAGGTCAAGCCGCATGGTTGAGCCAGGCTCTCTTTCCTGTCTCGATCTTTTCCTGCTGCAATCGTCAAAGAGATCAGATCAGTTCTAATAGTTGCAAGTGAAAATTAAATAAAAGTGATTGAAAAAAAAAATAGAAAATATAAATTGTGCACAATCAATTCAATTTTGGCGTTTTCGCTCTCGGCCCTCGTAAGTGATATTTATTTTCTGCTGTGAACAAACAATTGTGAGCTTACAATTTGTTGTTACTAAAACTTTCACAGCTCAACGTTCCACTAAACCCTGTCTTCCTGCCAACATTGCGCAAGCAAGAAAATATAAGAAAGAATTGTTAAACTATTTGCATCGCCAAGGTACGTAGAGTAATAGTAGCACGAAAGAGTCGCTTTCTAATTAAATTGTGGGTTTTCTCAGGTGAAATTGGGCGAGTTGCCCATAGGAGCACCTTTATTTTTTTTCTAACCTAAAAAGAAAAATAAAAGGAAAAAACCAGTAAGAAAAGCAACAGTCGCGCAGCACTCGACAGTGGGATACCCTTCGACCTATGTTCCTATGTATGTAGACATATACATATGCACATACATTGAAATTATTCTCGACAGATGGCGCTCGAGCTTCGCGCTCTCCCGCCTCCCTTGTTAACTGACACAAGCACTTGCTTTTATGCTCATACTTTCTTAAATAACTTCTGTGTTTATTGACCGATCGGATTACAATTTCGAGAATACGTAGATATTTTATTCAGTTTATTATATGTTAAAGTCAGAAAGTTGTATCTTTTATACAGCGCTTATAAATTGAGTTCAAAAATTAAATTATTGATTTGCGGGGGCGGTGGGCGTGGCACTCAACATTTGAAATAAACTTGATCTGCGCCGAGTATATAGGAACCTTCATTCCAAATTTGGTGTCTCTAGCGTTTATAATAGCTGAGATCTGTGCGTTCATCTGGTCAGACGGACATCCGGATATTCGGACAGACAGACGGACATGGCTCAATCGACTCGGCTAGTGATCCTGAGCAAGAATATTTATACTTTATGGGGTCTCCCACGCCTCCTTCTGCCTGTTACATACATTTGCACAAAGTTAGTATACCCTTTTTTGACCATTTTCAATGGTCGAAGGGTATAAACATTTCAAAATATGGATTTTGATAACCAAGGTATGTAGAATTAATAAAGTAAGAATATTTTGTGTTTAAATTAGTAGTTTGTTATTTATGTGTATTGTTTTGTACTGTCCAAAAATAGATGAAACCAAACAAAATTGCTTGTGTTCTGTGGAGTAGAACTAACTTTGCGCGCGGGTGCGCGTCATGTAATGTATGTGAAAATAAACTAGAGAATGTATATTAAAAGTATTTTATAATTTTGCTTGCGACTTTTTGCGACTTTGGCCAAACATTGAAAATTTAGATGGGCTTGAATTCTGCCATGCATGAATTTTATTATAATACACAGTTTTATTTTTAAATTTTCTATACATTTTTATGTTTATCACTATTTAATAAAAAACCAGTAAGAAAAGCAACAGTCGCGCAGCACGCGACAGTGGGATACCCTTCGACCTATGTTCCTATGTATGTAGACATATACATATGCAAATACTTTGAAATTATTCTCGACAGATGGCGCTCGCGCTTCGCGCTCGTCCGCCTCCCTTGTTAGCTGACACAAACACTTGGTTTTATGCTCATACTTTCTTAAATAACTTTTGTGTTTATTGTCTGATCCGATTGCAATTTCGAGAATAAGTATGTAGATATCACTATCAGCTTAGTATATGTTAAAGTCAGAAAGTTGTATCTTTTATACAGCGCTTATAAATTGAGTGGCATCCAACATTTGAAATAAACTTGATCTGCGCCGGCTACACAGAAATGTTCATGCCAAATTTGGTAACTCTAGCTCTTATAATAGCTGAGATCTGTGTGTTCATCTGGTCATCCGGACATCCAGACAGACAGACATGGCTCAATCGACTCGGCTAGTGATCCTGAGCAAGAATATATATACTTTATGGGGTCTGCCACGCCTCCTTCTGCCTGTTACATACATTTGCACAAAGTTAGTATACCCTTTTTTTACCCAAATTTTAGCCTATTATTCACATCATGAAAAAATACGTATACGCAATAGCGGCATATATGGGCGGTCAGGAAGGCGTGGTACAATTAACTTAAAATTTTGTTTACATATTTTGAGTGGTATATTTATCATATATACCAAATTTCAGCTCGATATCTCCAATATTAGACTTTATGCCACTTTTTTTTGAATTTAGCCCAATGTGAAATGTTAAGAATTCACTGGTTTGCCAATTGGAATTTATTTTGGCTAATCTATTTGAAGAACTGTGATGAATTTCTTAGCACACAGCTCATCTGGCAGCGCCATCTGCCGGCAGTGTAAAATTTCTTGTTGAATTTAAAAATAAAAAACCCAATATTAAATATATAAATCATTATTTTAATGCATTTTATCTATGGGAACTCTTCCTATATAGATAAGTACTCTAGTCATGGGTACTCTTTTTACCTACCCATTCAGAGGTAACTTCTTACTTACTCTTTTTGTAGGTACTTCTTTCACTAGCTCATTTATGGGTACCTACATACATAAGTACTCTAATCAGGGGTAGTCAATTCTAGTAGCTACATAAGTACTCCAATCATGGGTACCCTATTATCTACTTACTTATTTCACCAGCTACGAACTAGTGGCCAGTACTATAAGGTATATAACACTCTGACTTCAACATATAACATAATTGACTATAGTATCTATCTTTCCTCTACATTTCGATCCGATCGAGCAACAAACACAGAACTTTATTTAAGAAGTATGAGCATAACACCAAGTTGTGTCAGTTAACAAGGCAGGCAGGCGAGCGGGAGCGTCATCTGTTGAGAATAATTTGAAAGTATGTACATATGCATGATTTGAACAAATTAAACTACCGGAACATAGGTCGAAGGGTATCCCACTGGCCCGTGCCGCTCGACTGTGGCTCTCGCTAGGCCATGGATTTAAAAAAAATGCATGGTCTGTTGTGATTGTCTGACGAGAAATGTTCGTAACGGGCAGAAGGAGGCATCTCCGACCCTATAAATTATATATATTCTGAATCAGCATCAATTGCCGAGTCGATTGAGCCATGTCTGTCTGTTTATATGACCGCCTAGATCTCAGAAACTATAAAAGCTAGAGCTACCAAAGCTACTTTGTTACCACGTTCGTGCAGATTGCAGTGTCTCAAAGATTTTTTTAAAATTGCGACACGCCTCTTCAAGTCTCTGAAATCAGTAATATCGTAACTACTTAGAAGCTACAATAAAAAATCAACAACCAAAGTAGTGTCATACGTGACGAACACCTTAGTACCGGCGTTACGATCGGACTATAAATAAGTAAGAAATGATACGAATTACAAACAGACCTGATTAATTTAAGCAAACCTAAGTTTCCTAAGTTATAAAACCTAGAGATACCAAATTTGGCAGAAAGATTCCTGTATACTATACACTGATCAAGTTTATTTCAAATGTTATGTGCCACGCCCACCGCCCCCGTAAATCAATAATTTAATTTTTGAACTTAATTTGTAAGCGCTGTATAAAAGATACAACTTTCTGACTTTAACATATACTAAGCTCATTAAAATATCTACGTATTCTCAAAATTTCAATCCGAACACAGAAGTTATTTAAGAAAGTATGTGCATAAAACCAAGTGCTTGTATCAGCTAACAAGGGAGGCGGGCGAGCGCAAAGCGCGAGCGCCATCTGTTTGCAATAATTTAAAAGCATCCGCGTTTGTATATGTGTATGAATTTTACAAATTAAACTACACCGGAACATAGGTCGAAGGGTATCCCACTGTCGCGTGCAGCGCAACTGTGTTTTTTCTATTTTTTTAAATTCGCAATAGCAATTTAATAAATTTTAAATAAAATGGGTAGTGGTTCACTGCTTTGTGAACAAGAAAAAGGCTCAATTCTTGCCTTTTCGAAATCTGGCTTGAATATAAGTGAAATTGGTCGCAGTCGCAAGGTTATTACCAATTTTTTAAAGAATCCAGGAGAATATGGCAAAAAACGCAGTACCGGTCGAACACCAGTCATAGATAACCGTAGCAAGCGACGCATTGTCAAAAAAGCCAGTAATTCTTTTGTATCGTGCTCCAGACTTGCTTCGCTAAGTGCAAGAAAAGTGTCCAAAATGACGGTTTGGAGAGTGCTAAATAAGTGTGACCACATTCTGAGAGCTAAACAAAAAAAATACCTTATTTGACAGCCCGTCATAAGGCAGCTCGGATAAAATTTGCAGAAAATAACTTGGCAACAAACTGGGCCTCGGTAAAAAAAAATTGTAATTTTTTTTTTACATTCCTAATCAAATATATTTTATTTAGGTAATTTTTTCGGATGCAAAAAAAATTTTATCTGGATGGTCCAGATGGATTTCGCCATTACTGGCGGGATTTAAGAAAGGATCCCTTGTATTTTTCGAAAATAAATTTTGGTGGTGGATCTGCAATGGTATGACGAGCTTTTAACAAGTTTGGCAAGCTTGATTTATAATTTACAAGCTCCAGGATGAATAGGGCAGACTATATTCAAGTCTTAGAGAACAGTTTACTTCGATTTTTAAATGAAAATCGTGAAGCCCCGTATAGACAATGTAATAATGCACATCAGTCACATGACAAAAACATTTTTGCAAGAGAGCTCAGTGGAGTTGTTGGAGTGGCCAGTATGTTCACCGGACTTAAATCCGATTGAAAATATATGGAGTATTCTCGCCAGAAGAGTGTATAAGGATAACACTACATACGAATGTGTAAGCAGCCTCAGTGCGATTTTGCGGGAGTGGAACCTCCTGGAACCCCAGTTGTTGGCGAATCTTATAGATTCAATGAAAAATCGAATTTTCAACGTCGGAAAATCCAGGGGATCGACCATAAATATCTAATTAATGTCATTAAATGGATTTTAAGAGTATTATTGTTCCTTTCTTTAATTTTAAGACTTAAAATGAAAAGTGTGCTATCATTTTGATACGGTTGCAAAAGCCAATTTTTGCTATTTTGTTCAAAATAATAAGTTTAAAAGTTATAATAATAAATAATTTTGGTTAAAAACGGTTAACCACATCGTTTTCATATAGTGAGAGAAGATTCATGCATTACGGCAATATATCTTGAAAATTATTTAAAAAATACAATACACAATATTTACGCGGTTCCTGTACAATTATGCCTCCCAAACGACAAGCAATTAGTAGTCGTATACCTAATACACGGAAAAAAAGAGCATATCTAGCCTTACAACCAGACGAGCAAAGAGCAATCAAGCTGAAAAATTGTCGAGTAAATGTCAGCAAGACCCGTTCGTTTTAATCATCTGAACAACGAAATGTTATGTTAGAATCTGTTCGAGTTCGTTCGTCTAAAACATCTGAACAAAGCTTTCGCATTGCTAAATGATCGAGTATACACGGCTCGAATTCAAGACGAACACGGCACGTAGATTTAAATCTTGGTGCTTTCCATTATGACAGTACTTATGATTACTGCCCTCATTCAAACATTATTGAAATCATACAGTTGCGGTTACAATAATAACACCATTAGAAAAAACTTTTGTTTTTTTCTTGTAATTTTTTGATTCTTTTCTTTATTTAAATAAAATGATACAATACTTATCAATCAACTAACATAAAAAAAATTTAGCAGATCTTATTGGTACTTTTTTAAATAACTGTGAAAACAAAAGAAAACCTTCAAACTGAGGCGGTAACAGATAAACATATCACTATTGTTCCACTATTGTGAAATATGTTTTAGGAATAAATATCTAGTTGTGAGTCCTTTGTTGGCGATTACAACTGCACATCCTCTAGGCATGGAGTCGACCAAGTCTTGGCACTGTCCTTTTTTATTTATTTTATTTTATTTTATTTTATTTAAACTCGACTATCGACAGTCGACTGATTACGATTGAAATTAAAACTAAAATTAAAACTCTAACATAAAAACTTTAAAATTACATTACGGCAAATTTATAATTTTATATTTTAATTTAATAAACCCAATCAGATCAGTAAAGTTAGATATTATTAAGGTTAGTAATAGATAAGTTTGACAGAATTTAAAGTTTTAAAGAAGCTACAGAGTAAGTGTTAAAAACGATAAAGTAAAGTTTGTTGTAGTCCGAACACAATACCCTGAAAGGCTCGTGCAGGTTTTAGTTCAATCTACAAAACTGTAAGGTTAGAGGTGATAAATTACGACTAATTCTACAAGGCCCAGAGAAGTGTAACCGGCTAACCAGGTCATCACTATCAATATCAAAGACTGTTTTGCTCTCATCTAAATATTACGCCATATTTCCAAGGGCCAACGTTGGTGTACCTTGGCATTCTGAATACGTTATGCCATTTGCTTTGCTGTCAAAAGCGGTACTTTTCTTGGAATGCACCACTTACGTTTATTTGTCGTGGGAGGCGTGGGAGACCACATAAAGTATATATATTCGTGCTCAGGATCACTATCCGAGTCGATTGAGCCATTTCCGTCTGTCTGTCCGGCTCTCCGGATGTACGTCTGACCAGATGAACACACAGATCTCAGCTTTTCTAAACGCTTCCAAATTTGGATGACCAAGTTTATTTCAAATGTTGGATTTTACGCCCACCGCCCCGGCAAATCATTAATTTAATGTTCAAAGTGCTCTAAGTGCATGTGTCAGCTAACAAGGTAGGCAGGCGAGTGCGAAGCGCGACCGCCATCTGTCTAGAATTATTTAAAAAGTATGTTCATATAAATATGTGTATGAATTAAACAAATTAAACTACACCGAAACATAGGTGGAAGGGTATCCCACTGTCGCGTGCCGCGCAACTGTTCCTTTTCTTACTGGTTAAGCTCTGTGGCCGGCTTAAAAGGCTTCTTCTTGTTAAGTTTGTCCTTGCGGACTTTCTTCCTTGTGTTTCGTTCATTTCAGCAAATAACATTGTATTTTTCTGTGATCATGTTTTTGATAAAATTTCTTTTTCCGTCGGTTCAATGCTCTGGCGACCCGTAGCTATAACATTTTAGTTTTTCCTTTTAAAATTTTAAATCTTACCTTTAACACAACTCCCTTTAGTATTTGAATTTAATATAAAAAAAGTTTCCCGTTGGAAAATTCTCTTTTGATCATTATTTTATCATTATTCGGATAAGGTTCAAATGAGTAATGAGTTTTTACTTAATGAGTTTTTACTTCATGAATGCCGTAATCAGTGATAAAAAAAACAATATCTTAAACTTAGGCTTACAAGGTCAAAATATATATTGAAACATATATCGCATGCCCAGATTATGATTCGATATCTTTTCTGACTTTGCTACCAATTTGTTCCTCCCCAGTGAACAAATAAGAGAGAGTCTCCCACTGGAGAAAAAGATGTGGTACTTCATGCAAAGCAGATCCTTAGTTAAGTAATTTATGATATGCACAGGCTAGATATTCGGGAAGAATGTGCTTGGTAGCTTTGTCATCATCTTTGAAAAGTCAACAATTACGCACCTTAGCCAATTTAAAGTACACAAATCCAGTTCGTCGCTTAGCCAAGGGATTCATAAGTTCTACGGCCTGATGCATCTCTGTGGTGCATTCTGTGAAACAGCTGTGTTTATACCCAGTGTCGATAGCCATTTATCTATGAACAAAGCTGCCCTAGTAGGAGCAACGTCTGCTGACGGAGCAAGCAGTGCGATCTTGGGTAAGCACCATCTGGTGATCGGATAAAGAATTTCCTCCATTGAAAGCCAGATCAATTGGCAACCCAAAGTTCCTATTTTTAGCTAGCGTTGCTTGAGCTGTCAGTAGATGCCTAAATGCCTAGCTAATGTGACCGCCAACAGATCTTTTAATGGCGGTCGAATGCTCAGTGAAAATTGAGCGAGCGGTCAACGCAGGCCAACTGCAAAAACATTTCTGTGTAAGTTCCTTATTTAAATAATTTATTTAAATTATATGTGTGCACGCGAGATGACATCCGGACCCTCTCAACGATAACTACATACCTGCCCTGGTGTCTGTTCCGGATCTGCAGGGCCCATTATATTTTACCACTCCAAAATAAGGCAGCAGCTCTAGTGCCACTGCCCAGGCAGTACAGTGAAAGCTAGCATAGCTAGTACTGTCCTGACGCTAAGCAGGCCTCATCTTTGATGTCTGACGGCCTCAGCTTCGCCGTCCGCTGTGAGTTGAAAAAAACACCAAACAAATGTCCAATTGGTTTCTAATTAAATTATGACGTTTTTTACTTAGAGCAGAAGGCTTACATCGGAATTATCCTGAATATTCGAGCTTGCTCCCGACAGGGCAAAGGAAAGATGCCTTAGAAAGATGCAGGTCCAAGATATGGCGCTAAACGTCGAGGACGCAGCTGAGCATAAGTCAGACCCCGAGAGGTGGAATTGTCTTCGGAAGAGCAGCAGCAGCTCGAAAGCGTACAAAAGCGGTTTCTAACAGTCGAACAGTTCCTCACATTGAGATTAAAGAGGGAGCCAAAGTCTTTAAGGCCCGTCCATATCCCATTTCACCTTCACGGCAACCAGTCATCAATGAGGAGGTCGGCAAATCTCTGGAGTTCGCAGGAGAGCAAAAGCCTTTGGAGCAACTGAACGAGTATAGTGTCGTAGCCTTGAAAGAACTGCTTTTATTAAGATGCGAGAAAGTTAAATGCTCATACAAAAAGCGATGCTTATCCACTAACCAGAGTCTAGGGAATCCCTTGCAGGCTGGACTAGATAGTCAAGTTTGCCTTCTGGCAGATAGAGGTGGGTGAATAGTCGAGGGAACACACAACATTAACGGTGGCAGGTCGTTCATTGTACCAGTTCCGCGACATGCAGTGCGGCCTCTGCAATGCGGTGCAGGGGTTGGGGAGACTTATGGATAAAGTCATTTCCACAAGGCTCCGGACAAATGTCTTTGTGTACTTGGATGATCAACATCATCGCACCGGACTTCGCGATACATCTGCGTTACCTGAGCCGTGTAGCGCAGTACCTAAGAGATGCAGAGTTGTCAATACGTTTTAATAAGTCTAACCTTAAAAAGTTAAAATACCTGGTGGGAGGAGGACTCCTGTAAATGCATCCAGGCAGAGTCGAAGCAATCATTTACATCCCGAATTTACAGTTGGATGGTACCGATGGATGGATTCAATCAAAATTTCGGCACTCGCGGGACTCGCAGCACCACTAACGGAATGCCTTTACAGAATGAATAAACGGTTTTCGTTCAGATAAGAAGGCACTTATGACAGTTCCAGTGCTGGTCCATGCCGACTTTAAGCGACACTTCTATATACAGTTCGACGCATCGCAGTAGGAGCCGTGCTTCTCCAAAGGAATGACAAGGGGCAGGAACAGCCGATAGCCTTCTTCTCGGTAAAAGTAGCATTCACGAAGCTGAATTACAATGTGAGCAAGAAGGACTGGTTAGCAGCGATCATGGCGATGGAATTGAAGTGGCTAATGTCATGAAGGAACATTCAAGCAGGCCACAGAACATTGCATGGGCTCTGACAATGTCGTGGCAGAAATACTCTTTACTATTTGGCTCCCACCAATCTGCTAGGTTTCGAGACCACGGCGTTCGGTGCGGACGAGTACCAGGAACTGGTACGAGAGGCCGAGCTGAGTAAGCGGTGCCTGCCAGACCTGAAGACTGATGAAGGGTTACTGTTCAAGCGAGCTGCGTAGCAGTATCTCAGGAATGAAAACGAATGCTCAGAGTGGAAGCTGTAGATTCCTTTAGCCCTGCCATGGACGTTAATCGCACAAGCCTACAAAGATCCATTAGCAGCACACGGAGTACACTCATATAATTTCATCGTAGTTGACCACTTCTCACAGTACACCTTCTTAAAACCGATGTCAGAGGCATCAGCCACGATTCTTATAGAGTTCCCGGTCCACGAGGTGTAATTCAAGTTTGGCGTGCCGGAAATCATCCATTTGGACAACTGCAAACAGTTTGCCTCTATTGCTATCCGGAACTCGATCCATTTGGCGACAGGAGAAACGCCGTTTTTCACCGTGTTCGGCTACCAGCCTGCACCTTAACGGCATATGTTACGGATTGGCCCGAAAGTTAATATCAATGTGCGACCATGAGATGAATGGCATGGGACGCAGCGACAAGCTTGTGATCATTCGAGCCCGAGTACAAAGCAAACTCATCAACTCGTATGAAGCTAGCTACTTTCGGTACGACCAAACGGCGAGGACCTTTCAAGCCATGCCAGGAAAAGAAGTTTATCTGTGAAATTTCGTGCTCAGCGATTTCTCTAAGATCTTCAATGCGAAGTTTCGAGAAGTTCCTACGGTGTAGTGATAGCGGTCAGAAACAACGTGTTCTTCTCAAAGATCTACAAGGCGTGAGGCAACGTTAACTGTACGCCGTTAGGTAATGTGGCAATCTGCGAAACAGCTGTGTTCATACCAGTGGCGGATCTAGGATTTGATATAGGGGGGGGCTTAGAAGTTTTCTATAAATCGATGTTTGCAAGAAAAATGGAAATCAGTACCATTTTTTTTTTTTTTTTTTAGAAGCAGTGCTAATTTTTAATTAAACTATATTTATTTAAACACTATATAACAGTGCCATTTAAATACTATATAACAGAGCCATTTTTTCTCTCGTTCATTCTTCAAATGACCAAACCAACGTTGCAAGTCGCCGAGGATTAAGTTTAGCGAAAAGATCCACAACTTCATCACTGGAGATTTTCACATCTTTATGTGTGTTTCCCAAAGCCAAACCGGTGAATTGATTTTCAGACATGTTGACAAAGCATCAATCGCTGTTTGTGCATGTAGAAATGAAGATGTCTTGCAATACTGGTGCCATAGGGTTATTTCTGATCTCAGCTCTGTATCATTGCAGCTTATTAAATCTTTGTATACTCTTGCAGCATTCACTAATTCCTCAACGGTAACTTTTGTGTGTAGCTTTGGAATCAGTCCATCTTAAGTGGATGAACCCGAGAAAATCCTCTCGCACGACAAAATCCACTTCATCAACATAGCGCAGACATAGCGTCATTTAAATTATGTGACTTGCGTCCGTTGTTTCATCACAAATGATGGAAAAATATTTCGCTCTCTTAACTTTTTCGACAATCTAATATCGACAATTTCATTCTGTACTGTTTTGCTAATTAGAGTACAATTTCGCGGTGCCGTTTCCAAATGATGCTTTAAATTTTGGTCTCCAGAACTCAATCGGAATGCTAGCAGTAACCGAAAAATACCTTCTTTTTTTTTTTCCTTGGCTTATGGGGGGGGCTACAGCCCCCATAGCCCCCTCTAAATCCGCCACTGGTTCATACCGAGTGTCGATTAGGCATCAATAAACATAGTCTGGTGCGAACAACATCTGCCGGACAAGCAAGCAGTGCAAGCTCAAGTGAAACCTTGGCTCGGCATCATTTGATGATCGGATGAAGAATTTCCTCCGTTAACAGCCTAATCGGTCGGCTACCTACGGTTCCCGTCTGTCTGTTCGTCTGTCTTTTTCCGGCAGAAGAGAACACAGATAATCATGTTTTCGAAAAAGACTTTTATTTATTGCCTACTTATGAAAAGCTTCATGTGATGGTAAGTTTCTTTAGTGATAGTTGGGTGGGCGATTCGCTGAGTGACTCAATGTTAAGTTCATCGTGGCCCGTTTTAATGCCATATGGTCGCGTGTAGTAGAGCAGGAAGTCCAACAAATACATCTGATAGTAAACTACATAGTGAATGGTTATGGCATATGTTGAACAACAATCAAAGCCCTGCGAAAGAAAAGATAACGAAATTATTCTTATAAAACTCGGTTACATTATGTACCTCTTTGATTTTGTACTGCAAGAAAGAAAAAAGCCAAAAGTCCTTCGCTAATCGGCCGGGAATCATGAAGTGCTCCAACGGAAGTGGCAGAAAACGATGTCGGCCCAATGAATCCCGCGAGTCTCCAGCAATTACCCCAGAAGATGCCAAGCACACACCCATTTCATAGTCCTCCGCCCCAGCTTGTTTTTCGTTACATCTGGCCGACCTAAAGCCTTCCTCAACAAGTCGACGCACTGCCTCCCGGCTGAGTACATAGCCCGCTCCTCCGGACATGTATGTGACATTGTTTTTGTAAATAAAATTACAACCAAAGTAGACTGGCTCATTAGGATTTTTGGATTGCAGCATATATCTCATGTTCTCCATAATGACATAGGTGTCGTCGTCCGCTTTGAAAAACCATTCGGCCTCGTACAGGTAGTGCCTGTAAACATGACGAAAAGCCGCTTTCGTCTTACCCCAGAGAAATGCATAGCCTTCAGTGACGTTAAGCCCAACACTATGCAGTCCTTCTGCGATGTGCTGGCTACGACTGCTGAATACGATCAGCTTGTTGCAGCGACTTCCCCAAGTTTGCTTGATAGTTCTTGCGACCTTCTCGTATTTATGGGGATGCGAGAGCACAAAGCACACAATGCGCACCTTCTTAAACAACTGACGGGCAATAGTGTCATCCATCGGTACACCTGGAACTTTGACATGCGGGAAAGACATAACGGGCATTCCGGTTGTGTGTCCGTACGGGCGTAAATGGTACAGCATGAAGTTCACTACGTGCAATTGGTTAGCAGTGACATACGGAAATAGCATTGGATAGTTCACATCCTGATTAAGCCCCTGCAAAATTATAGGATTTTACAAATTTGTTTCATAAGTTGGCTTCGCAATTATAGAGTTATATATCGACAATAAGTATGTTAAGCAAGCTATAGTCGAAGGTGTCGGTTGTTACTTTCTAAATCTTTCGACCATTGAAAATGGTAAAAAAGTGAATAAGGAGGCGTGGCAGACCCAAAAAATAGTTATTCTTGATCAAGAGTATATATAATATATAATACAAAAAATAAAATATAATACACTTGTATTATATATAATTTATACAGATCTATGTATAAAAGGCAATAAAACATTTCAATTCGATCGGACAATAAACACAAAAGTTAATCAATTCACTTTAGCCGAACAGCCGTTGTAGTGCTTCTTGCGATTGTTGGCTTCCTTAAGTGTATGCGTGCTTGTGTGTGCATAGTGTATGATAAGAAAGCAATACCCGACAGAAAACCCTATATTTGGTAACTGGATAATATATTTGCAAAACTGGAAGAAGGGTATCGGTGGCAAACGACTGCACTGAGAGCAAGAGAGAATTAGACAGCCCAAAAAAAAAAAAAGCACGAAAGCAACAGTTGAGTTTGATACACCCGCATCCCTACTTCTTAAATTAAATTTTAATTTAAAACTGTTTATTATTTAGTTAATTTTATGTTCATGCAATATAAAATATAAACAGTTAGGCAAACCCGTAAGGTTTTCTGGAAGACTTTTTTCCAACAAGAAGTTGTGCGCAAATCCCTCTGCAACCTATAGCTGTCACACAAACAAGCACACTAGCTAGCAGTTGGTCAGAAACCAGATCTAGATGTATTTAGTTATTATTATTTACAGAGTGTGCGTATAAAGGGTCAGCAAAAGTGAAATTTGCCGTAACTAGAACTTCACACTGGCGAAATAATATTTTTTGTATATATTTTCTATTTATATATAAATATAATTTATAAATATTTAAGATAAATCAAAATCACACTAAAAGTCACAGTAGTTTTAAAGTAATTTAATTTCAAAGTCGCATACAATACTCCATTTTTTTTTGCACTCTTGCACACTTGCGCCTCATAGCACCAAAAATATCGCATGAAACACAACTCTTTCGATCCTCATACAATTTTTTTTGCGAAAATCTAAAAAAATTGTTAAATTTATTCGCGCTAGATCGGACATTTATTTTCTCTTTCTCATATAAATTGCACCAGTATAAAGTATCGTAGTATATACAGCTATATGATAGCATTCATAGGAACAACGAGAGCAACAGTCGCGCGACAGTGGGATACCCTGCGAACTATATTCCGGTGTAGTTCAATTTTTTAAATTCATACACATATATTTACTTGTACATATGCACATGCTTTCAAATTATGCCCGACAGATGGCGCTCGCGCTTCGCTGCTTCAATAACTTCTGTGTTTATTGTCCGATCGAATTGCAATTTGGAGAATAAGTAGATATAACAATCAGCTTAGTATATGTTAAAGTCCGAAAGTTATATCTTTTATATAGGGCTTACAAATTGAGTTCAAAAACCAGTAAGAAAAGGAACAGTCGCGCGGCACGCGACAGTGGGATACCTTTCGACTTATGTTTCGGTGTAGTTTAATTTGTTTAATTCATACACATTATAATAGCTGAGATCTGTGTGTTCATCTGGTCAGATGGACATCCTGCCATCCGGGCAGACAGACGGACAGACAGACATGGCTCAATCGACTCAGCTAGTGATACTGAGTAAGAATAGATATACTTTGTGGGGTCTGCCACGCCTCCTTCTGCCTGTTATTGCACAAAGTAGGTATACCCGTTTTTGACCATTTTCCATTTAAAAAGTTAGAATTAAAGATTTTCTTAAACAAAAATGTTTGTGTTCAGCTGTTATGTTATATTAATATAGGAACATTGAAGACAACAATGCAATGGTATAATATGTTCAGAACGTAGCTATTCTTTGCATTTAAACCAAAGCGCTTATCATATAGTAGATTAAATGTTACAAACAAGTATCCGTCGAAATATAATTTGACCTTTAACTGTTAATACTCACCTGTCCAGAGTACACCTTCCGGTAAATGTATGGCCAACACCAGAACTCCAAACGCAGGGTGAAAGGCAGTACTTCCGGCGCAACGTGAAAGGGAAACAAGAGTTCGCTCGAATTTTTGTGAATTTCACGCAGGCAGTTCGGCAAAATGTCGGACAGACAATTTTTGGTCAGTAGCTGTTCCAGTGCGCCACGGCTCAAAACATAATCCGTAGAGTCTCGCAAGCTCACATGCGCATAGGCAAAGGCAGCATGAAAGCCGGAGAAGTAGACACTGATACCGGGCGAAAACGCAGCTAAGGCGTACCGCACATTTTCCAGTATTACAAAGCTGTCAACATGGACGTGGAGCAGCCAATCAAGCTCCGAACGGTACTTTACGTAAACACTGCGATACGCCTGCCCAATCTTCTTCTCTGCACTAAAGTGCAGCCGATGGCACCTGGTGCCCCAGGTGGCCTGAATGTGGTCGGCTTTTAGCAGCTCATGCTGGTTAGTCAGTTGCACCAAGCAGTGCACTCGAACTTTGGCGTGCAGCTGACAGGCAATGCTAATGTTGTCCCGCGTCTGGTTGCGTGTGCCTACGGTAAATGCAGTCACCTTCTCCCCATAGGGTGGCTGCAAGTATTGAATCAGATAGTTTCCGGGCCAGTGAAACGCCTGGAGATACAGTTCCAAAAGTAGTGCACAGTAAAAGCAATAAAGCAGCAACATATCTGTATACACATCAAATGAAAGAAGACTGCAAGTTAGAGTCAAAATTCTTACAACGTTGCCAACCTTTCGAAAATTAGACATATACATATATGTACATGGTGTAATGAGTATAAGGTGTTTTAGTCGTAACTTTAAACAATTTGACTGTCCGAAATAAGGCAGATGTATTTATTTATTTAATGTCAACTTTTGTAAGTCACTACATTAAAAAATATATTATTATTTATTTTGATGATTGATTAATTTATATTTAAACTGGGATAATGAAATGTATACGATGCATATTTGTTGCAAGGAATTGGGTAAAACACAGTAAAACCCAATCAGATCAGGAGAATTAGATATAAGTAGGGTTAATAATTATTAAAAATTAAGACCTGCCCAAAATCAGCCGAGGGGCGATGTCGCAAACAAGTAACCCGACCGACCGAACGGAAACGCGAGAGGAATACACAAAAACAGATTGATAAAATTGAAGTGTAATAAAGGTGTTTTAAGGAATGTTAGTTTAATCGATAGATAAGTGAGACAGAATTTTAAGGAAGCTACAGAGTTAGTGTAAGATACCATTAAGTAGAGTTTGTTATAGTCCAAACGCAATACCCTGAAAGACTCGTGCAGGGCATAGTTCGATCTACAAAACGGAAAGGTTAGTGATGAAAAATAATTAATAATTCTATAAGGGACAGATAAGTGCGCGATTTTATTTTTTAAAAAATGTACAAAACTTTTTGTTTGCCGCACACATATTATATTCTCAGAGCATATTGAGCTATTAAACATCTTCGTTGTCGCCAGTCTGCCGACCAATTAGTTCTACTTTCAGGCGTCGAAATTCTAACCCAATATGCAACTCATAAAATAAAACATTATTATGTCTGAATAACATTTCGAATGAAATAAATCGCTTGTAGGACACTGTACGCATCATTGTGACATTTTACTCAGAATCAGAAAAAATTCAATTTTAAAACAAAGTTAGTATACCCTTTTTTGACCATTTTCAATGGTCGAAGTGTATAAAAACTAGAAGCGACCGCCAAATAATTCTTTCACCTAAAATCATGATAAATATAACCCTATCAGTAAAAAAAATTAAACAAAATCGGTGACTTAAGCAGCTATTTAAACTTTACCAAAAATTTTTATATCCTTCGACCATTGAAAATGGTCAAAAAAGGGTATACTAATTTTGTGCAAATGTATGTAACAGGCAGAAGGAGGCGTGGCAGACCCCATAAAGTATATATATTCTTGCTCAGGATTACTAGCCGAGTCGATTGAGCCATGTCTGTCTGTCTGTCCGGATGTATGAACACCTGGATCTCAGAAACTATAAGAGCTAGAGTCATCAAATTTTGCGACAACATACGTAAATATTGCAGTGTCTCAAAGTTTTTTTAACATTTGGACGCGCCCCTTCCCGCCTCTGTAAATCAGTAATAACTATTAAAAACTACAATATTAGCTCAACAACCAAAGTTGTATATCTTACATGACAAATACCTTGCCACGGGCGTTATGTGAAAATTTCATTTAAATCGGACTATTAATAAGTGAGATATGATACGAATTAAACTCACTTTGAACATATTATATATGCTTAAGCAGACCTAATTTAGGCAAGCATACCGAAGTTCAAATCTAGCGTCAGACACACAGCATTTTAAACTTTTTATTTGCATTGTATGGTAACAGAATTGGTTCACAATGCAGCTTTGCCGATGGGCTAAAAAGTAAGGCAATGGCCGAGTGGTTAGAGTGGCGGACGGCACATTAAAAAGACTGTGAGAGAGTGCGTGAGTGCGTGTGTGTGGGTGTGTGTGTGTGTTGCGAATTTCATTTATTAATTTTATAAATTATTTATTTTATAGCCGCTACAAACAAATTAAATTATTTAATAAAATTTCATAAAAATAAAAAAAATTTTCATTATTTTGTTTTCATATTTATTATGCAATATGAAAGACAATAAAATTATAATAGTTATAAATAATATTAATTATTTATAAACAAAGCTTACTATTTTTATTTTATTAAGCACGCATCAAAAAGACCAAAGGAAAACAATGCGTTCTACAATGCTCTCACTCTTTCCGTATTCTGTCTGTTATGACTTTGCATGTTCAATATGATTCTTATTGGATGTTGTTATTTTGTTTTGCTCTCAATATTTTGCAATAAGAATGCTAGAACATAACTGCGATCATAAGCCCTAGTAAAATTATGAATGTGCGAGTGGGACGCCCATACATACATGTCTGCATATCCACATGTATTTATTGGCGTCCCACTTCAACACACATTATTGCACGCATGTATGTATGTACATACATACATATGTATGTAAAATTAGATTTGGAGATGCTGTTGTGTACCAACGAAAGAAAACTAAGTTCTAATTACATATATTGCGTAACAAAAACTTAAAAATCGCCTACAGCCGCAGCCCCTCTTTAATGTTATTGAGCTTTTAATTTATTTAATGAAAAATAATGAAAACCAAAACATTTCACATGTCGACCGGGCAGCAATCGAACCCCGAACACGCTCATCATCATTGGCCATACAGTCCGGGACATAGTCCACTCAGCCACTGTACATAACAAATGATTATATATTATACTAGCTGACCCGGTGGACTTCGTCCCACCTAGCCGTGATTCAATTCATGCTGTATAAGCAAAAACAATTTTTTTCTCTGTGTAGCATGAAAACAACTATTATTGCAAGAGAATGTTTGTGTGCCATAGTACATTCATCCCAGATGATTATTTTACATTGCTTCAGCACTTTGGCCATGGACGATTGTTTTTTTATGTTGCACACCGCGTCAGGGTTATTTTGAATATTTAGTGGCAGCTTGAATACTGAATGAGCTGTTCTGCCTCCATCTAATAAATTAGCCGCAATACCCGATGATGCAACGGCCAATGCGATGCCATGATTAGCTCGTATTTCAGCCAGAATTAGCGAAATGAGGAATGTTTTGCCTGTTCCACCTGGTGCATCCAAAAAGAAGAACCCACCTTGTCCTGCTGAAACTGCGAGCATAATGCGGTCATAAATTATTCTTTGTTCCTCATTCAGTAGTGG
The DNA here is from genome assembly GCA_018904025.1 of Zaprionus vittiger. Taxonomy (NCBI): domain Eukaryota; kingdom Metazoa; phylum Arthropoda; class Insecta; order Diptera; family Drosophilidae; genus Zaprionus; species Zaprionus vittiger. The sequence goes on along the minus strand of JAEIFQ010000026.1, from coordinate 9,308 downwards.
TACATTCCACGTAACAATTGCCGCCATTTCTACAGTGTTGTACTGAAGTTCACGATTCATTTCAGTGTTCATAAAATCAGATGCAGGTCGATTTGGTGGATTGATACCGAAATGACTGAGTGGTAAGTTGGCAATGATAATGCAAAGATCCTCAATAGCAATCTATGCTTCATTGTACATAGCGTCACAAAAATTGAAAACAAAATTAGTATACCCTTTTTTGACCATTTTCAATGGTCGAAGGGTATACAAATTTTGACAAAAAAACTTGACAAAATAAAAAAATGTTAGGGGTGGACAACCCTTATCGGTTAGGGGTACGAAATGTTAGCCGATTGCCAGGCCTACAGAATATACTCTCCAAATTTCATCAAAATCGGTCAAGTAGTTTCGGAGGAGTTCGGTTACTAACACTGTGACAGCAGAATTTTATATATATGATGATTATTTACAAATATACATATGTACATAGATATGACATAAAGCATTTACACATGCGCGTGAGACATTAGACAGAGCGAGAAGACGCAATATGCATTCTTAGCTCGGGACAAAAAATCAAGAAGAAGCACATGTAATTAAATTTGGTACGCGCTAGAAATGCATACATATACCTATTGCCTTCTCGCTCAGTCTGATGTTTACGACACTTGACTATTCGCTTCTGCATTGTCCATGCGTTCTTCTTCTTATGTTCGTTAATTCAAATTGCGCGTGTTGTTCGAACACGATATAAAATTTATCTCCGCAAAATTTTTAATAATAATCCAAATCAAGCTCAATTTTCATTGCGAGTTTTTATAAATATCCGAAAATAAATAAGTTAGACAGATAGAATCTATCAATGACTGGACATTGCAGAAATTAATTAATTTGGTTAACATTGGAGTTGCGCAGAAATTCTCAAGTCGACTCGTAGGTCACCAAAATTTAACTTTTTAGGAACAACTAGACCCATTACATTTGCAGTGGCCTCCCTTGGTGTTCCCTAGGTATTACTTATTTTTGATAATCGGTGGAAAATTCGACCGGCGATTCTGTTATTGACAAACTTCTTTTACGGCATACTATGATAATCCATGGCCTTATACAGTCAACCCCTGACTGTAGCGTTCGTATTTTTGATACTATGAGCTGTTTGTACTGAAAGCCAAACGCCAGCCGCTCCAGCTTTGCGTATAGTCGATGTCTCAACTCTCGATGCTTCGGACTCTGGGTCGATAATCACGCAATGACAGCGCTATCAATTTCGATAGATGTTTCAGGTCTCTATATATTCCCTGCTTAGTTGTAGAGCTGTAAAACCATGACATTAGCCACACTCTAACTTTTTATACCCTTCGACCATTGAAAATGGTCAAAAAAGGGTATACTAACTTTGTGCAAATGTATGTAACAGGCAGAAGGAGGCGTGGCAGACCCCATAAAGTATATATATTCTTGCTCAGGATCACTAGCCGAGTCGATTGAGCCATGTCTGTCTGTCTGGATGTCCGGATGTCCTGATGTCCGGATGTCCGGATGTCCGGATGACCAGATGAACACACAGATCTCAGCTATTATAAGAGCTAGAGTTACCAAATTTGGCATGAACATTTCTGTCTAGCCGGCGCAGATCAAGTTTATTTCAAATGTTGGATGCCACGCCCACCGCCCCCGCAAATGAATAATTTAATTTTTGAGCTCAATTTATAAGCGCTGTATAAAAGATACAACTTTCTGACTTTAACATATAATAAACTGAATAAAATATCTACGTATTCTCGAAATTGTAATCCGATCGGACAATAAACACAGAAGTTATTTAAGAAAGTATGAGCATAAATCCAAGTGCTTGTGTCAGCTAACAAGGGAGGCGGGCGAGCGCCATCTGTCGAGAATAATTTCAAAGTATGTGCATATGTATACCTATGTCTACATACATAGGAACATAGGTCGAAGCACTAAGCAATGAACACATAGAGACCTCAAACAGCGTCAAAGCGGTTTGAGGCTGATTTTTCGAACGAGCCACCCCAGAGAGAAGAAGCAGAACAGAAGCAAACGCTCGACCGGGGTAGCTGGAGTGCATAGCATCAAAACTGCTTCAGTCGCACAACGGCAGCGGAACGATAAGCATGCGCGTACTTCTTTGCGCTGTGCGATCGTTTCCATGTGTGCGCATATGTATGCACAAGCTCGCATATGAATGTATGCGTTGCTTGTGAAGTTTGACAACAGCGAAATGCTTCGGCCAGCGCACTGGCAGCCTGAAGTCAATTTTCTGTTTCGGCGTCGAGTGCCTAGAGACTGAGGCACAGGGACGTAGTGAGGGTTTTACGGGCCCTGTGCAATACTTATCAGGGACTCCTACTTAAATTACATTAATTAATAAATATATATGTGTTTACCAAAGGAATTAAATTGTACAAATATATCCCCATTAATAACATTTTTATGTTTGGTAACCGTGAGCCCCTGACTGTTCAGAGCCGTTCTGTACCGGGCACCCTGCGCACTTTTAGCTACGGGCCTGGCCAGCGTGAAATCAACTGTGTGTTTGTTTTTGTCTTTGTCATCGAGAGCTAAGAGACCGAATTACAGTGAGCCAAAAGGCTATTTGGCGGCAAAAACTTTAACATCTGAAAACATGTGTATTCATAATTTATTGAGTAGATAGATTTAATATTCATAATTATATTATATTTTTTATATTAAATTTATAATATGAAAAATAGTTGTGCAACAACTTTATTTTTATTTTTTTGTTTATATTTGTACTTATTTTGACAAATTTATGAATCAAAACTAAAAAATTCTGAATAAATAAATTCTGAATAATAAATAAATATATATCTACAAAATAAAATTATCCTCATTAAACAAGCCACATGTTTTCGAATGTTATAAAATTTTCGCCCCAATATAACCATTTTTGCCCACTGTGCCTCAGTCTCTAGGCTCTCGACGCCGAAACAGAAAATTGACTTCAGGCTGCCAGTGCGCTGGCCGAAGCATTTCGCTGTTGACAAACTTCACAAGCAACGCATACATTCATATGCGAGCTTGTGCATACATATACGCACACATGGAAACGATCGCACAGCGCAAAGAAGTACGCGCATGCTTATCGTTCCGCTGCCGTTGTGCGACTGAAGCAGTTTTGATGCTATGCACTCCAGCTACCCCGGTCGAGCGTTTGCTTCTGTTCTGCTTCTTCTCTCTGGGGTGGCTCGTTCGAAAAATCAGCCTCAAACCGCTTTGACGCTGTTTGAGGTCTCTATGTGTTCATTGCTTAGTGGTCGAAGGGTATCCCACTGTCGCGTGCTGCGCGACTGTTGCTTTTCTTACTGGTTTTTTTCTATATTTTTTTTTTGTTTTGAACCTTCATTTGCTTACTTATTATGTGCAAGAAAAAAGTAACGGGACAAATGCAACGGTAATTCGTATTTTGCTTTCATCGTAAAATTCGCTCAATGTGTGGACTATTTTTGGCTCATCTGAATAGGTCTTACACTTTTGACTTCACTTTTTGTTTGACCGCGTGATTGCAAAGAGTTGAATTCTTTTGTATTCTAAAATTAAAATCATCTTTTATCATTTTTTTCTAAAACGGGCCGCGGAAGACCTTTTACCGATTTTGAAAAAGGTCAAATAAAAGGCTATTTTGAATCTGGCTTAAAACACTGTGTAATAGCCAAGAAAATTGGTCGAAGTCAATACGTTGTGAGTAATTTTCTCCGTAATGAAGCCGACAATGGAAAAAAATGAAATTAGGAAAAAAATATGCACCGACACCATCAGAGAGGCGACTTATTCTACAAACTGCCTCAAATTCTCACCTCTCTGCTGGAAAAATGCGGTGTAAATGCTAGTGTGGCCACGGTAAAACGAATTATTCAAAGTGCCAAATACTTGAAGAGATTAAAAATTAAACCAGTAAGAAAAGCAACAGTCGCGCGGCACGCGACAGTGGGATACCCTTCGACCTACGTTCCTATGTATGTAAACATATGCATATTTTAGTAGATAGAGTAGTCGGATAGCCTTTTTTAGTTATCAATTAATTAAAGTTTTTATTTTAGGGTTCAGTTATTTTAATTTCACAATGTAGTTTTCGCGTCCGTACAATTCTGCGTTTCATGGAAAAGTGAAGTGCGTCGCTTCTCTTCTCTCTCTACTCCTCTTGTTATCGCCAGAGGGCGCTTAGTGAACTACAACTGTTTAACTTACAATAGATGGCGTTGAGCCACGATCGACAAACTAAATGATACATACATACAATTACACAGAGTCTTACATACTAACTATGACTAAACGTACTACATATTACTACAACTCGGCCGTTCTGACATTGAGGATCTCCTGATACTCGTTTATTTGCTTCTTGTTACAATATTGCTTTGGCCATACTTATTTATAATTCTTTTGTTTACAAGTCTATTTTTATCTTTTTCTACACTTATATTATCATTTAAATTTACATTATCACTTTCTTTATTTACATCATTTTTTTTGAGTTATATCGATATTTTCTTCGTTGTCCTCATCACTTTCTTCACTTAGCTCATTTTCAGACATTGCAACACTTTGTGAATTAATCCATTGTTTAAGATTATGTATAGCCCATATTCCTGAATACGGTATTTGTGATTGTTGAAAATTTTCCACGTCTTCAATTAAGTATCGATCATTGTCTAAGACTTTTGACACTACGTATGGTCCTTTAAATTTTGGTATAAGTTTACTAGATGCGCCTTGCAAAGAATTAAAATTTGTTACTACTACATAATCGCCTACCGCAAACACTTTAGGTTTTTGGCGTTTTGCATTTACATAGATATTATTATATGCTTGAGCTTTTTCTTGGCTTATCTGTGCATTTCGTCTAATTTCTTCTAAGTTCCTTATCGTTTGGTTATTTGGATCTATGACGTTTTCTTTCAGACTATCGACACTGTTTCCTTTCTGTTTTACCCCAAAAAGCATTACGCTTGGACATTCATTTGTACTTATATTTCTTGTATTGTTCATTGTGTATTCCACTTTGTACAGAACTTTATGCCACGCCTCGTTATTTTCTGTATCTATTATTTTAGCCATCATCGGACCTAAATCCCTATTTACTCTTTCTACTTGTCCATTAGCTTGGGGAGACGCTGTAGCTACTTTAATGTGATTAACGTTATTTTCTTTTAGAAAGTCTTCGAATTCGTTAGAAGTGAAACAACTGCCTCGATCAGATATTAAATTTTTGGGCCTACTATATGCAATAAAATAGTTGTTTAAAGCTTCAATTGCTTCCTTTGAACTTGTCGTTTTGGTTGGGTATAGTTTAACAAACTTCGTACACGCATCTATTACTACCAGTATATGTCTCTTTTTCGTATCTTTACTATTGACGGGTCCATAGTGGTCAACATGTAATACTTCAAATGGATCACTGCCTTTTGGAATCGAGTGTAAAAACCCCTCTACTCTACCCGACTTATTAGAAAACGCAATACACTTGAGACAATTGTTAATGTGATCTGTTACTTTTCTTCGTACGTTCGGAATCCAATAAGTTTTCGTAATCGAGTCCACCACCTTGTCAACCCCTACATGTCCCATCTCATCACGATACTTGAAAAACACATTGGTTTCCATTGACATTGGCACATAAAACATTAATCTCTGATTTTTTTTTCTATAAACGACACCATTGCGCATTTCATAATATTCACTTTCCTGTTCAGACAACTTATTCTTTATATTTCTTATAATTGGATTTTTTCCCTGGCATATTATTAAGTTTTCTTCAAACGTGTTTGTTTCTATTATCATTATACTATTACTTCTACTTAATGCATCCACATGCTGCATTCTTTTTCCTGACCTATGTTCAAGAGTGTAATCATAATTTTGTAGCTCAAGAGCCCACCTTGCAATTCGTGGATTTAATTCTTTTTTGTTTAAAGTTAACGTAAGCGAATTGCAATCTGTTACTATTTTAAAGTTAATGCCTTGTAAATAGACTCGAAACCTTTTCAACGCGTTGACTATTGCAAGTGTTTCTAACTCAAAGCTGTGATACCTTGACTCAACTTCTGTCGTCCGTTTTGAAAAGTAAAAAATTGGGTGTAACTTCGCATCATTCTTTCGTTGTAACAATATTGCACCGTACCCTAGCGAACTTGCATCACAATGAAGTTCGGTCTCATCCTTCGGATCATATATTGCTAATATTGGTGCTTCCACCATTTTTTCCTTTAACTTATTGAAAGCTCTTAACTCTTTCTCTCCGAACATAAATTTTTTATCTTTTCTTGTAAGGTCATATAATGGTTTTACCACTACAGCGAAATCCTGAATGAATCTTCTAAAATAAGAGCATAGACCAATATAACTTTGTACTTCGTGAACCTTGGTTGGCACTGGAAACGATTTAATGGCTTCTATACCTGACTCATTTGCTTTTATGCCTTCTCCTGTTACTGTGTAGCCTAAATAATCTATAGACGACTTCAAAAATTCACACTTGTCTTGTCTAAGTTCTAATTTATTTTCTACTAAGCATTGAAAAACTTCTTTCAAGATATTAAAATGTTCTTCTAGTCCTTCTGTAGCGATCATTATATCATCAAGATATATGATAACTTTGCCTTCTCGTACCATATCTTCGAATATTTTATTTATAAATCTTTGAAACGTAGAAGGAGCGTTTGTCAACCCGAACGGCATTCGAAGATATTCGAATTGTCCTAACGGTGTTATAAATGACGTATACTTTGTAGAATCACTATCCATAAAAACATGGTTAAAGCCACTCTTTAAATCTAACTTTAAAAATAACTTTTTATTTACTAACCTATCTAACAAATCATCTATCAGTGGTATGGGGTAACTGTCTTTTGATGTAACTTTATTTAAACGGCGGTAATCTACACACATTCTTAATTCCCCTGTCTTCTTTTTAACAAGTACTATCGGTGAAACATATTCTGACTCACTTGGACGTATATATCCCTTAGCCATATTCTCATCTAGTATCCTTTGTACCTCTGCCTTTTCAACGTACGATAGTCGTCGAGGGGGACATCGAAACGGTTTTTCGCTATCAACAATAATTTTCATATACCTTTTAATTTTGGGTTCAACTGGCCTAATAGGTTTAACATAATAATTCTCAAACAGATTCTCTAATCTCTTCGTGTTCACATTATTCATCTCTTCTCCCACCTTGTATTCTTTTTTATCTTCACAGTCTACATCGATCAGCAACATTTGCGTTTCGAAACTTTCTTCTTTTATCTCATTTTTTATTCCATTCATGCTCATTTTTCTTTGACGTTCGTCCTCTTCGTTTCGATATCTTTCTGCTTCAACGTTTTCACTTCGCATTTCTTTTACATTATCTATCTTTTCTCGAAATTGCATTTTATTTACTTTATCTTTACTCTGAGTCTCTCCTATATTGTTATGTCTTCGATTTTCTGCACTACTTTTGCTTTGCATATTAGCTAATTGTTCTCTACCTTGTATGTCTTTTAATTTGTCTTTACTTTTAATTTCATTCACGTTGCTTTGTCTTTGTTGTTTTACATTACTTTTACTTTGCACATCTTCTAACTGTTCTTTGCTTTGCATGTCTTTTAATTTGTCTTTACTTTTAATTTCATTCACGTTGCTTTGTCTTTGTTCTTTTATATTACTTTTACTTTGCACATCTTCATTGTTTATATTCTCATCAACCTGAATTAACTTATAATTACTCATATTTAAAAAATCTCTGCCTAAAACCACTGGGTGCCTTATGGATTCATTACTCACAACAAAACATTCAATAGTTATAACTTTATTTAAATGTTTAAACAAACAAGTAATTTTTCCAAGTACATTCAATTTACTTTCATTAATACCAAAATAAGTATTTGCCGATTCATTGTGGCTTAACTGTAATTCTTTAGGAATTGTAGATCTTCTTAAAATTGTTATCGGACTCCCTGAATCTAAGAGGCACCCTATGGAGACAAAGTTTGACTTACAATTATTTGCATCACAGAAACTTAAATCAAAGTATCTTACATAATTGTCCTTTGGTGTTGTCTTCTTGTATAGTGAACATTCTCTAGCCAAATGTCCCACTTTGCCGCACGCATAGCACGCTCCATCTGGACGCTTCGGCTTTCGGCACTCTGCTGCTATATGTCCCGAACAATTGCAGTTAAAACATTTAACAACCCTCTGGTCCGGGGTCGAAGTCTTTGGTACAGCTCCAGAGTGACTTTTTCCCCCCAGTAGGACGTGGCATCTTAATATCAAGGAACGCATCCAAAACTGCAGCTGGTGTAGCAAAACGTTGTAACTTGCCTTGGTTTCTGAGTTCAACATTCGGTATACCCTCCAGTATATACTGCACCATTTCGTCATCGGTAATGTTTAACTTGTTTGCCAACATCCGTTTGTCATAATAATAGCTTGCAAGCACTTCGTCATTGAGCCATTTACGTTTTTCTAAGCTTTGACGTAGCTCTACAAGATTGCCTTTCGTTCCGAATCTGATTTGCATTTGTGAAAAAATATCATCTATGTGTCCTGACAACAGTGAGGGTTGTGACAACAGCCAGTAGTTTGCTTTTCCTTTGGCACGAGCACAAATAAGCGGGCGCATAATATCGTCACTGATATTGAATACCGCTCGCACATTTTTAGCCACTGTCAACCACTCATTTACATTTTTTTCTCCGTCATATTCAGGTATAAATTCCTTGACAGTGTTGAAATCAACATTGCTAGGTTGTGTCGTAGCTTTTACATTATTATTTGCATTTGATTTGCAAAAACGAACAGCATCCATCGTATTGTTCACAAATGAACTTGTACCGTGAGCGATTTCTTCAGTGTTGCCAGCTTCGCACATTAGGTGATCGTTGCCAGCTTGTTGAATTTCAATTTCATCACGAAGTGTATTGACGTCGTCAATATTGCTCGCTGTTGCCATCTCGCTGTTTTCGTCGTCTGCCTGTTCCGTTATTCCGTCGTTAGGCGCTCCGCTGGCCGGCAAAACGGTAGTTTTGCTGCTTAGGAGTGCTTCGCCACGCAGACTTGCTGCACTTGCACTTGTTGACGGTAGCATACTTTGAATTTGCAACACTAAAGCCGATTTGCTGCCCATGGTTGGTAATTTAAGCTTTTCGCACCACAACTTTAAATCGTGTAAACTTAAGTCACTCAAATCGCCGCTTAAATGTTGTATGTCATCCATAATAGTTTTAGAAAACTTTGACTAAATATAAACGTAGATTCACGACCACTTCTGAATTTTAGTAGATAGAGTAGTCGGATAG